>JAABNX020000017.1:11009118-11019297 GCA_015163995.2 Mormyrus lacerda | reverse complement strand
CCCCCCCCCCCCCCCCCCCCCGCCAGTTTTCCTCACAGTGGCCAGCTCCGGGTGTAATCCCAAACTATGCCGCCAAGGATCATCGCGGCCTTTAAAAATCCCCCCTGCTAGTTACAATGGACCAGCCCGTTCCCATGGTGCCGGTGCCAGCACCCCCATTATCCGACAGCAGTGAGCCCCTTGTGCCACGTTGTCCTGTGGCCCCCTCAAAGAGGGGGTTACACTCTGTTAAACAAAGAAAAACAGCCTCCCACTGTTTATAAATCACATGCTTAAGTATTAGATCTTTGTCTGGTTAAGTCAGTGATGACTCTAAACATGAGGCTTGCAGAATTTAATATACCCCTGGGGGTTTTAATGTCTTGCAGGGAAATAACGTCTTTCTTTTGGTAAAGTAATTCAGTTTCTGCTTCCATGCGGTGGAGGTGACCGTTTCCTGTCCCCGGTGCTGTAGGATGCTGGATCCAGTACAGTTTTCTTTTTTTTTTCTTTTTTTTGGTGATGGATGGACGCCTGGTCTCAGCAGGTTTTCCACTCTGCTTTCAAACAGAAAAAAACTTGCAAAGCCTGTGCTTGTTCTGTCTCCACCCCCAACCCCCCAAAACCCAACTTGGCCGTGTGACCTCGGAAACTCCGTCTTAATCCCCCAGAAGATACCTGGTGTTAGTAATTTGTTAATTTACTTGTTTCCCTCGGTGGGTCGTGAGCCAGCTGCCCCCCGGCCTGAAGGATCTCTTTGTCGTGCAGGCACAGCGGGTTCTGCCTTTTCAGAGCTGCTCTTCCACAGCACAGGAAGATCTCGGTTTTACTTTTCAACTTCGCTGGTTTTGCAGCCTGGTTGAAAATAATCGAGCGACCGCCACACGACGAGAGACGCCACCCGGCTTGTCAGATTCCCGCAGAGATGTCCGCACGTCTCCGGTCCAGGGGAGGGCTCACGCTCCCAATTAATGAGCTCCAGACCATTAGGTCTGTCCACATTCTCCAGGTCGGTCAGAGTGACACCGGATAGCAGCACGCAGGCAGATAAATGGAGCCGGTCCAGGGCGGCCTGATTCGGAACGCTGCGGAAGATGCCTCCCGCTGACGTCTCCCCGAGGCGAAACTCTAAGCCGCGCTGAACCTGGAAGCAAACTGGACCTCATGGTTCGTGTTCCCTTCAGAACAGCTGACCTCAGCGCCGGTCAACCAGACAAAGGGGAAATGAGAGGATTCATTGCAAGGATAAAGTTTTGTGGGTTAAATGGCAACACTGCTCCATCTTGCAGTCTGGCAGGAGTTAAACTGAGTATTTCTCATGATGAATTCTTGGTAACGCACCTTCATAATGCATTTATAATGCATCCATAGAGCATTCATAAGCAGCACGCAAGTACACCTTAACATCCTAACATCCCTTAACAGCTTTAATATAAATTAATAACAAATTAAATGATTATACAATTATAATATTTGTTATTATATAATGTTTATTATTAATGTATATTACAGTAAAGCGTTGCGAAATTATTTGGTTCAATTAGGACCAGATAATTTCTGTCTGGGAGGACAGTTTCAGCTACTTTAGGTTTTACAAACTACTAATCTGAAAGGCTCCTGTGCTTGGCTAAATAGTTCAGCTCTTCTGGTGCTTTGACTGGTTTGTTTCCTTGACTGAAAGATTCATCCAGCTGTTTTACATAAATATTAGTGACGCATGCATGAATATAGGATACTGGCCAATTACTGCACAGCAAGAACTTGGTGCTTATGTGAAATCCGGGTCCTTTTAATTGATGATGGTTTGTAAATCCTGCCCCAGCTCACACTGTCCTCCCTGACATGGATTATCTGGTCACCCCACTTAAATATGCTTTTGTCTGTGCTACATGTGCAGGGATGCTCGCTCTCGGTAAAAGCACAGCACAGAGAGATGTCCTCCTGTCTCTGAGCGCCCTTTTGTGTAGGGAGAGCATTGCTTAAACGCCACTCATCCCTTCGCTTAACCTTGCGCTAACGGCTCCGCCACTCGGGCAGATAGCTGAAGGCAGGGTGAGGACCAGGCACAGTGAAGCTGTCCGTTCACCGCAAATGCTGAATGTGCGAGAGACTCTGGGTGGCTCTCAGCGAACATTTGGAGATGGTCAGCCGATTTTTACTGCTGGTGTGACGCGCCGTTCTGCTGCTACAAGCCGGCTGTTGCTTCCCTCAGCCCCTTTGTCTTACATTTCTGTGTCTAAATATATCCCTTTCGCATGCGCCTGCAACGCAGGCCGCAACATTCTAGACGTCATTGCTATCGTCCATTTAGTGCGTAGCTGCAGTTTGCGCACATGCTCTAATAGGCGTCACCAGATGGAAACTTCCTGGCAGAAAACGTCGGTGATATTTTCTCCACCTGATCATCCGATCTCTTAGGCCAGATTCACATTAACATTTAATAAATGGTGATGCAATGATTCGGGCCAGATTTGAATATGTAGGTGATGTGCATGACTGTATTATCATAATGGCAGCTGCAACCTGTCATAACCATGCACGAGAGCCAGAAATCTGCTGGGGAGGCACCAAGTCCCCCACGATAGGATACCGAACATGCGGAAACAGCCGCAGACTTGACAACCGGCAGATGCTTGAGTTGAGATGTTACTTTTGTCATCTGTGTGTGTCCTCGCATTTATTTGTTAGCGCTATGTTCAGAAATGGCTGCCGCAGAGGCGATCGCTTTGTTTTGATAAGGAAACCGCTATCCTGAGCGTCCATCTACCTGCCTACAGATCGATGTCACAAGTGATGGACGGCCCTGGAAGTCGACAATAAGGGTTTGGAGCGACTCAAGCTCAAGGCTGGTGCACAAAGCGCCTTTAAAACATCAAAGGGCGGTTTTGAGCTCATTAACGCATAATGGTGGGTCCTCGCCATCAATGAAGAGCTCGCTTGGGTCATTTTCATGTTTAAAATTTTTGAAGCATTTATTAG
Source organism: Mormyrus lacerda (assembly GCA_015163995.2). Lineage (NCBI taxonomy): Eukaryota > Metazoa > Chordata > Actinopteri > Osteoglossiformes > Mormyridae > Mormyrus > Mormyrus lacerda. The sequence continues at coordinate 11,016,339 of JAABNX020000017.1, read as the reverse complement.
TGTGTGGTGGCTAAACACGGATAGGTGTGAAGGACTGCCTCGTACGGGATTTCCATTTCTATTTTAGCAAACATGGTAAACTTGGTCAAATGCATTTGTTGTAACTGGAAACTATATGTAAATAACATCCACCCATATCTACTTATACAGTAGTGAGTCTTGGTGAGCCAATTCCTGAGTGCAGACGGCACGGACGCGGGGACATGCTGCACGGGATGCTGATCATGAGTGAGATGTATTTTATGAATACTTAGTGGTAATCTGCTGCAGATCCCACCCTCCCATTTAGTGTGACGTTCATGCCGTTTGGCGTGGGTGTATGTGTAAGGATATACATGCTCATTTACTAGCAATTTTGTACGTTGTCATGGAGAAACACTGAGGAATATAATAAAATGAGCTGAATACAGAACTAGCAGGAGTTTGCTATAATTGGGGAAATTCTTGCTTTGCATGGGTTTCACTGATGCGGCGGTGTCTAGGTCAGCAGGTTAGGTGAGGTCGTGGGTTTGAAGCCTGTGCCCGGCAGAGTGATGGCATCACAGTTAGGCCTTTAAGCATGCGCCTTGGAGGCACATGGGGGAGATGCTAAGTTGCCGGTCACGTGCTGCGCCTCGCGGTGCATTTTCCGCATGTTGCAGACTGGCAGCACCGGGAGCTGCGCTGCTGATGCGAATAAGTGTTTTGCACAGGAAGCGTGGATCCTCTTAGGTATGGAGTACTGTGGCTTCCTGCGCATGGATCCATGACTCACCTTAAATGCGGCCTGTGCTGTCGTTTCCCTATAATGATGCGGTTGTAGGTAACAAGAAAAGGATTTATGTGCGTGAATAGCGTGTGATGAACTGGTAGGGCTAGAGTGACATGCTCTCATGCGATGGGGTAATGCGAGAAAAAAACTGAGCTATTGAGTGTTGGGGGAAAAAACGGAAAAGGATCAAATAAATGCAAGTTCATGCGTTTTCAACATCCTGAAGCAGTGTGGTCAGATTTTGTTTGAATGACTCTGTGCAGCTTGGATTTCGGCCCTTTTTTTAACAGGAGATATTTCTTACCCTTTGTGCAAATCGTCTCAACAAGGCGGCAGCATCTCGTTCGATTATTTGCAGACTTATCCTAGTGACGGTCGACTCCCATCGACACTTTCGCCGTAGAGTGTTTTAACATGGCGCAGTGTACAAAACGCCATCTCCGGAATTAATTGTCAACCCAACGCTGAACCCGGAGCTCAAGGTGGCCAATTAGTCAATGTATTCCAATGGATAATGATCTTGTAACCGGAGTAATGGCTGCCTTCAATGCGTATTGACCAGATTTAAAAACTTTCCTATATTCAAGATCAAAGGCAAGTGAAAGTCAAAGATGTCAAGTGTAGCAGACAGTCCAGTTTACACGGTGTTCCTCTGTCACAGACGCTTATAATCTGTCTATGACCCTGTGCCCATTAACTTTAACCCCTGAGCTTAGTAGGGGGCATTTTATAGTTGTGCATTTACTGCAAGTTAAAAGCTCTGTCAAATGTATCAACCCCCCCAGACCCCCAGTGGTCACATGTATCTCTTGAAGGTTTCCTCCTCCTTTCCCTGTGGTTATGGTTTCCAGGGATATGAGTTCATTAGATTCCTATTTGTTTCATTTGGAAGGAGAGGAAACCACCTCCCCCCCACGCCCAGTGGCAGGTAGAATTTGATTGCCACTCTCCCTTACTCACTAATAAGCAACGATTTCCCCTCCCCGCCCCCGCCTTGGATGTGAGCGGCTCCTTCCGCCGTAGATGGGGCGTTTGATGGATGTGCCAGTCAGCCCAGACTCATTTCTTTCAGGTATGTCCTGTCTGTTCCTTGTTTATTAGGGGCTGTGCTGTAAGCCTCCTCCAGATTTATTCCTGCGCTTTCGGCGTTATGAATATGGGGGGGGGGGGCTCGCCGTGTTTTCGCGGCCTTTGTTTACGTTCCGCCCCCACCTGCCCCTACCCAAACTCTCAAATTCATACAGCATTACATTTTTTTTGTAAGCTGTTGTTTAAATGTCATGTTAGCTTGTAAGAACAATGCCCCCCCACCCAATGTAACGTCATCAGGCTGCTTGATCTGTAATTTCAGATAAAAGGATCTGTTTATTCAGTCTGCTGGACTTCCTCCTACCATGATCTGATGTGTGTGTCGTAGCTTAACCGTCGAGCTCTAACATGGCTGCTTCAGGTAGAGCCTCAAGTTCAATTAGCGTTACGATTTTAACATTTCATAGTAGAGGGTGAAGGCTGTGCGTTGCAATTTAAATGAAAAGCAAGCATGAGAAGATGCTCTATTTATAAAAATACATTTATTGCTTATTTAAGCTGTCGTTCTTAAACTTTCGTGTTACTAGGAAGAACACAAATCTTTAAGAAGGAGATAACTTGACTGCTAGTCAATAAATCAATATGACAATGGCAGTTTGAGGATTCAGAGGAACAAGGTCAAGTCCTAATGGCTGGGGTTAGGTGGTCATTAAAGCACAGGAAACAGTGACGTGTTTTTATTGTTATTATTGTCTGTACAGTGGTTGTGGGGACGCCAGGTATTCCACTTTGCATTCTACCGCAGCCTAATGTCACAGTCACTTACTCTGGGCCAATCGTTTGTTCGTTCGCTGATGACTCCGGGTCCGGCATGATCTCTGGGAAAGGGCAGGGATGTCACAATATTTTTTTGAAGCATTTGAAAAATGGAAACTGTTCTACATATTAGTTTCCGGGGTCACCGCTTAACAACACCGTGTACATTATTCTGCTTCTAAAAGCCCACAGAGCGGAGAAATTAAATGGTAATGTTCTTACGTTCAGCAGAACCTCCACCTCATTTATGTACAACAGATGGTCTGAAGATCAGGAGACAAATATGTGTTGTTTTTTTTTCTTTTTTGTCTGCCTACTTGCATGACCATCACCCACCCCTTGTTTCTGTTCATTTCCACTTAATGTGCTCCTCAGTCTCCTGATTCCACCCTGTACCTTTATTTACCCTTCTGGCATGGGCTGTAGACTGAGGGGCAAGATCTAGCTTGTGGCAGTTTTACTTACACGGAATTTTTCTGAAGGCAGAACGAAAAGTGATTGGCTCAGAGAGCCAAGCATCTAGAGGAGGCTGGACCAAGACATCTGATTGGTTGGTCCTACCTCCTCTAGTTGCTCGGACCCACCTTCTGTACAATCTGATTGGTTATCTCTCTGAACCAATCGTTTTTCCTTCTGCCCTCAGAATATTTTTGTGTAAGTGAAACTCCCTTGAGCCAAGATCTAGCTGCTCTCCACAGTGCGGCCACATTCCATTACATTTCGAACCGCATTCATCATTCTGTGAAAGAGGCACGTTTTCCCCAAAGATCCGCTGTGCTCCAGAACTGTGTGAAATTTAGGACTTTATTATCTAAAGCTCTCACAGCCTTAGATTATTGATTTTCCGCACTGTATGCATATCTTAGGAAGGAGTTGTCCCAGTAATTGCTACCTTCCAGTACATTCTACTACCTTATGTTGCGATAAAAAAAGCCGATCGCCTAGTTTGGTCACTATTTGCATACTTTCAGGTGACGGTGCGTCTGCTCCGCTTCCTGTGCTCAGCTGGGTCCCATTAGCGGCTCCGGTCCTGCCTGTTAATAGGAGCCAGCTGATCGCACGCTTTCCGCACGGGTTCGAGTACGTGATGATCCTGCTCCCAGCCGCATGCTAATGACCCGGCTGCTGTCAGCGCTCACATTCCGGCTCCTGTCTCCGGATGTCACTTTCGATTTACGGTCACGTTCACGCATCGGCAAATGAGCGCGCGAGGAACACTGCCTGCTGTCAGCTCTCCAGTTTGTTTGTCACGTGTGCAGACATACAGCGTACATGTGTGCAGCACAGGGTGCCGCCATCTACTCCTTGCACTGTCCTTGAAAGGACCTAGACAAGTAAAGAAAACAAATAAATTTTTTAAAATGGCAAATAATATCACAATAAAATATAAAAAAAAACAGTAAATTGTTATTTAAATTTATTTTTAGCCTTTTATCCAAAGCAGCATAAGTCAGCCAGGCAGGTCAGGCAGTGCTTGGGGTTAAGGGCCCATTATGGGTTAAGAGCCACACTCAGGGGCCCAACAGTGATATCACTCTGCAAGCCCTTTGAACCTATCCCACTGAGAAACACCCCCAAATCATAGATCTATCTGCAGGAAACACACCCATCATGGGATGGACATGCAGTAATATGAACATTTGTACAGGATATATATATATATATATATATATATATATATAGGTCAGAATGTGTATAGTGACAGATGCCCAGAATAATGCAATAAGTCGTGCAAGTGTGAAGTGAGAGATGACCAAAATAATGCACCAAGTCGAGCAAACCTGAAGTCAGAGATGCCCAGAATAATGCAATAACAGTCATGCAAGTGTGAAGCGAGAAATGCCCAGAATAATGCAGTAGGTCGTGCAAACGAAGTGAGAGATTCCCAGAATAGTGCAATAGCAGTCCTGCACTTGAGATGAGAAGCTCAGAATAGTGTAATAAGATAGGCACATGTGAATTGAGATGCCCAGAATTAGTACAGTGCGGTATAAACGGTATATGATTTAAATGTGGTCAACGGGAGAGATTTTGATTACTGTATACCGCTCTACCGCAAGAATGATGCAAAGAAGTCGCATCAAATAATAAATAATTTGTTATTAATATGAAAATTATAAGTATGATTATTGCTACACCTGGCAGCAGAGTCCTGCACAGGTCTGATTTTGACAAACCGCACCCGCCCGTACAGTCACACTGAACCGTTCGTTATCCGACAAAAATAAAATAAAATGCCGTACCCGATCCGTCCCGCTATAAATAAAGACCGATACCCGACTGAAAATAAAGCTAAAATTAAAGTTTATTGCCACAACAAACAACCAGTGACATGTGCAACATCAGTTGAAAAGGCATAACCAAATGTAAATGTTGCTTAATAACAGCCTAATAATAAGCAAAACAAACGGTACTAGCCTACCTCCAAACTCAAATAACGTTTGATATTGCCATGCCCACACACAGCTTACAATCACACGTGTTAATAAAACTAAAATTACATGAAATGTACATTATGCTACCCTGCACATTGTTAGGTTTTATAGGCTACCTACGTGCACTGTCCATTTCCTTTGATTACCCGATTGGAATTACTATGCGAAGGCATAGACTATCGTGTTTGGTGCGGTGCTTTATATTACTGTGTTAAAAAAGGATATTGTCCACAGTTGATGGCCTCAGCTGACTCCTTCATGCTCTCTCCACCAAGACAAGACGTCAAAAGGGTTGTTTTCATTATCTGAGATAACTTTGAAATTCTCCCACACGTTGGACTTGATTTTAATGGCGGTATTGGCCACAACGTTAAACTCTCCACTTGCTAATTTTCTTTTCAACTGCTCAGCATCCATTCCGAACAAAGTTCTGCAGGAGATCGCGCGCGTTTATTAAAAATGAAAGTAGGAGAGATTTCCGGGAATGCGCGTGCAGGCGTAAGCTGATATGGATTTTACGTTTTATCACCTTGAATGCAGGGATTTTTTGCGTCATTAAAATATTAAATATTTTTTGTTGGCACATGATGAATTTAGACCACCCGTGCAGGATCTTTATAGTAGAGATGGTCATTCTAATATAGATGGAGTTATGACACTATAGTCTAATTGTATTAGTTTTGTAGTTTTTGGTTCTGTGTCTTGTTTTCTGCTTACCTACAGTTTACAAAACCAACCTGTGTTTTTAATATAAGGTAAAACCTGGGAAGTTACTTGAAATGTTTTTATATTTTTTCAATAATTGCAGATTTGCATAATAAATATTCTACTTTCACGAATACTTTGAAATGTAACAGTTTATTATACAACTTCTTGCTGCAATGCCTTTGCTATGGACATATGTTACTCTTTCAAAAACAGTTATAATGAAATTTACAGACCAAATTATATAACGCAATATATACCATCTACCATCCATGGTTCAATCTATACCGCAATATGAATTTTATGCCATATCGCACAGCCCTACTCAGAATGCAGCAACAATCGTGCAAACATGTAGTAAGAGAGACCCAGAATAGTGAAATCCCAGTCATGCACATGTGAAGTGAGAGACGCCCAGAATACTGCATTGATGGTGCAAATTTAAAGTGGGAGATGCCTAGAATAGTGCGCAAAGTGCAAGTCGTACATATATTCGTGCCGCCATACTGTACGCGAGGGCTGACAGCCGTTTGTCTTTACTAACCACCTTCTATTAAAAGCTGCACATGGCTCTGTTCAGCGGAAGCACCTAATCAACAAAGGGAAAAGGAATAAACTGGCGAGAGCCGTGCATGCACCATGTGTGCACCAGAGGGCAAAGCTGCGGTCCAGAGGTAAGCTGCCCCATGTTTGGCTTTACGAGGAATCTGTTTGCTGAGGAAACTAATGGGATTCTGCCTGCAAGCACTGGAGCTACACAGGGCAGCTCCATGCTGGCTTCCTAGCCTAACTCTGGGGTCCTGAACAGGCAGAGTCCGGTCACTAGCTCCATGCAGAGACGATGGTCAGTGACTTTAGAAAACGGGCATTGTGATGGTGACCTAAAGCTCAGGTGAGGACCTGGCCCCTGTAGTCTTAATTAACAAACTGTATTCGGCTTCTATGGAATACACAGGCTAACCTACTGCCAGTTACCTTAAAGGCCCCCAGGGCAGAGTTAATTTGCACGTCATACTGTAATGGCTGCTTTCAAGTGTCAGAGACAGACCTGGAGGTTGGACTCCGCCCCAAAAAAATGTTTTTTTCGCAGGAGGTCCCCGCATTGTCACAAAGCTGGGAGTGTCCGTGCTCTTGTCGTGCCGGTATCTGCGCCGTCGTTTGTAAACGCTCCTGCTTCATCAGGACCGGCCTTCCCACCTTTTGTGAGCGTCGTTCTGGCTTGACAGATCCATTACCCGCCAAGTCATCGCCGGAGTGTTTCGTTAAATCGGAATGGTAACCGCATGGAACCTCGACAGAGGCCGTGTGAAAGAACACTCCCAGGTGGGTGGGGGGTGGGGGGGTGATGTTGGTGAGGGATTGCTCTGCGTCACCGTCGGCCACTGTTATGTTACTGCAAGCCCCCCCACGGCTCCTGTCCGCGGCTCCTGTCCGCGGCTCCTGTCCGCGGCTCCTTGCTGCTGACTGTGACCGGCCTCCTGTCGG
>JAABNX020000017.1:10987363-10997863 GCA_015163995.2 Mormyrus lacerda | reverse complement strand
TATCTCTCTGTCTGTCTGTCTGTGTATCTCTCTGTCTGTCTGTGTGTCTGTCTCTCTGTCTGTTTGTCTGTCTGTCTGTCTGTGCATGAACCCTAATTTTGAAACAAACTTTTGGTGCCACCGTAGCACTAAAACAACCTCAAACAGTTGCTGATAGTAGATTCAGTGGAATATTTAAAAACCAGCACAAAATTGGGGGGGGCAGGGAGATTGCGTGAGCTCAGAACTGCTGTAAAAATCAAGATTTCCACGTATCAAAGATTGAGTGAAGCTGGCTTGTGTGCTTGCCTCATGGGCATGATCAAAACATGCTTGGAAATGGGCAAAATCTCTACTAACGGCTGGGCGGAAGAAAGCGGCGCAAAAGAAGAGAAAATCTACAAAAAAACACAATTAAAAAGAAAAGCTGAAAGTAACAGCCAAACACGCCACAAAGTGCCTTTAAAAGTTGCTGTGCACTGTGACCACTTCTGTCACCGCAGATAGATCCAAGAAAAAAACAAGACCCAGGAGTGAAGAGGAGAAAGTTTTGGTACAGATTAGCATCACAGATAAGATGGAGAAGCTGAGAGTTAATTCTGCTGCCTTTTGACAGTGTTGTGGAAAGGTGGCTGCATTCACCCCTCTGGACTATGGGATCGCTTTGGTTTTCTGGGGCAGATTAAATCCTTCATTCTCCCCAGAGTCCTCCTGGCGGTGAGGGCTCTGTCGGGATGCTTGTCCTTAGATGGATAGGGTTGCGTCGGGTTGTTGTAGGGGAAGTGTAAACGCGAACGTGTCTCTGAAGGCTTAATACATTCTTAATGTGCTTCGTATTTGTGTGATTGCCAAGGGCCCTTTGTCACAAACGTGCTCTCGCTGCAGATGCTACAGTGGCCTGCCTCATGCGGTGGCCTGCCTCACGCGGTGGCCTGCCTCACACTGTGGCCCCGTTCGAGGCGGGAGGCAGGCTGGAGCTACAGTAAGTGATAGGGCCCACGCCAATGATTTAGCTTAATGAGGAACTTACCCTCGTCTCGTAAAATCCTCGCTTTATCAGGTAGGGTCTTTGTATTTACTCTGCCTCTAAATGCTCTCCGTTAAGGCTGCCTCGGGCTCTGCCCAGTCCACTCCTTAAGATGTTTGAATTACGCAGCACTGCTTTGTGCTCCCTTGTTAGACAACTACGGGCATTTACTTACGATTCCAAGGCATCATTGCACCGTTTCAGCTGGCGGTAGGAAGCCAGTAATTACTGTGGAAGTCATCGTTTCATTCGCATGTCCATACTTTGATATTTTCCTTAATTCTTTCCAACATCCGTGGATTACAAAAACCGTGGCATGTGTAAGGCTGACTTTGGGTCTATGTTTAGCTTCTTCTCCATCTGAGTTATTTGATCTACTGATGACGTTCCCAAAGTCATCTTTTAGGTCTTTTGCAGTGTGGCCAGCAAGGACCAGCTGTTATTGATCACAGAAAGTTTGTCACAAATTATTCCAAACAAAATGTAGCATTTCCATAACTTGGATTATTTATGGTCCCGTATATTAATTTAATAATATAATATAAAACCAAGATACTGGTGGGTGGTTATGGAAGATGGATGTATGAGGCCTGAAGCAAGATGGAACTGCATCGATCCCCTGGGGTGTGAGTTCTGTTGTGTGACGGCGTTACAAAAATAACATTTTACACAAGAGTGCGGCATCAAAGTAATATATAATTAAGTATATGAAGTTCACAGGGTGGTGCATGCAGTGAGAATGAGGTAAAAAGCTGCTTAGTAAACATGGAAGGTGCATAATTTAATGCAGGTGAATCAATACGGCAATGAGTCACCGAGAGTGGAGCTGGTGTCCTCTGGGCTGGGTGGACTTGGGGACACGGCAACTGGAAGTGAACAGCAGTGGGTCTGGACGCTGTGTTTCCTTCTGACGTATGTGTGAGTAGGAGTTTTCACGATGATACCTGATCACCTTGCTGTTCTCCATCACTTTGCTAGGAATCAAAGCAAGGAAAATGTTCACTTTGGTGTCATTAAAATCTTTGACTCTCTTTTTTTTTTTTTCCTTTCACGATCCACTTCATACTGGTGGACTGTGAGCTTTTTTGGCTTGTGAAGCCTGAGACCTGAAATTGGTGCCTAGATCTGGGCCTGAGGGTAAAAGATCCGGTCCTCTCCATGCCGTTAAACCCCGCTGCGTACCTGCGGGCCTTACACGCTGCGGCCAGCACCATCTGGCACGAGACTCCTCTTATGGGGCGACGGATGGAGCTGGGGGCATGGAGAGCATGCTGGTGTGTGACAGGTATTGGTGACAAATCATACTGGAAACACTGGGCTCGCTAACCAAAGTGAGAGAAACATGAAAAGATGTCCAGAACCTCTGGTTTTAGTGTCCACTCTTCTTTGGAATACTTACCCTGTGCTTTTCATTACGAATGTATGAAGTACATGTCAGTACCACTGCTTCACTTGGCTGGGGATTTATTTTGCTGTGTTTTATTCTGGTTGCTGGTCTTCTTCTCGTGAATGCTAATTGGACTTTATTTTACCAAGTGCTTCCTATGGTACCTTTTTTTTTTTTTTGCTGGTACCCTGGACGAAACTCGTACATTGATTTTGCTAAGGGATTTTGCATGAATCTATCACTCTTTTACTATTGTTCCATGTTATTATTTTTATTATTATTATTATTATTTATTATTAGCATCAGCATTAGCAGCTGCTGTACCAATAGCCTTAGATTGTGTTTTAAAAATGTACTACAGGAATATTTTCCGATTTTTTTTTTTCTTGCAATGACCCCATTTACTTGTCTAACAGGAGCAATGAGAAATGTTTTCAGTGTGATGTAATCGTCCATCAGTTCTGATCCGACGTCAAGAGATCATGACTATGCGGTGAATGCAGGCTGGGTTTATGAATGCCCCACCGTGTGATGTTCGGAGCGACTGGTGACCGGGGGGCTTTGGAATCTCAGGATGGGCTCTGCTCTGGTGCTTACGGGGTTGTGGGGTTGTGTCACTGTACTGTCATCATGCTTGACCTGAAGAAAGAGCTTCTCATTAAAAATGCCTGCAGATGCGTCTTACCTAAACTGTAGCCTTGGTAACGTGAGCCCCGGCAATGATCGCCCCCGGTAACCACACTGTGAGGTTCTCTGACCATCACACTGCACTCTAAGATTTAAAGGTTTGATGCAGTCTGTCGTCTTACCAGAAATCAGACACCACTATATTTTTGCTGCCTTTCATTTTATTTAGGTATTTACAACTTTGGAGTTTGAAATATTCACCAAAAAAATAAACGGATTCACATATGACTGAGGATGGAGTTAATCCTGCTTGTCTTTCTACGTCAGCGTTTAGCGAGCCAATCTCTTTGTGAATTAAATTTTTTATAGGGATTCTGTGTCTCACTTTTGGTTCATTATTGGAAAAATAATCATGTGATGAATAGAAAAAAAAAATCTCATGAAGTCAGAATGGCAGCTTGATTAGCAAAACATTCTGAATAAGTAAATATATATTTTTTGTAAGCGAGACCTGTTTGTCATTCCTTAAACAGTTTTAAAAATGGTACTAGATTTAAATAGTTCAAATAGGACTATCTGGCATTTGATGGTGTGTTCCGTGGGGGGTTAGGGACACTGGGAATTCCTGTCTGCTCGCCAAGTCAGAAATGTGTCCAGCTTTGTGGATGGCCGGGGCTAAGGTTGATGAACATTGTAAAAGCCAAGCGAATTAAAAGTTCTGGCTTGAACACCTCAGTGTGTTCATTCAGGGGGTCTTCAGAATTCATCAATAGGCCCCGACAGAATCCTCTGGACTTCAGAGGATGCCGCGTAATCTACCTCTTGGAGGGTGCGAACTTCAGTCTTCCAGAAGAGCGCCAAACATAATTAGAAATTAGGGCGGCCTTTGAATGGCGGGTCAGGTATCCTGTTCCCCCACGAGTCGGTGTGTAAAACGAGCGGCCACTTTTGCTTCTCAGGAATCAAATTATTCAGAGGAAACAAACTGCCTTGAATTTGAGCAGACTATGAGTAACGTTTTTCTACTTACTTTTTATTTTACACAGTGGTCATATTTTTTTTTCCTAAATAAAGGCTTGATTGTTAATTCATTAGCATCACATTGTTAACCCAAGGCTCCGTTCACTGGCAGAGCAGTAGACGCCCGCGCTGAGGATCTGTGTAAATTTCCACTGGAACAAGGGCTGTTTCAGGATCGTGGCTTTACTTTCTCACTCTAGCATTTGACTGTCAAGCTATATACATGGAGGCTTTCTCAGGAAGACCGAACCTGTAATGTAATACAATATATAGTGAAATAATATCATTTTGCGTGCAAAACTGTTCTCCACACAGCACTTCCCACCGAAACCATTAGGACACAGATATTTCTGTGTAAAATTTTAGCACTTTAAGATCCCACACTGTTGATTTCTTTTCCTGTTGTCATGGCAACAGGAGCCAAGATTCCAGAAGGTTGGATCTTGTAATGTTCACAAAAAAAAAAACCAAAAACTAAATAAATAAATAAATGGATTCACTTTGGTGTGAGAGCGGAGTGAGTCCGGCTCGCTTTTATATACCCGCCTTAGCGTTTAGTGAGCCGGTTTCTTTCACAGGAATTCCGTGATTCGCTTTCGGTTCATTAATGAAAAAAAATCTTGTGATGAATAATTCATTTTTTTATTTTTTTTTGCCTATTTTCATATCGGGTCATAATGGCAGCTTGACGTGCCAGAAATTACTCAAAAACCAGTTAATGCATATTTTGTGTATGCACATATAAACAGCGATTTAAATAAATCTAATAAAATATATTGGGCACTGTGGCATTTGTATGATTTTTCTGAGGCAGACGGGTGGGGCGTCATTCAGGGATTTTTTTTGTCTGTCCGTTTCAGTCGTCACTTGTCCCCTGTCGATTCCTGACGAATAGAGCATTAGTGTTGTGTGTACTTACGCAACACGATCAGCGCCTCGATCAGCTGAGGTATTTGCCAGCCTCTGTCCTGTGTGGGGTCATGAAGCTGCCGGCTGCATTTCTCTGTGTTTCCGTCACGTATTTTAAGGAGGGCTTATAAAGAAGCCCTTCAAATGCCACCACTCATCCTCTTACCATTTGTTGTGCCGCACTATTTTTAGGGACTTGACTTAAGTTGGGACTAGAGTTCTGGCCGCGCCTGACTCCCTAAAGCCCCCCCGCCCAGCATGTTCGTAAGACATTAATGGGACAAAAGGCTGGCTGAGTGATTTCATTAACGTCGGACTTAAAAGCAATTGCGTGAAATGTGTGCCTGTAATGTTCCTGAATTCCATTAGGGGGATGATGTAATCTGTCGCCCTCCTTATTAGCGTCGTCTACTTCAAGATTATGTTTGGGCTATAAAGCGCCTTGAAATCTGACGCAGTACTTTGGAATCAATATATTTGTAATCACAGAGTGGATGTTTTAATTGTCTTTATCTTGGTGTCGCCTGCATTAAACATCACTTTTAATATGAAATCTTAATGCTGTTATTCTCCCGCGTCTCTTCTGGCTTCCTGCATGATTATGATCACTCGGCGTGTGAGATTTTGTCGTAGTTCCAATGCTGCACTCGCCATAGGTTTGAGGAACACGCTTGTTTTTCTGACATGCGTGAGGAAGGCCTGCCATCAACACACACACAGGGGTGTGACAGGGGCTGAAATTCATATGGTGGGGCCAACCTTAGCCAATGGTATTTTTTTGAATTTGTGAATGATAGGGGAGGGGGCACTCTGGAAGCCAATCAGCTTTCAGCTATGGCTGGTATAGCCCCTGGTGGCTCCGCCCCTGTATACACCACTGCAGTCATTTCATGGTCAGTTCAGTCCTCATCTTGTTTACATGATGGTCGACATCAGTGCCCTATCAAGCCCATGGACCCTGAGTCTTACTTGACAAAGTAGTACTCATACTCATCCTTTGCTTACTTGAGTTTTAAAGCACACGTATATAGGTATGTGTGGACATCGTTTAGGTCCAAAATGAAATTTTAATGAAGATCTGGCATGAAACTCAGAAGATGACTAAGTGAGATGCATTCATCCCTGGGTAGCTTGAGTGTGGTGGTGCTTGCTTTTAGCGCGCAGTAATGAAGGAGTGTCTACTCTCATTCTATTCCGTTTGCCTGGACCGGCCTTTCAAACCACACCGGCCCTTCTGGCCCCCCGTTAGGACATGAGGTCTGTGTGTGTGTGTGTGTGTGTGTGTCTGTATCCGTGCGTGTGCACGGTCTAATTCACTCTGTTGTCAGGGTGAACTGCTGCTGCTTGCATGGGCTTCTGAGCCTGGGGGGGTTAGGGTTAAGGGTGGGGGTGGGGGGCAGTAGACCTTATGGCCCCCAAAATGCTTATCATATTGACCCCGAAACCCAGCCCAATCCATATTGATAAGGGCTCCTGCCATTTAGGAATCATTCTAACTTTTCTTGTGTTTATAGAGCCAGGAAAGACCTACAAGTACTCCATGATTTGGTATTTTTGAAGAATTAGAGTAAAAAAAATAAAAATAATTAAAAAAAATCCCTCACTGCTGATCACATGGCCAGTTACCATGTTTCAATTGGTTTATTAAAAAAATTACAGGTTCAAAGGATGGACGTCTGTAGAACTTGTCTTCAAGTTGGTCTTCCAGCTGATCTGTGTGGCGGTTTTCGTTTGCTCCTGAAGTTAATCACAGCCTTTTGGCTCGTCCCTTTCTGCTATCCGCTCACGGCGCCCCTAGACTCTGCCAGGCGCTCCGACTTGCCCTGCAGTTTCATCATATGACTCCCAGTGTCCCAGTGCCGGGAGGCCTCCACGGGCTTTGTCTGCCTTGCACTGTGCCTGATGCTCTCCCATATGACTCCCAGTGTCCCCAGTGCCGGGAGGCCTCCACAGGCTTTGTCTGCCTTGCACTGTGCCTGATGCTCTCCCATGGAGGCCTCGCCAGCAGACGGCCAGCTGTAGCTGAGCCCCAGGACATTGTGACGCTTCCGACGAAGGCATGCGGGTGGGTGCATAGACTGGCACACAGGTCTGCAGAATGCAGGTAGACAGGGTGGTGTTTCTGGAGGAGGGGCTCTTAGCGGAGGATTTTCCTCGATTGTGCAGTAATGCGCTCTAATGACGCTTAATCAGATCAGTCCCCTTAACGTCGATCTCACCAGCATCGTGGGCGACTCCCGCCTTTTGTTTTCTGATTCCTTTGACTTCCCATTCCCCCCCAAATCCACTCCCCGCTGCCAAATGGAAACAGCATCTCCGTTATTACCTCTGCCTGCGGGACCCACAGAAACACTTTGGGGTAGGGTAAGGGTGTCCACGCTCTCCTCCATTGCAGACAGCAGAGTCTTTCCTTCTGCTGAAGGATAGAAGATTCTAGAGCACCGTCTCACCAGGGAAATATAAGCTGGATGTCTATTGTATTAGAGCTTCTAAGCTACGCATTAGGGGGCTAATCGCACCCCCCCTGGGTTTGAGGAGGGGTGGAGGACGGATTACTCTGTGGCTTTGGGAGCAGGAAATGGACACCTTGAGTAGACAGGGGAGGGCCTGTGTTGGGGGGGGGGATTCCCAGGAACACGCTTTATTTTCCATTAAGAGTGTAGTTAGCGCTCCAGATGCTAATAGCAGCGGGTGCGAGAGCGTTGCCTCGTTAAGGATTCCTGGTAGAGCCGTGCACCGTGTCCTCACTTCGGGGAAAAAAAATGCCACCGCGTCCAACCCAAACACCTGCCCTGGCAGGTACCCATAACGCCGGTCAACATTCGCGTTGAGCAGTACGGCTAGAAAGCCAGAACGCAGGACTGCGTGCAACCGGCCATGAGCAGGGGGTCTCCGGCAGACGC
Organism: Mormyrus lacerda; assembly: GCA_015163995.2. NCBI lineage: Eukaryota > Metazoa > Chordata > Actinopteri > Osteoglossiformes > Mormyridae > Mormyrus > Mormyrus lacerda. Next base: position 10,990,011 of record JAABNX020000017.1, on the reverse strand, counting down.
ATTAGCATTCGTCACCTGGCAAACAGAATTAAAAACGGACTCGGGGTGCTGTGCGGCGACGTGGGATGAATGGACAGCTCAGTCGCGTTAACGGCGGTAAAACAGATGAGCGATTCTTACACGACGAGCATCAGTGGCTCATGTATGAGAGTGAAGCTACGGACAGCCATGCAGCTGGTGATTCCCATGCCGCTTTCCTCTGCAGCCAAAGGTGGTTCTGTGAAAATAAAATACACGGTGCGTCTCAGTGGGTTAGGCCTGTCCCAGTCATCGGAAGGCCGTCACTTCAAGCGTAAGCAGAATAGTTCTTGCTTCTTTGGGCCCTTGAGCAGGGCCTGAACCCCCCCACAAAAAATGATCCAGGATTGCTGGAAACGTGGCCTGACCCCATGCTCAGGCCCCAAGCTTCGCTCTCAGCCACGTTTGTGCGTTCGTGTCTCGACAGAGAGCATGATGGGATATGCCAGCAGAAGCATTCGAATGTATCTGTACTTGTGCGAATGTCAAACAAAGCATCACTTCGTTTCATTTGAAGCGTGAATCATTGTCGGGGCTTGTGTACCGTGTGCTGCATTATTAGTGATGTGTAATCTCCGTTTTTGATGAATAAAGGTTAAAGATGCGGCGTTTCTGTTATTTGGGGTTTACGGTGAGATGATGTGTGGAATGTTAACAGAATGTTAATGTAGCCACATTTAAAAGATCCAGCCCAGGTAGACAAAGCTGTCAGGAGGTTTAAAATCAGCACAGGGTTTTACTTTACCCTTTGTGAGTTTTGTTTTTCTTTTATCCTTTGGTTTTTAACTTTGCATCTCATTTCGCCTTGAAGAAGTGGTTTCCACGACGGCGTACTGTTAATTCACATCTTAATGGTACAAATCATATTTAATGTTGGAAGGTATCTCATACGTATCTTGGTGCCGGAGTTGTTTATGCGTTTCATCGTATCTGTGTAATCGGGACCCCAGGGGACTGAAGATGTCACAAATGAGACTTTCAGCTTTTCCTGTCACATCCTCCGTCTTCAGTGAACGCCTGCTGTTCCCTAGTTTTTTTTTCTCTGGCACGAGTGACTCCCGTCGTCGGACAGGCGTGACCGGCCACTGAACACCAGCAGCCGGCCTCTACCTGCCGCCTCCACGTCAGTCATTCATCCAAACTGGTGCCGTTTCTGTGGCCGTCTGAATGGGCATAAACCCCGCTGGCCTGTCACATGCTGCCAGAACGCAGCGGAGATGCGATTTTGAACAAGATCTATAACGACAGTGTCACAGAACCGAAAATCTCGAGTTTTGACAGAAATCGTGTCTTTGACTATCCGTTTGAAAAGAGATTAATAAACGAGAGTTATTACTGAAATGTATAAAACAAGAGTGGACGATATGAAAAAGAGAACATTAAAGCTGGACCTGAGGATAGAATGTGTAATTAGAGAATCAGGGGGGTGTGGTCTCCTGGAGTTTGTTTTTTGTAAATGAAAAGCGAGATGGGGGTGGCAGGCTGCCTCAGTGGGTACCTTTCACACCTCCGGGGCTGCGGCTCCCTCCACGTCTCCCTGCGGGAGTGGGCTTCCTCCGGGTGTCATGGCTCCCTGCCACAGTCCCGTGGGCATGCTGTACACGAGGGGCCTGTAATGTGTGTGTGTGTGTGTGTGTGTGCGTGCATATATTACATCGTGGAGACCAAATGTTTCTTCATTCTGATAAAAACCTGTTATTTTGAACTTTGAACGTTCCCTATGATGGCAAACTTAAATTTATAAAAAAAAATATATGGTTAAAGTTAGGGCTGGGTAGGGGTTAAGGTCGTCATTTTTGGGATTAGGGTTTTTCCCCATAGAAACGAAAGGAGAGTCCCCACAAAAAGTGTGTGTGTGCGTGTGTGTGTGGGGGGGGAGGGGGGAGGGAGAGAGAGGTGACAGACTGACATCTTGGACCCTGCCCTGTGTTTTCCTGGAAAATGCATCATAGTATTTTAAAATTTTTAATTTATTTTTAAAATTCTGTCAGATATCAAAGGTGCGCCCTTAATTAATCACTCCCTGTTAGCTGATCCTGACCTAAGCTTCCTAAGCCGCTTTAAAACATCAGGTGCCCAGTCCTGAGACCTGATCTTGACGGTCGTCATATTAAATTCTCTCTCTCTCTGAAGTTAAGATGATCATAGCGCTGCGATGGTTTTGGGAAACGCAGCGTCGGATGGAATTCTCAAGCTGAGAGCATGGTTGTTAAAAATGTGTCTATGTGTATATGTGTGTGTGTGTGTGTATGTGTGTTTATGTATGTATAATTAGTTAAACACGTTTAATATGCACATGCTGTAATCTGAGAAGCAGACCACACCTAAAAATTGCTGGATATCCCATTTAACTGCTCACCAGTGGCTCATTTACTTGTGAGAGTACTGTAGCACTAGTGCCTTGCGCCTCCCACGGTGGGGGTGTACATTGTGCCCGCCCTCTCCGTGTGTGCTCCGCTTGCATGTTCTCCCTGCATCGCGCGCATTTCCTCCTGCAGTCCAAAGACGCACAGTCGGACTAATTGGCTCTGCTAAACTGCCCGTAACGTGCGTCTGTGTGTGAAATGGACTGGCGTCCCATCCCGGGGGGGGGGGGGGGGGGGGGGGGGGGGGGGGGGGGGGGGGGGGGG
>JAABNX020000017.1:10969348-10981792 GCA_015163995.2 Mormyrus lacerda | reverse complement strand
CACACACACACAGACAGACACAGACAGACACACATAGACAGACACACACACGCAGACACACACGCAGACACACACACGCAGACACACACGCAGACAGACACACACGCAGACACACACACGCAGACACACACACACACACACAGACAGACAGACACACACACACACAGACAGACACACATAGACAGACACACACACACACATAGACAGACACACACACACACAAACCTACATCAAAGCTAACTTGCTACTTTCCAGTTGCACAGGCATCAGTGACATAAATGAATGGAGAGTCCCCACAAAGATACAGTAGGAAATGTGTGTGTGTGTGTGTGTGTGTCTAATGGAGCCATTGTTGGTGTGTACCTTGTGTCCCTTGGATGTCCCAAAGAGATACTTAATGCTGAATTACCGTATTTAAAAGTAAATGAAATACAGTGGTATCTTAGAACACAAACTTGACCAGCCTTCTGGAACAGATTGAGTTACGATTTGGTCGAGGTCCAAGTTGAATTTCCCCATAAGAAATAATGTAAATTAATTTAATTCGTTCCGGACCCCAAAATGATTGTCTATTTAAACTTGCATAAAAAATTAACAATCAATATAAAGCTAATACCCATATGAAAAAGCAATAAAATAAATAACAATCCCACACGCCAAAGAGAGAGCAGATACGCCCACACTCCAGAGAGAGCAGACACGCCCACACTCCAAAGAGAGAGCAGACACAGACACGCCCACACTCCAAAGAGAGAGCAGACACGTCCACACTCCAGAGAGAGAGCAGACACGCCCACACTCCAAAGAGAGAGCAGACACACATGCTCCACCGTGTAAGTTTGCTGTAATTTCTTTAAGTTTTACAGTTCTACAGTTTCTCTCACTACTTTCCTCTTTGGTTTGCTGCAATCACTGCTCAGCTTCTTAGGGGTCATGATTACTGTATCACTAACTGTACTGTAACTGAAGCGCAAACAATTCACAAGAACACAGCTTTTGCGCATTAAACTGTCGAGAGTTACCGCGATTCATAAGCATCAGCACCAAAGTAGACCCGTTTGCCTTCGTTTCAGCCCATCAGGGACGAGCTCAATCCATTCAAGTTTTAGAAGGTCTGTTTTGTTTTGTGTTGTTCTCAGTTTTCGGTCAAGGTGTGGTAAGATTTTTCTCGACCGACCTGGTAGAGTTGAACACGTCTCGACCCATACGAGCTCTATCAGGAACGGTTGAGTTCCAAGATTTCGATTTGAGGTACATGTCGGAAAAAATTGAACAGGCCCGTTTGATGTCTGAGGTGGTCGAGTTGAGAGGCTGTCGAGTTCCGCTGTATCTGAAACGCCAAACACAGCAGACAGTGTTGTTACTCTATGAGCACTGAAGGGTTATTTATGCTGCTAAACAGGAGAGTTTAATGAAAAAACAATGTTGCTGATGGGATTAATTTAAGATGTGTATATATAGGTTATGAAATGAACAGAAATCTTAGAAGTCTTTATTGTACATAGAAATTCAACAGCGACAGTGCAGTTTTCACGGATAAATAAAATGGTGAATTTGCTGTTTTTGTGCTTGCTGTGCTCATTTTATACACCGGGGGGCAGTGTGTATCTCAGCGGCTTAGCACTCCGTACTTACTTTCAGATGGTCTCGGGTTCGGATCCTATCCTTGGCAGAGTAATCGCATTTCCACCGGGCCCTTAGCATGGCCGTTAACCCTCACCTGGATGTGTGTCTTTGTGTCAGAGGAGGGCATGATGGGATATGCAAAAAGAAGCATTCCAATGTGCTTCTGCAAAGGGCAAATAAATTATCATGTCTTTCATCCCAAGCCTGTCTGTGCACCTGCTCCATTCGTATCCTAGCTCTCATTTTAACGCAAAAGCAGTGATACCATATCGAGGTTATGAATCCAGCACCAGGGACGTTGACCAGCAGAATGAAGCTGGTTCATCTACCGGAAGCGTCTGCCTTTGTGGTGTAACCTCCTCTCATTCCACATCGGCCTGTGTATGTTAGAAGGCCGTTAGGTCGATGGGTGTCCGTGGAGATGCGGAGGAGGGGGTCGAAAGCCCCTTTCCGCTTCTCGCCGATTGCCGTGCGGTACAGAAGCAAGACGACTCCGTCGCTGACCTATCCGTAGCACTGATTACCTCCCCCTCCCACATCCACGATGCCTCGTGGGATACGGAACCCCCTCCTCCTCTCCCAATGCCACCCAAAGGCCCACCCCCTCTCGCTGCCTTATGGGAAAACCTCGGCCTGTAATTTGCCCCCCCGTGAGCTTGTGCGGGAGGAGAGCGTCGCTTTTGCAGCCTGTGGGAGAAATCCGGCTTGGGCTCGCGCTCCTGTGTCGTGATTCTCCATGTTGTTCTGCCCGGTGCCCATTTTGGGAAATGGACGACTATCATCTCGGAGAACAGAGAGGACCAGATGGCATTAGTGTGATTGAAGTCCCTACAAAGATTCCTCTCAGGCCTGGTGGGGGCGTTCTGAGACACCCTGCTGTGTCGGCCCCCCTCCCCCCCGAGCACAAACAGCTACCCAGTTTGCTTATTTAGGCTTAATTTCTCCCTCAGCGGAAGACGCATGGAGCGGAGTGCAAGTCAGAGACTGCAGGACCTGCATGTGTTCTGTATCAGGACCGGAGGATTCGCTGAGCTTCCTTATCAATCTCTGCCACCGTGGTCACATCCTAGCGGGTATCTGGACCGGAGTGAGTCATGTAAATCAGGGACTTATCGGATGAAAAGAGTTTGAGAGGAATTTTAATTGCACGGAGGTGTTGACGAGTATCAGTGGAAAGATACGCCACATGCCACCAGATGGCGTTGTGGCTGAACGCAGGGAAGGTGGTGCTAGAGGAGTTGTGGGTAGTATGTGACATCAGGCTGCATTACCTTGGATTGCAGCTTGGGCGGCGCTAGAGAGCACTGTGCTTACCAACCGTATAATTGATGTCTACATGCTCAATCCAGGTTATACAGTTTATTTGGTGAAAGCTACAGCTTAAAGAGTAAAGACACACAAAATAAAAACAAAAATATGACAGAGGACAGGTTATTTGATTGATCATTATGCCTTTCATTAGATAATTAATTATCAGTGCGGCTGGGCAGGCCAATGTGAACTGCGCTTCTCGATACACATTTTTAGCAGGCTGGTGATCTACATCAGTCATCTGACTCCCTTCAACCACCTCCATCCGTACCAGTGCATGGCACCATTTCCACAGGGTGGCTGGCGTCGAAGGCCAGGGACCAGGAGGTGCCGTTTCTCCCGACGCCACTGGCTAGCGTGTCTGCAGCCTCTTTGCACACAGCGCTTCTGCTCTCTGGGGGCCATTAAGGCTGATTGAGCTGTTAACTGAATACTAATCTCCTGACGGTCTCTCTGCCTGTGTGTAAATGTATCAAGTCGCTGGGGGCATTTTTCCCGTGCTGAACTGCATGCTGTCTTCCAGCTTCGCTTTCTCAGTCTCATACTTCGCCGGCGAATCACCGATGCCAGTTAAGCTTCCTCCAGCTTGATTTGTTGTCTTTTTTGTTATTTGTTATTTTGTTATTCATTTTGAGCTGAGTACTAGTCTTGGCCAAGTGGGGGCAGCGTAGCAGGCATATGAGCCCATTTGAGATGCGGACATTGTGGGTCCATGTGCGGGTGTAGGGGGAGTAACCAGCCACAGATTAAAAACGGCGATAATTCTCAGTCATTGGCTCTCTCGTTGCCCTTGTCCCAGACATTTGTGACTCGCCTGCCGAGTTCTGGCCTGACGGGGATTCGACCAGCCAAAAAAAAAAAGATGGAGGATTCGTGAAAGCGGCTCTGTTCTCTCCCCCCTTCACACCCCCCTCATCTCTCTGAGCTCTTTCCCGCTCTTCGCAGATGGCTCTGGGGTCACGGCACTTTAAATGGATTTTTGGATGGGGGTTGGGGCGCTGGCAGGGCTGCGGTCCCTTTCGTAAGAAGGTCGGAGCCCTAGCCCCGATGCCGTGCTCACTCAATGTGCCTCGCACCTGCGCTGGGCCTCCGTGTCCCTGGGTGGCGCCACTTGGCTGTGGGCCGCTCCCAGCGAGCAGCTTCTCGTGACCGTTTGGCCCGGCCCCGCCAATGACACGCGCTAATTTAGGCTAAAGGGTTTGGACCATAATGCGTGTGATTGCAGAAATATACATTTGATCCAAAGCCCTGTTTTCAGAGGCACTTTTTGACATACAGCCATTGTATTCCTTGGCACCGTTTCTCTTCTCACACAACCAGAATTAGGAATTGCTTTGTGTTGTTTTTTTTTTTTTTTTTTGGTTACCACCACTAGCGCTGACTTGAGCCAAGCTCATCCCCAGTCCTCCTCCAGTTCTATTCTCCCGTGTCTCGTCACAGCCAGTGTCCACCGTCCCCCAGCCCAGCTGCCTCTGCTGTTTTCCTCTGGAGAGGGGAGAGGAAGGACAGAGTGGGCCACCACAGTTGCCTGGCCCCGCTGCTCTCCTTTAGTCCCGCCCCCTCTCCCAAGGGGAGACTCCGCCTCCCAAATTCTTCCCAGTCAAAGCAGGCCGGGCGACCCTCCGTCACGCACCCGTGCCTGAGATCTCTGGTGTCTCCAGGCACAAACGACCTGGGTGAGGTTCAGAAGATGTCGCTTTACCGTCTCAGAGCGGCTAAAGGCGCCTAGCCGTGAAGCTGAACACCTCTTCCGAAGGTCCTCAGATCCCAGACAGGGTGCCGCTGTTCCCTCGAGAGAGGTGCCTGTAAACACACTGTTGTCAAGAGCACTTTGATTTCAATCAAAGCATCGATGAGGCGAAGACAGGCGTCAGAAGCCGTTGCTGCTCTCCGCCCAAGACGATTGACTTCTATGCTGTGGGTACAGTCACGTCTACTCTGAGAAACCTGATGGAAAGCTTGGGATAGCCTGGTGTCCACCCCTTAGATAACAACATCAGTCGGAGGCAGGGCCGGATTAAGAGTATTAAGTGCCCCTGGGCAACAGCACACGTGACGTCACGTCGGGAAGAAAACGGAGCTGATTGGTGGCTGACAAAATGCAGGAATGCAGTAATGTGTCTAACACAGGAAAAACGCTACATTGACTCTTTCAGTTAGTACATTGTTCTTCTAATACGGCACTGCCATTAAATATATCAGATATTAAATATCATTAACTTGTTGTTGCCCATATGGTTATATGGTTAATCCAGGCCGGGTCAGAGAGGGTATAGTCATAGAACCCATGGCTTGGCATATTTGCAGCCCATGACCCTCAAAAGAACAGTATCAGAGACCAGTGTCCCTCGGTAGATTTCACTCACGGTGGTGGGGGGGTTATCACAATCATCCTGCGACCCCCCCCTTCGGGAACAGCTGATATAGCCTAAAAAGCTCTGGTGATGTAATGTGCCCCTTGTTTTGTCGTGCTGCAGTAATCGTTCACGTACAGCGTGTATGATGCTGAAGCCCCTTTGGTGATGAGGAGGAGGAGGAGTGTGGAGGAAGCAGCTGGCTGTTGTTGGCTGAGAGGAGGCCTTGTCGTGTAAGCCATCCACACCTGCGGCCCGTCCGCTTGCGTAGCCGGCATCCATGCTGTCCGCCTCGCCCCGGCTTTGTATCCAGCGAGTCCGTCTTTAGGCACCTGTCCACTCTAAAACGGGCTCCCCCTCCCCCTTCCTGGACCCCCGCCCTGACCCACCTTCTCCAGGTTTCTCAATGAATCCTTTTACTACTCTGATGTTCGGGGGTGATACTTTTTCATGTTAGGTAACTGCTGCTCCGTATGCTTGTGACTAAGGACAGTCTGCTTTGTGAGTCAGTACCTTTGCAGACCAGCTGCCTTCCTAGTAGACAGACTGCCACAGACTGCCCGCATGAATGATGGAAAGACACGGAAAATTCAGACACTAACAAGCAACTTCTGTAAAAGTAGTAGTAGTAATAATAATGGTCTTATATAGGTCATTCTTATTTATCGATTGTATTGTTATTTACCATTATAATTGTTACTGTTGTGTGTCGTGGTGCCTCTGTGGCTGGAGTGGGTAATCTTATCCGCAAAGGGCCGGTGTGTATGCGGGTTTTCACTGCAACTCACTACTTAGATTACTAATTAGAGGACTGATTGGCTGAAGAGTCCTCACACCTGGGTTTGAAGAGCTGACCTACAGGTTATCCCACAAACCTGCGCACACACACCGGCCCTTTGTGGAACAGATTGCCCCCCCCCCAGCTCTGTGGAGATGGGGCCAGCCAAGGCATACAAGCGAACTGTGGTTCCTTAGAGCCTAGCGGCCACCAGGGGGCGCCCTGTCTGATCAGCCTGTCAGAATGGGAAGGAAAATGACAAATGGCAACTAGGTTAATGGCGTTTTGCTCAGGGCCCCGAAAAGGGTCGGGCCCGCCTTGTGTGGAGAGCTTAGTGACCTCACACTTCCAGGAATGAGGCTTTGGTTCTTGTGCCCCGGTCTGCGTGCGGACATTAACGTTTGGCTTACGCATTTGCCCTACATTGTACCGGCCCCCTATCTAAGGTGCCACCCCCTTGCTTGTGCCCCATGCTGCCTGGGATGGTCTGGAGGTCCCCCATAGCCCTGTAACGGAAAGGTGACCATCATGGATGGGTTACGATAATTGATTCTGATTATTAGCTGCCTAGTTAAATACTCTTCTTTATTCCACTCCGTACCCTGAGTAGATTTTCAACTTTGTACTTTCTGTACTTAGTTGTTCTCTATTCTATTTAAAACTGAATGGATCAACCCACTTTAGGGTGACTTGTGAAAGGTGAAGAGCGAGTGCATCTGGCTCATCATGGGGTAGGGTGCCACTCTCTGACCCCCGTTGGTTGACAGCGGCATAATGCCAGCGTAGGCAGAATGAACAGACGCGATGGGTCACACGGTGATATGTGGAGCAGCCCAGTACATCGGATCAGCTGGGTGGGGGTCCAGTAAATGGATTAGCTCACTTGTGCTGGTGGGAGAGACGACTGAGTCCCTGAGGGGCCACAGTTAATGCGTCAAACTCGCAAGGGTGACCACGTGACGACATGTGTAGCTTTCAAATCCAAAACTCCACCAGTGCCCCCCCGGAATTCATCGGGTTTTTTGCTTGGGGTTTCTGACGGGACGTCAGACAAGTGCCCTTCACATCCCTGGGCTTCTAGCATGCCTGAACGCTTTGTGGAGACGCCCGCCAGGAAACCTGCATCCTGTGCACAGCTGCCGTTGCGTCGTTCCTCACTACTGTTACTTAAAGCTCCTTGTGCATCTTATCAAGGGGAAAGTTTAGTCATTTCCACCACTTTTTTTTATCACGCAGAAAGACAGTAAACTGAGACAGAGAGACAGCTTACAGTAATTGAATCTAAAACTGACAGATAGCGTCATGTAAATCAAAATCTAATAAATTAGAAGATGGCTGATAAAACATCTTGGGCAGACTATTCTGTCCACTCATCTGATCACTATAATAAATCTCGAGCTCAAGCTGAATTAATGTTTATGTGTGGTGGGGCGGTTATAATTACGGAGAGAGGTTGCTGAAATTGAACCAACACTGCCGCCTACCCATAATGCCCTGTAATGGTGGAGAGACCGTAAGCTATGCAGGGGGTGGTCTGCTAGCACTCCCCACCCTCTGATCGCCCTCGTTATGTTGGCTGCAAAATGCTTGTCCGGTCATAAATTAGCACGATATCCAAAAGTAATTTGTAATATCTGGCTGAATATCTGCAGATACATTATCTTGCCACAGACAATCATAAATACTTCCCTCAGGACAGAAATGTCGACAGTTGATATTTTATAAAGCTAAAGCACAAGTAGTTACTGGGGCATGTACAGGGGTGGGACCACAGGGACACTGGCCCCAGCTTATTGCTGATAGGTCCATTGAGTGCCCTCATCCCTGTCAATCACAGATTAAAAAGATATCATTGGTTGGTTGCCTACCTTAAAACTCCTAGTCTCCCTTGACTAATTATATATGTAGTGAAAATCTTTGCCATTTTTTTCATTTGGTCTATCATTCCTTAAATATTAACCTTAAACTGATGTCCTGATTCATTCCTTCCCTGCTGCCCCCTTCAGGCCAGCCCTGGTATAGATTGACCCTTTAGAGAGATGGCTGCATTTTGTTACCACCACGTGCCCCAGGTAACGACCGGCTGCTTTTCGTCAGGCCAGGAAGCGCCAGGCCCCGGATGTGCCCGCTCCCCCTCAGCATAGCAGGCAGGCACTCCTGTGGCGTTCCCCGGAGACGGCGTACAGGAAATGCAGATGGATGCAGAAGAAAGACATTATGTGTAATAAATCATATTACTGGCACATTACCCTAGCTTAGCTTAGCAGTGTATCTCAGTGAACAGTGATATCTCAGAATCACTTTAACCAGTACTGGTGGCATTCTTCTTTTTTTTTTTTAACATTTACTGATCTAAACAAAAACTGGAAAATAACACAGAGGGAGTTGCTGAAGAAACACTTTGCTGGGGGAAAATGTGGAGTAATGGAAAGGTATTTTTATGGCCGGAAGTCCTGGGTGACAGCCGCTGAGGCTTTTTGGGGGGGGGGGGGGCAGTCCCAGCATGGGATCCACTGGAGTTTGCTGGTCGGGCACCTTTCGTCTTCCGGTCCATCCGCGGCGTACAGCTGGACTGCCGAGATGTTAAAATGAAGGGTCCTTTTGTTAATGGATATGGAGTCTTCAGTCGCAGTCCTGGTGGTTGGGCTTGCTCTAGCTACAGGCTGAAGAGAGAGTTGCCTAGCGCCCCTAAAGTGAAATGGCTTATCAGTTTTCTTTGTAAGGGGGTCTCACGAGTAAAGCTTTGCCGGGACCCCTTAGAGCCGGCCCTGACTGACGATGACCTGCAGTGCTAAAAAGCCACCTACTGCTCTGCATGGATGGAGATAGCATGTTCTCTTCATGCACACGTTCGCCCTTACAGGCCAAAGACACGCAGTCGGACTAGGGGGTGTCACGTTGGAAAGTACCGTGTTTTCGAAACTGTCTAAATCAGTGTTTCTCGACCTGGTCCTCGGGGACACACAGACAGTCCACGTTTTTCCTTCTACCGGGAGCTGGGAGGGAGCAAAAACATGGACCGACTGTGGGTCCCCGAGGACCAGATTGGAAAACACTGGTATAAATTGCTGTGCAGGAAGTTGTTTGTTGTTATATACAGGCAAGGTTAAAGAAACGGTCAGATAAGGCAAACTGAGTGTTATTTTCTTCTGAATGTTATCAGAATTGGCTGAATACTGACAAACACTGTCGGGACATGAGCAAACATTGAATTCCCAGGGTAGGACTCCCAGCCGTCTCTGTCCTCCTGTTCGATAAATTACCCGCTCCACCTTCCTCTTGACAGGAACTATTCTTAACCAGCAGAGTGCACGATGTCTGAAGCAGTGCCGTTTTTTCACTTCTGCTTGACAGGACTACCCAGCTTTGAAGTTTACTTTCTGTACGCTACAATTTGCTGACATCTGTCTTGTTTGTTTCTTTTCTCTTCTTTTTTTTTTTTTTGTCCTTCTGCAGATGTGACCAACAGACCGAAAGGTAAGACCCCCCTTCGGTCATTATGTTCTCATTATGGTGGATCGTATGGTGAACTACAATGGAAGCAGATCTAAGACCCCGAATCGACCTTAAAAGGGAGAGAATACAATTAAGGGATAAAAAAAAATGAAACGCAGAGAAAAAGGGTAAACGTGGCTGTCATGTTGTCGTTTGCCCGGCAAGGCGTGTGCCGCCTTGTGAATCTGCCTGCTCGAATTCCCAGCTGTGAGAAGCAGCAAGCGTCCCGTTCAGTTATTTCTGGTGCCACTCTCTCTGAGCCGTGCCTTAAATTCAAATTTTATTTAAATGAGAGGCAAATGGCCTAGATTGCTCAAAAAAATCACAGTTGCTGTTGACTTAAGGAGGGAAGCCGGCGTCTGTGGGAAGTGAAAATGAGGACGTCTTGCCCCGGCGAGACTCCGTGGAGTTTTCGGCGCATTCTCAATCGGCCCGGGCCGTGCCTACACGGCGAAGCCGCAGCGCGGTTACATAAATAATCAATTTAATACCTGCCCCTGTTCCTCGGAGCACTCTCCCTGTCCACCGCCGCAGGAACGCTGTCTAAAAATATCCAGAGGATCAGCTGTTTTCTTGGTGAACATCTGGGTAGGCAGCGCGTACAGTGAGCTGTGAGTCTTGAGCAGGAGCTGTCAGCGACAAGGCTGACAGGCGCGGTTGCAGCACCTCCGCTGGCACGCGGCGTCCCAGCGCCGGGGAGAGCGCTTTCCCGCTCTATTTTTAGACTCGACGATTCCCACCGGTAGATGCATCGGTTTGTTAAATTACCGAAACTCCGGGACTGTGCCTCGCAACAAGGGAACATGTGACGACGATGCCCCACAAGGAGAATCGGTCACCTCAGCGCTGGGATGGACAGAGGGAGAGGGGCGACCCGGCCGGAAAGTGGCAGCTCCGCCGGTTTTCCACATGCGCTAATTTTTTTTCCGACGCCGACACCCCGGGATAGCTGGGAATAATGAGAAGCTGAAGAACTACGGAGAGGCTGACAGATGGAGGCTCAGTGTGAGTGGGAGATCTCTCCAACGTCTGGCCAGACATCTGCACCGTGGCACTAGGAAACCGGGGGTGTTTCGGAAGAGCTGACCCCCTTTCGCTTCGCCGTTATTTCCACTGCTGCCCAGAGCCCTGGAATACCCTGGATGTCATTGGCATTTATCAGAACGCTGGGTTTTGCCCTCTTGGGGTTATTCTTAGGTTTGATGCAGAGACAGCAGATCCTGTTTGGGAGCAGGCATCTAAAATGGCACCTAAGGTTTTTTGCATATCGTGTTGGTTACCCAGTGGATAGCTTTGTCCACAAAATCTAGCGCACCTCCCAGCAACACAGCTGGGCTCTCCGCTTTTTTTTTTTTTTTTCTCACCACACGAATTCAGGTTAAACCTATTTTCCGACATCAGGTGCCCCCCCCGGGGGATTAAAGCGGCCAGCACCCAGTTCCTTAACCACCGTGCAGACCGATCCTTGCATGACCTCTTTATTTTTATCATCCGTTTCTCGAGCCTCTGAGGGCTCAGGGTCCATTTCTCATGATGTGTCCGCCAAACTTTTGTGGCCGTATGATTTATACTGTCAAAGCTATCCTTCCATCGGAGTGGCAAGACTAAGTCATGAGTTACTTCATTAAGTCATCAAGTCACAAAGTTTTCAGCTGTTACACGGATCCACCGTGTTATGTTTCGATGTTATGCATTTCCTATAATAGTATCCTAAACACATTTATTTTACTTTAGATGGCTTTACGGAGGTATACAGGGGTGGGGCTGCAGCGGCACTGGCCCCATCTGAATGCTGATTGGCCCCAGAGTTCTTCTTGCCCAGTCACTCACCTATTCAGAACATATCATTGACTGATAAGGTTGGCCCTTCCATATTACTTATGGCCCCAGTTACGCCCACCCTCGTGGATCAGCCCTAGTTGGCTTGTTGACTAATAAAGATAACTAGATAATAAATTAGATCCTTCACGTGACTTGTCTGTTCATTGCCCCATCCTGTCCACTTTTACTTATTTTGTTGCCTAGTGACTGTTATCTCTTCAGGAACTCCAGGCCAAATAAAACAAACATATACTTTACCCTGATACACACAGCTGGAGGGAGAGCTTCTTCTTTGGAGGACTGATGAGATCATATAGCGCAGATCCAGTGCCGGAATGAGTCCTGGATTAAATGTAGTCGTGCGTTAAATGTTAAGTGCCCCCTAGTGGTCCCAGGTAGCAGACACACCAGATACAGACACATCTAGGAGAATCGTAACAGTGTGATTGTAGAGGTCAGCACTGGACACAAGCCAGAGTTGAATCGATTGAGAACCTGGCTCTGGGGGACTTCCAGACACGTGAACAAATGCAAACATAGCGGCTCCGTCTGCGGCTGCTGTTCACTCACCACATAGGAAGAGCTCGCGATCTGAACCGGTCACTTGACTCTGCCGCATCCTTTGGGATTTTACCGTAACAGTTAGCGTTCCCCAGCTTGAGGCACGATGGACCGCTGCGCTCTGTGTAGCGCCACACGGTGGCTGGTGTACTGAATGCGGCTGCCTCTGTAGCAGGCAGGCAAGCAGGCTGTGCTCTTCAGAGACGCCGTCACTGTCACGGTGACATACATCACCGGTTCGCAGCAGATGGCTCACAAACACTCGCTGTATTCGAACGTGTGACATAAATAACTGCTTTTCATGGGGGGCTTTTCTGACAGTATTTCTGTCTCTGTCTCTCTGCATAACATCTAAACCCCCTCCACCTTTACTCTCCTCCTTCACATTACCCATCCACCCCACCCACATCATCTCTCCATGGAACATGGACCTCCATCTTCTAATCCCTCCACAGCCCCCACCCCTGTCATTCTCCATAGTCCCCCTCCCCCTTCACT
>JAABNX020000017.1:10954113-10966580 GCA_015163995.2 Mormyrus lacerda | reverse complement strand
CCCACACACACACACTCTTCCTCTCTCCATCCATGCAGTAGGAGGCGTACAAGATGTTGGCGTGAGTCACGCGTGTTCCGGGAAGCGGTGCTGTCGTGGCCAGATGGTTTATCTTTGTTATCTCGCTCCGAAGGGCTCTAGTTACAGTGGGCCTTTCTCCTGTCTGCACGCACCTGGGGAGGGATGCCCGCCACGGCATATGGCGGCCGCGCCTCAGGCGTCACCCGGCTTTGTTTCTTTCCCCGGCACTTTGGAAGACGCCGCGTCCCCCTGTCATGCAGTCCTCGTCAGCCAATAAACTCCAACCTGGACAACTGCTGTATCAAACAGAGAGCGAGACGCAGGTGACGTTGGCGCCCACAGCAGGCATTCTGGGAGCGGACACACCGGCGCTCTCTCTCTTCCGGTTTAACGGCGTTATGTGCGAAATACACCTCCAGGTGATCATCTCAGGGGAGTTATTTTACACTTAAAGGCACAGCTGAAATTAAAGTCCTAGTGGGTTAGAAAAAAAGTATGTATACGGATTTGTCCTCCACTATGTCAGCGTTAACGGAATGAGTGTCCTTCTCAGTGCCGTTACGTAACCCGACACATTCGGCGGTGATACTTTAATCGTGTCTGTGTGCCACGGCAGCTGCCCTCTGTGGCTCTCACCCTCGGGATCAGTGGGGACCCGGAGTGTCTGGCAACATAGGCGACATTCAGCACGTCCTGTCCCGCCACGTCCATCCCTGCCACGGTGTGCTGAAATAACGCCCCCCCCCCACCTGCATGCGCCTTGCAAACGCACTTGAACGACCAAAACGTTTCACAGAGTGCCGTACAAAATCAGCAGAATCAAAATTCTAAGACAAACCCATAAACAATCACAATACAATGCAACCGCCAAAGACTAAGATAGTAAAATAATAGATATCAACAGTCAGAACTAAAAGCTATAAAAGTCTATAAAAAATAATCTATAAAACGGTTTTTAATCGCAATTTGAAAACAGCGATTGCAGGAGAGGATGTAACCTCCAGTGGAAGAGTATTCCAGAGATTCGGTGCGTAAACAGAAAAATCAGCTTACGCCAATAAGCTCGTGGTTCTGAAAGTAAAAGTTTGTTGGATGACCTCAGCTGTCTGGGCCCATAATTGTATGCAAGTAAATTCGTAATATACTGTAAGAGGAACATAACCCATATAGCCTTCTATGCTGTCAGTTAGTTATTAGCCTTAAAGACATTCAGTCTAAATCCTGTTCTGGTTTGGGAGCCAGCGCTACACAGCCCATATATGTGTCATGTGATCTTGTTTTTTTCTCTCGGGTTTTTTGTGCCAGTCGATGTGGCCTTAAGGTGACCACCTAATCCATGTCAGGGTGAGACAGTCTGAACTAGGACAGGGTTTGTAATCTACCATTTCAAATTAAAAAGGCCTGGATTTCACTTGAGCACTGAGCTCCTGCTGTGTGCTGATTGGTCAGTCTATAATCATGCATGTGTCACTAATGTTAATGTGAAACAGCTGGATGAGTCTTTCAGTCAAGGAAACAAACCAGTCAAAGCACAAGAAGAACTGAACTATTTAGCCAAACACAGGAGCCTTTCAGTTTGAAAAAGGTTTGTAAAGCCTGAAGTAGCTCAGTGTCCCCCCAACATGGATTCCCGTAGGTACCTTAGGTCACCCTAGGTCATTGCAGATTCATTATAGTTTTGCGACGTATTAATGGAACGGGAGAGAAGAGCAAACACCTCGGGGCTCCGAGAGGGAGATCTAGATGGGTGTCTGGCCTACAGCTTGGGATGTGAAGGCAGAATTTGCAGCCCAGCTCGTCTGACTGAGAGATAAAGGAGTTGCTTTCATATCAGGAGTGAAATCGCTTCGGGTGAATGAAGATCCCACCGTCTTATAAGTGTATTATGGTTCCTGACATTGCCTACTGAGATCACAGGAATAAAACCATCGCACCCCTATGTAGTTCCTTTCTGTTCCAGCTGTCATAGGTCATATGACGTCCTTCTAATCCTATCATCACTTCTCTTTCTAGCTGATGAAAAAAGAGATACAGTATATGACTGAGTCTCAAGGGCGGGGCCACGTAAACCTTGGTCCCAGTCAGAAGCCGATTAGTCCCCCAAGTGCCCCATTCTGTCACTCAGCGATTCCAAACATGTCATTGGCTAATGGCTAACGGTTCATAAAGGACTGTCCATTGGCTAATGGCTGTATGAATTATGGGCTCTCTTATGCCCCCCTTGCCTTAAAAAGAAAAAGGCTCTACCCCACCTCCGGTCAGAAGAGAGCGTGTGCGTCCTGTTAGCTGCCCTCTCCCACTGAGTAATTTATGACCCCCAGCTTCTACCTGGGGGTGGCAGCAGATGTAATTGAGGTGCGGGGGGGTCAGCAGTAGACGTCGCCGCCCGGTGCCGGTGTGGGGACACATTCAGTCGGCTCCCGGTACCTGTGCTTGGGCACATCCGCCGTTTGCAGCGCGAGTTGCTAAGGGACACAGGACAGATGGTGCCACTCTCTCTCTCTGTCTCTCCCGCGTCGCCTGCATCATGTGACACTTGATAAAGATGGAACATTTGTCGGCAGAAAAAATACCCAGCAGAGGAGCCGTGTAGAACCGTGGTAACGTCGTCGGTGGACACCGCTTAGCTACCGTGGTCTGACGCCTTGTGACACGTCCTACTGAAAACACTCTTCTAAACAGGCAGCCGCAGAAATACGAGGAAAATTTCATAGCGTCATTCCAACGCTTACTGCTGTGTAAACCTAATTGTTTTATTACGGTTTTGATTATGATCTGCATTGCAGGAGGAGCTTAGACAAATATATCCCAGACATAATTCAGTGCGATACCTCTTGGCTGTAGATAGGTTTACGTAAAGTCATTTCCAGATTTAAACATGTAAGCTGGCCAGTAAAAGTCTTAAATCTTGGTTTAAGGCTGAGCCCTTCCACTTTAAAGATGCACACTGTGCACCAAAATTATGTCTGGGGCAATGGACCCGTTTGAACCTGATGGGAGATTTAGTGTCCGGCAGATGGCTGAGAGGAGTCAGTCTTTCATTGCAGCAGTAACAAACCTGCACATGTCCTTTATGAAGAGTAATATGTATACAGTGTGAGCATAGAGCTACGGGGCCCGCCTGGTCCCTGATGAGATGTGGACGGGGCTCTGCCAGAAACCGCAGGTGTTTTCGAAGGTCGATGCCTGTAAGATCAGTCTGCGATTCCTGATGCCAGTGTGACCTTTTAGACTAAAACCCGGCGGCCTTTATGAGTTACCGTACTTGTACTTCTTTTCTTTAATTAAAGATGCATAAATGATATTAGGTCCCTGTCAGTGTTGCACAATTCCATGAAATTTGTAATGAACAAAGTATTTCCATTTTAGACTTTCTGTATGTCTCTAGTTCTTTAAATTGTGAAAAAAATAATTACCAGACAATAATTACAGAAAACCGGGAATTGTTGCTTATCGATAGAATGAAAACCTGGGGAAAAATTAAAATTTTATTTATTTATATATATATATATCACATTGCACCTTGTAATCTTAACCGGGTTTGTTTACATATAGTGATGCAGAGAGTGAATGAATGAATATAACATTTATACAACATTTTTCTAGACACCGAAAATGTGTAACAACTGGGGAACCACTTGAACCGCCACCACTGTATAGCCCCCACCTGGATGATGTGACAGCAGCCTTTCTATGCCAGGACACTCACCACACAGTAGGTGAAGGGGCAGGAGAGAATTCACCAGTTAGATACAAGGGATGATTAGGAGGGCAGATTTCACAGGGCTACAGAGTGTAAATTTAGCCAGGACATTGGGGTACCACCCCTATGCCCAAGGATCTTTTATGACCTCAGTTTCACATCTCATTTGAAGAACAGTACCATTTTTACAGTGCAGTGTCCCTGTCACTGCACTGGGATCCATACTGACCACAGGATAGGCTAACCTGTCGCGCACAGTGTCCCCATCACTGCACTGGGGCACTGGGATCCACACTGACCACGGGATAGGCTAACCGGTCGTGCACAGTGTCCCCATCACTGCACTGGGGCACTGGGATCCGCGCTGACCACAAGATTGGCTAACCTGTCGCGCACAGTGTCCCCATCACTGCACTGGGGCACTGGGATCCGCGCTGACCACGGGATAGGCTAACCTGTCGCGCACAGTGTCCCCATCACTGCACTGGGGCCCTGGGATCCGCGCTGACCACAGGATAGGCTAACCTGTTGCGCACAGTGTCCCCATCACTGCACTGGGACACTGGGATCCACGCTGACCACAAGGTTGGCTAACCTGTTGGTTATCAGGCCTGGTAATCAGAGGACCCTCGAGAGGTCGCATGTAGAGCTGGGGATGAGGCCACATTAAGGGATGCAGTCACATTTCATCTGCATGACGCCTATGGACATTTAACAACTAGTTCCTGGAGAATGAACATGACGGTGCAGTGAAGTGTGGTGCACCACATCCAAAGCTCATGGTGTTCACCCTGGCTTCCAGACTGTGGCATGGACATCCTTAGAAAGTCCCTATTTTCGGTGAGAACAGAGGTGGGGGGGTGGCAAGGCATGTGGCGGAAGCTGCCGATTGCATTCCACATGACGTGTCCTGCAGCTGCACAAACCCAACGTCCTGTTTTCCCACCTTTCCCCATCATGTGGTTCTCCTCTTAAGTTAAAACATCTACAATGACATATAAATTTGGCTGCAGCTCTGTAATCATGGAATTTCCAGCATCCCCCATTGTCTCTGGTACCTGGAGAGACCAGACTCGAAGAGAGAGATGATCCCGAAAACTCGCATCACAGCCAAACTGCCGCTGCGCTCTCCAGGTAGTACGACAGATGATGTTTACCATCTGATTTATACTTGAGGCACAGTAGTGGTAGGTTCAGCAGATACAATTGCAAACAACGGAGCAGAAATGATTGCATTAATTTAGTAATGTGGAAAGGTAATTGACATGAGTTTTTCTCATATCGATGTCATAAGCGTCGATCCAACCATTCTCAGAATTCTCTTTTATATTTTTAATGGACTTACCCCTCAATTAATCATGGGAAATTAAGATGCTTTAAAAAAATCAGGCAGAATACTTTAGGCATTTGTTAATTAGTGTTTATCATGTGCATTAATGCAGAACAATCCATTAATGTGTTTCTTTATTTTTATTAGCCTTTACAAATACAGAAATGCTATTATGCCCTGGGTGTTCAGTGCCGAATCCCTACGCTGTGTATCTACTCTACTACCAGCCTGGAAACTAATCTGAAGTATGTCACTCCTTTTCCTAACCACTGTGCTTCAGCTACACACCGAGTCCCATTGGGAATTTTATGCTAGTCTTGGATAGTATTTAGATAATATTTTATTTTTAATTCTTGGCAAATTTTATCAGCAAGATTTCAAAATAACAGAATAGTATTGCTTTGAAAAATGCCATATACCATTATAATGTCTGTTAGATAGGTACGGTTCTGCAAACCTGACCCTCCTGTTTCCTACCCAATGTAGCCCTGATGAGCCACGCCTGGTACTTGTTTCCCACTGGTTAGTCCTAGCATTTAAGTACCTGTTTGTCTCGTCATCCCCAGTCCGATCATTGACGTCAAACCCTCATTCTGCCTGTGCTCTTCCCCGCTCCACTCCTCCCGTTTTTGATCCCTCGCAGTCTTGTTTATTTCTAGTTGTTTTTTTGAGTTCAATAAACCCCCTTTTGTTTTACTACAATGCCTGCCCTCGAGTCCTTTGTCCTACAAGTCGTGACAGGTACTGCCAACATAAGCCTATTTTGTGCTATAAAATGCTACACGCCGTAGTATGGGAACCAAATCGATTGTGATCTCGTTTTTAAGACGAAAGCGCAGGGACATCGCAGGCATTTTTAAATCCCTGAGAAACCATGATAAATTTAAAATTTTTGTTCTTTAATATGAAAGGTAATAGGAAAAGAGGTGTGTTTTATTCCTTTGAATGTGACCTGGAAGAATCTAGTCCTCTTAAGGGAAGCTTTTCTGGGGATGGCAGGGAGATGAAAATGTGTCCATTCCTCTACCGGAACAGGAGGTCCTGAATCATACTAACAAATTCTGTCACCCCCCCCCCCCCCCCACTCCTACTTTAGAGCGACTCCTGTGATGTGGTGCTTCTACAAAATGTAACCAGTGATACACAGGGGGGAATCCCAGTGAAAAGCAGAGAGGATCTAGCTGACAGAGCGTGCCACAGATGCCGCAATATTCTATCAAACTGTGGCAATTTTAACCAAAATTATACCCGCACTAATGACAGCCTTTTGAAATAGCGTCATCTAGTAATCAGATAATTCCAAATTATGTCGCCATGTAACTTTGAAACACCATGATAAATAAGCTTTTTTATGACATCACCAAAGAATTCCCTGAAGGTTTGAGAAGTTTACAATTTAATGTGGCGTGAACATCTAGGAACCTCTTATTCAAATCACGGTCCTCGAGGTCTGAGCACTGCTGGTTTTCCAGCCTTCCTTTACCTGTCAGCCAGGTGTGAAGCCTCTGTAATTATTAAACTAATTACCTGGGAGAACTGAAAACAAGGCCTGGATTTGGAATCGAGGTACAGATTTAAAGAGCCCTACTCTAGGATATGGGGCCAGTACCACATGGTGCGTGTTCGGGAAATCTGTGGCATTACCATGGTAATTGATCACCAAGTCTGTGCTTAGCGATGCCTCAGGTAATTGGCTCGATTTCCTCATTAGAGTTTAAATGGGGTCAGCTGGGGTGGCAGACGTGTTGGGAGCAGGATTTGTTTGTATGGGCTTTGGCTGGTTGTCTTTGGATTGATTTCCTTGGCTGTCAGTTTGCCTTCAGTGAAGGGCTTTAGTTTGACTGGGCCGTCTGGAGCTCTGTCCTGTGCTTGTGGCAAACTGTTGTTCCGTAACTCCCCTGCCCCACACCGAATGCATTATTTCAATCGAGTGGCCTGTGGATTCTTAAAACAGATCTTCAGAATTCATGGTCGTGACACGTTTGCCTATTAAATACTGAGATGTCGCCTAAAGACTGATTGGGTATTCATCCATATAAAATGAGAATATGTCTAATTGTAATTTTTATGGATTTGCTCGCGTTGCCTTTTTTTCATTTTTGTTTCACCCTGGACCTTATAAGACAGTTTCCGTGAACCCAGTCCTCAGGTATCCCAGACAATCCATGTTTTTGCTCCCTCCCAGCTCCCAACACACCTGTACTAGGTATTTAGTGTTCTTAACTGCTTGATTTGGATGTGCTGAGTGGGAGCAGAAATGTGGGCTGTCTGGGGGTCCCCAAGGACCGGGTAGAGAAACACTCCTCTAACAGAAGAACTTGTGTTTGAAGAGGTGGGGGGCAGGCGGGCCAGCACCATATGTTACAATGCAAATTCAAAGAGAAAAGGCCGGAGGAGGAGAAAGGTTAGCTGGCATCGGCGAGCCGTTGCTTTGTGACAAGATGCCAAATGTGCCAGAAGACATGTGTGATGGCTACAGTGGGGATTAAGGCGCCCAGTTTTCTCATGATATCTCAGAAGCAGCCATGCCAAGGGTCTCCAACTCCATTCCTGGAGAACTACTCTCCAGCAGGTAAATATCCGGAATGGCTGTGACTCATCAGAAGCCAGGTAGGATAGAAAACCTACTGGATAGAAGCTCTCCTGGACCAGATTTGAAGACCCTTGAGCTATGCTATGCTAACAGTCAGGCCAATGGGATCTTATGTTGGATCGTCACCTTCTGCCAACTTGGTCCCTACTCCTACTACACTTTAGAAGTGTAACCATATAGCAGCAGCCAGAACAACTACTCAGAGAAGTAAATCATTCTGTAGATTTTTTTTCCCCACTGTCAGCACCAGAAAGCCAAAGTACTGTGGCTTCACAATACTGAACATCACCTCTGTTTGTATGCATCCTACTGGGAGACCCATTCTGGATTTAAAGTGTTTCCTGATTAACGATAAGTCATTCACTTGCCGGATAAAACTGCATGCCTGGTAAGATTCAGTATCACTTCACTGATTAAAAAGGCTTGCCTTGTAAAGTAAGTATCTACGTTAAATTTCTGCACTGATCTGTCTGAATAAAGGAAATCACAATGTGGACCATACTTGAGTTTGTGTGGTTTATTCTGCTGTGGAAAAGGTGTTTTTTTCTTTGAGGCATTAAGGCATCAAGAAGCGCCAAATTTCATTTTAAAAACTGTGCAGCAGCCCTGTTAATGGCTGCCTACCAGCAGGCTATGGGCAGTCAACGAGGAGGGTGGCTCTTTGGTGCATTGCTTCAGTTTTTTTTTTTTTTTTTTTTTTTTTTTTTTTTTTAACAAGGGTATTTTGAGATTTCAACTCAGCCCAAGAAACAACCCATAGAGTGGCAAGATGGTTATCTTCAGTACTGAAGCTTCGCGGTGGATTTAAGGCGAGATGTGGATTCCAAACACTGACTGCTCCTTAGCAGGAATGAATGGAAAGTCCTCCATTAAGTATTAAATGAAAGTGGGCAATCATTTTATTAACCTGCTATCCTCTTCCACGTGGGGTAGGACTGGGAGGGCGTCCTGGGAGTGAGGTGATGTTTTAGGACACTTGAAACGAACCTGCGCAGCTGTAATCATTTCTGAGTAATTGATATCATTACTCAAATTGTGTAATTAGCTACATTGGCGTGCCATTAAGGGATTGTTTGAGAAGTTTATCTAGAGGCTAACAGCCACGTCATTTTAAGTCTATCACAGTATTATATGGGCTGCGATCGATGGGCAGAGCGATTAGGGGCGTGCGGCGTATCGATTGAACTGTAAGCGGTGCGCGGAATATGCACATAAATCCGCGGCGAATGAAGCCGTGTCGCTGCAGTGCTGGGGGGCGCTCGGAGGAGCCGCGTGGAGCAGATGGAGGAGCTCCGCGGTCAGCGGGTCGCTCTCCGCGTGCGGAGTTTGCAGGTCCTCCCTGGAATTGTGACGGTGGCCTCGGGGTATGGATTGCACACACAGTCCAAAAATAAGCAGGTTAAGTGAGCTGCCCTGTGTGTGTCTGTGTCTGTGTGTGTTTGTGTGTGTGTGTGTGTTGTATCCTGTTATGTACTGGCATCCCATGCCTACTCTGAACTGGATAAGCAGGTAAAGGATTCTTTGGAAAATCCAATGAACTGTTTGATTCTACAAAATCAGGTCTTTATACACACACACGCGCGCACACACACACACATATAAATGGATTTTGCAGTATGATGCTGTATGGTCAACATCCTTTGAAGCTTTTTCTGCCTTCCAAGCTGTCATCCATACACAATCATATGGTTCATCATACATTCATACCTGTTTGTTCCCTGCATGGATTAGCTTAATAACAAGAAGTTGCTTTGCACCTCTGTCAGCCCGGACCCAGTCCCTCTTCCTAGCATCACCTGTTTAGTTTTATTCCCAGCTTATTTATTTATTTGCTCTTTATTTCATGCTGTACTGCTTCTGACAGCAGGTAGGCAGTCTAGTGTTAAAAGCCGCTTAGAGATCCCTCCACCACTCGATAAGTCGTACTCCAGATGGTTCTCATGTGAGGTTCCCCGATGCTGGTATGAGCTGCTGAACCACATCCGGCCAGCAGACTCCCTCTCCACCTTCAAGAAACACCACAAGACCCGGCGGTTCCAAGAATTCCTCGACTAGCCTGTCACCACTCGATGTTCCCAGAATGTTCTTAATTTTGCATTCCTGCTCCTTCAGTAACCTGACTAGACTCTTACATTGTTATAAGTTATTGTGTAGCTCCTGCTCCAATACTGCTTTGACTTGTACCTGGGGATTTGTTGAGCCTAGCTGCACTCAGAGGCATAGGGACAGAACAGGCAAGGCAGAGAATTGCCTAGGGGCCCCCAAGCTGGGGCGATGACATTGTGCATTGCAGCGACAAACCTGCTTTATTTGAATATTCTGTTTTTCACAGTAAAGTAAAAATAAAATAACTGTGTTTATTAAATTCTCTTTTAGTCTCATTTAGACTTCATGCTAAAATAATGGTGATAAATCTTGCCATGTCAGGGGGCTGCATTGGGGTTTTTGTCTATAAAATTACCCCTGACTACACGTATACCTAAGCCCTGTCCTCGACATAATGCATGCTTCTCATGTGCTATTAGTTTCATTTGTATGTCGCTTTGGACAAAACATCTATTAATTAAAAGTAAACGTAAATATATATTGTCTTCAGTTGTCTTGCATGTTGAATGTTAAACGGAGCACAGCCACCAAGACAAACTCCTTACATATTTATCATGCTTGCCAAAAAATATCTTTTTGATTCCGATTCATGCATGTTTGCGTGCCGCGATTCTTAATGGCTTAAACCAGGGACGTGGGGCCATCTTGTTGCCTACACCACTATGGGGTCAATCCTGGACTCACTGGCGCCCCTGAGTGGCTCCCTGAGAATGTGCACCTCCTGCTCCTTGGACACACTGTCTCAGGTAAATTAAGAAGAACGTGCAGACGTGACAGACGTGTGGGTGGTGGTCGTCCCATCTGCTGATGCTCTGGTGTCGGGATCCGCAAGTTCCTGGCGCCGCTACGTGCCGCGGAGCGGCTGGGAGAGCCACCAACAGCTGCTCACGTGCCACCCTGTAGCTCCAGGGAGAGACTGGGCCGCCGCCGCCAGGTTTAGTGACTCCGCCCCCTGGTGCCTTGCCAGCTGTCTCCGTAGAAACTAAGAGCACGGAAAGGCGGAGCCCGTGAGCTCCAGAGGTGGATCGTACTCAGTCCTGGATTTACCTCTTAATCATTAATAGTGCAGCTGTCAGCGGCAGCGATCCCACCACCTCCTCAGCAGCGCCAGCCAATGCACAGGCTTGGTGCAGTACTCCTCTGGGTGTGGCTCTTACAGTTTACTGCTTTTTTGTTTTTTTAACCCCACCTGACATTAGTGATAGGCATTCATATTTTGCCAGACAGACAAACAGATAGAGAGAGAGAGAGAAGTCATTTTACTCAACATGCACACAGAGTAGATAGAAATCCTTTATTGATCTTGAAAGAAATTGCAGATTATATAGTTTAATGAACTGTACCACAGTATCTTATCTGTGATAGGACTTGGTGAGTAGAAGCGTGTGTGTGTGTGCGTGCGTGCGTGCCTGTAATACAATTAGCTTATTTAGCGTGACTGAAATATAACTATGGAACAGACACACAGCTGATGTTGAGTGCTGGGGTTAATAGTTCAGTGGTGCGTGATCCTGAAAACAGATATGAGTGAGACGTGCAGCCGCAGAACAGCCACACGGGTCAATGGCAGAGCTTAACTCCTGTGATTGTCAGCATCGGGGGTGAACTTAATAGCCCCCATTTTTATTTTTGCCATCAAGCATCCTTTCGATATATGTGACATTTAAAGGAGTCTTTGGCAGCCCGGAGCGATGCTGCTCTTTAACAAGGTCTCACCCGGCGGTCACTCTCCCAGGTAGCGTCTGCTCGCGTCTGCAGGTGCTAGATGGGCCTAGCTATGTGAGATGAACACTAATTTGCAGTCTCTCAGCCTGAGACTCTGGTGATCTCCTTCCTCTTCTCACATTCCTTCTCCCACCACCCCCCTACCCTCACCCACCCACCCACCCACCCAGCGCCTGCCTGGCAGTTGTCAGTGTGTTCTCCAAGGTGTTGATTTCGGTGTGTTCGGCCGTGTAAATTTCATACTTACCTGCCGTCACCGTGCTCCGTCACCTCCCCGAGGGACTGGCCAGTCCGCTCTGGCCTGTCACCACGGATAAGCGCTGTCGTGGAACGCGGCGGGGAATACGGCTTTTTTGGATTCCAGCCGCCTGCTCGCTGCCACGTTGCCCATAGAAATAGTGATCACCTTTTTGAGCAAAATGCAGGGACAGTTTGAGGCTAATACTGCACCTGAAACTGCAGTGGGAGGGGCTTATGCACTGCTGCCCTGCCTCTCTTTTGGAGTAAGGCTGTGAGCTTGTAGTCAAGAGTATGTGGGGTCTATCCTGCTCCCCACATCTAAGCGCCTGGGTAAATGTCTGAAGTACACCCTGCCTTGTGCCCAAAGCGCCTGGGTAAATGTCTGAAGTACACCCTGCCTTATGCCCTAATCACCTGGGTAAATGTCTGAAGTACACCCTGCCTTATGCCCTAAGCACCTGGGTAAATGTCTGAAGTGTACTCTGCCTTATGCCCTAATCACCTGGGTAAATGTCTGAAGTACACCCTGCCTTGTGCCCAAAGCACCTGGGTAAATGTCTGAAGTACACCCTGCCTTATGCCCTAAGCACCTGGGTAAATGTCTGAAGTGTACCCTGCCTTGTGCCCAAAGCGCCTGGGTAAATGTCTGAAGTGTACCCTGCCTTATGCCCTAAGCACCTGGGTAAATGTCTGAAGTACACCCTGCCTTATGCCCTAAGCACCTGGGTAAATGTCTGAAGTGTACCCTG
>JAABNX020000017.1:10938797-10953433 GCA_015163995.2 Mormyrus lacerda | reverse complement strand
CCACCCCCCATGGATTAATCAGGCCACCCCCCTCCCCTCGCCTGGTGACCCTTCCCATTCTGAGCCCATGTCTGATTGCCCCCTTCCCCCCCTGCACCCCAGCATTGTCAGGGGCTGTTGGCGGGGCATGGGAGAGGGGTGTAATGGAACTGTCCAGACTGCCCAGGCAAAGTATTCCTGGGACACGATGTTCCTGAGTATGCCGGTGTGTTCTCATTAACCCCTGTCCATTACCCCCCACGTGGAAGTCCTGTAATCAGCGGTACTGGAGGTGCGGCTCTGACGATCCAGGGCTAAGACCGTTTGTCCTGGGGAGCTAAAGCCTTATTAGACCCCAGGATTCACCCTGTCGGTAGCGGTTATTTTCCAAATAAAACGTGACTGTTGTTTTTGGGTCGACGTAAGTGGCTGCATTTTTTTTTTGGATCGATATAAGTGGTATTGATTTTTATTTTTTATTTTTTTGTCTTCTTTAGAAACATTTTCTCGCCGCCTCAAAAACAGAGATATCATTCGAGTGTTTGTATGGATTACCTCGCCCAAGTGTCTGCCTGACGTTCATTAGAGGTAAAAAATGATGAGTCTCTTGCCTGCTCCCTTAATAAGATCAAGTATCCGTGTTTAACGCCGTTTAATGGTTGTGTAAAAAAACAGCCCTCGCTATTAATGTTTTAAAGTATAATTAAATGTTCTACATCAGCAAGTAGTTTACATGAGTAATTAAATCTTCATTGTAAGTTAAGTAGAGCTAAGGCATTGGGACTTGTGATAGGGTACGAGTGAAAGATTTAAAAATGAAATAATGAAAAAAAGATGAGAGGATGGGTGGTGATAAATAATTGAGTAAGTAAAACCCCCCCACAGAAGAGAGACCTCACTGGGTCAGCTGCCTGAGGGCGTGGGGGGGTACTTCAGCAAGTCCTCATAGCTCAGTGGCTTTTAACAGCTCTGTCACTACCTGAGCGCACAGTGCAGTCAAAGGCAGCATGACTTAGAGTAAATCTAGGTTTTGATGTCTTCAAATAACAGCAGTCTGCTTTGGGGCTAAAGGTAGGGGCCTGTCTTTGACCCTAACCACCTGCCACGGCCTCGTCTCTCCTGCTCATTTTTGCTGTTGCGTAGACCTGCCCCCCAAGAGCGTAGGTAGGGACCAAGTCAGCCCCTAGGCCCCCTCCTCCCCTATACACACAAGGAACTCCTACGATATTGGTAGGGACATGTCCCTTCTGTCCCTACCCAAACCTACGCGTTTGTTACACCCTCACACACAGGGCCGCGGTTTTAGGCCGTCGCCCTTGCCCCATGTTGTCCCTCGTTTCTGCCCAGATTCGATGTGCGATTACCAAGAAGTGGCCAATCAACGATCCTGCTCCTTGTTTCTTGGCGTCAATCTCACTCTTTTGATTCTTCCGTCCTTTTTGGGGCCAGAGTCTAAGGGTTCGACGGCTGTGTGCGTGGGGAAAATTCCAGCTCTTCTCATGATTCCGGACGGTGATTTAGATTGTAAGCTGGTGATTTAAATTAAGTTTGGATGTACGGCGCGGTTTAAGTGAATGAATAGATTTTATTGAACTGGAATTAGTTTTAAAAATCCAGATTAGTCAGCTTCTTCTCCCAGATAGCCTCAACGCATGGCTGAGGAGTTTGGCCTTACAAGCTATCTTGACCATTAAAAGATACGATAGGATTCAAATTTATAGAAAGTTTGCTAGCAGTGCATGTTTGAGGATTTGCTCATGTGCGTCAGAATAAACCCTTTTTTGAATACCTTGTCTGCTGAGGAGAAAATCGCACAGAACCGGATGCGACAGGTATGAGTCGATCCAGCATATCCAGGATTTGGCTGCAGGTGACATTTTCTGAAATCTCTCCGAGCTTCTAGGGCACATTCCTGTCCCTGTGCTGCTGCAGTCACCTGACCTCGACAGGGAGCTTGTCCTGCATGAATTCCGGCTCCACGCTGCAGTAATCAGGACAGGGGGAGGAGGGTGTTAATCGGCTCAAAATGTCTGTTAACGGACCCCATTATTTATTTGTTCAAAATTAAAGTCCCTGACATGAAATATCCAAAGCGAGCACTGCTGCTTCCTGTGACCTTCCCATTCCTCACAAGACGCCAGAGTCGTATTGATCCGGAGCAAACACTAATCTCCGAGGGTTAGAGAGAAGGTGACGGTACTTCACGTTCGCTCCCATGCAATCACCCTGAAAATGACCATGTTTTGAGAGCAACCAACCTCCTTTCCACTCAAGATGTGCGCCTGGCATTGCTAATTTATAATCCCACGTGCGGCGAACTGCAAACAAGCCGCCACGGCCGGGGAGTCCGAGCTGGCAAGGCCGCGTCGTCCTGGACCCTCACGTCTCGAAGTTTTATATCAGGGCTGCGGTCGTCTGTCGGGTTAAGCCATGCTTTAGATATTTCCCTGAACAATGACAGATCCACCTGCTCTCACACATTCCCGGGGCCAGTTATCCGTCCGTCGTTTGCCGTTACACCTCCCAAACGCACAGGAAGTCGTCGTCCTCGCTGTCTAAATCCCAACACATTTTGCTTCTCTCTTATTTAAACCTGAGGTACGCAGAGTTTAACTCGTCGTCCTGTCCTGGTAAGGAGCACACACTGGACCAGAATCCTTCATTCGCAGAATGGAGCACGTGACCAGTTTTCTCTGCTGGTTTGCGATATCTGGTGTTAGCTGTTAGCATAGCATGGATGCTCCATGTCAATGATAGTTAGCAGCTTTACATTTATCTACACGCCATTCTCGGATATCGTCACTGTATCGTGTCCCTCAGCACAGGTAAGAGAGAACGCGATTTATTTACTTATCTACAAAGTCAACAGGCGCTGATGCCTCGGTTATAGACAGATAGTTAAGGAAGAGAGCAGACGGTAGTCTACAGTATACATAGGCAGCATTTACAGTCTCCTTAGTTTTCTTTGTTGGTGGTGTAATCTGGGTCTCAGCTTTCGGTCATTACGGTCACGTGATCCTTTTACGGGTTAACCAAAACTTGTTTAATCACGACAGCGATTTTGCATGCGAGAAGCATGGAGCAAACTCCTGACAAGGAACTGAAGATCACGGAAGAATGAACTGGATGATTTGAGGGTCACAGGTATTACGATTCCAACAGCAGGCGTTGCTTAATAATAGCTTACAGTAATGACTGTAACGTCTTTGAAAATAGAGGGGTTTAGGTATTTTTGTAAAGTCGTTGTTGCAGCAATAAAAGAGTGACCTCATACTGTATGGTAAATTGAATAATGAAGTACATGTAAAACCGCTGGTATTTGCAGGAGGTAATTAGCATATGCTTTTATTCGTCAGGCATTTATACGGACGACAGTCTGTTTGACCTGGTTCCTGTCCTTGCCAATAGGCAAAGTCGGACCACATTGGGGTGGGGTGGGGGGGCGGTGGGCGATACTTTGAAGATCTATGCTATGAGGCAGGGCCGTAGACGGAGGAACTGGGGACCCTTTAACTGTGCCAAAGTCAGTTCAGGATTCTCCCACATTAGTCTTGGGATTCGGTTTAAAACAGAATGAAAGACGTGCCGTGAACAAACAAGCAGGTACACTGGAGGCTTTGGAGTTTGACAGAAAAACACGTTTACTGTGTTTGCCTGAGAATGACGAGCCGGTTGTGGGTTTTGTCTTTAAAAATGGAGAAATTACTGAAAAATATAAAGCGTCGTTTCGCAGTCTCGTTGCTCTTGTTGGCCCAAACAATATAAAAATGGAACTCGGTACAATGTAGATTTTAACCTTGTAACCGAATGTTAAACACAGGTAAATCTGATCAGATCTTCACCTCTATCGACTGATTTGTGTTACGCAGAACTTTGTGTATGGTCATGGAGTTCGCCTATGCTTTTATGGAATCGGCTTGTTTCAGTGCTGTTTGTTTCGTTTTCGCTGCTTGTTGATTGCGATAATCCCGTTTTTGGGTTATCTGGTCCTCCTGGGGCGGCGCGGTGGCCCCCTGGTTAGCGCTGTTGACTCACAGCCAGAAGGTCCTTGGTTCAGTCCTGGGTCGGATGAAGGTCCTTTCTGTGTGGAGTTCGCTCGCTCTCCCCCTGTTCGCGTGGGTTTCCGCCGGGGGCTCCGGTTTCCTCCCACAGTCCAAAAATGTGCACGGTAAGTTAATTGCCGGCTCTAAGTTGGCCCTATAATTGTGTGTACCCTGCGGTGTGTTGGCTCCTGCTTGCACCCATTGTTCCTGGGATAGCCCCCCCCCCCTCACCTGCCCCAGTTGGGTGGTTACGGTGATGGATGGATAGGGAACTCATGGCTTTGTATGTCCCCTTAGAAAATGGGTTTGTGTTTGTTGTTTTGGTGGAATCCACTTCCAACGTCAATGTCTGTTGTCCATCACTACGTCTTATGTGTCTAACTGCTGTAAGTAAAGATTAAAGCAAAATGATTCCCCTCAGTGGGGGATGTTGCACCATATATGACTAAATGTATCCTGTCATGCTCAACTCTTAACTGTAACACTTAGACACTTAGCAATATTCTCAGGCTGCGGTACGTTATGATGCATGAGACATTTTCTTTCTGAATTTTCTCCAGCAAGCTGGAGTTGGAGGTTCTCTTTTATTGGTCAACCAATATATCAGTCAAAGAGCCCTGCAGGAGAGTTTCCCAAACAATGAAATACATACAAATTATGTGCAAATAATAACTTTTTTAAATGTACAGCCAAACATTTTATTATGGAATCACCGGAAGCAAATACGTTTAAGATTAAATGGCTAAAGTCTCAAAAAGGGCTTTCTGGTTTACTGAGCAATGGCCGTCGCTTATATGAGGCTGCAGGAAGGTGCTTAGCTGGTCCTGGAGCTAAAAAAAAATGATGTTTTCCTCTTATCTGAAGTGACACAAAAATCTTGCAGCTACCCTTTGCCTTAGAGTTAGCCAGAATTATCTCTGTATATACCAGCAGATTACCAGGCACCTAAAGTAATATGCAAATCCATCAGTTATTTATTTATTATATTTTTTTAGCAATGAAGAAGTACATACATTTCTCAGACACAATGAACAGATGGCATGTGCTGTGATTCGGGTCAGGCGGGGAAGTGTTCAATGAGCGTGTTTTGCGAGTCTGACTCAGTAACAGCGGCGTCTCGTGTTGTGCGGGACTCCAGGAGACCCAGGCCCAGCATTTGCAGCCCCCGTCGTCGCCTTCAGAGGGAACCGTTTGAAAGTCTTTACAGCGAAGAGTGCGGGTTTAGTCATCGATTCGGTTCAGTACGTTCTCCGCGAGCGCGGGGCAAAAACCCATCTGCGTTTCACACGCACACGGCGGGGTGGCTGGGAGCTGGTGAGATACCGTTCACTGGTTATTTAGTCCACATAGTCAAGCATCTTTGGGTTTCCTTCCATAGTCTGACATCTGTGTTCATGCCGCCTAGAACCAGGTAGGACCCCGTTTCGCCTACAGAACCTCCTGAATTCTTTGAGGCATGGATTCAACAAGGTGCTGGAAGTTTTCCTCATTGAGTTTAGTCGATGACATTTTGGCGCTTGTAGTTGGCTTTTTCACGTTTGGTCATTCCCCTCTAACCCGTCTCATTAATCTCATTTATCGTTCTGCCCTCTGTAAACTCTAGACAACATACTGTGTGGAAAATCCCAAGGTGGCGTCTGTTTTTGAGATGCTGGAACTACTGATATCTAGCATCAACAATCACCCAGTATTAAAAAATTTCTTGGATCATATGCATTGCCCATTATAAAGCCTTGTTGAGCAGTGATTCAGCCTCTTGATTCTACCTGTATGCTGTATGTATTCAGTTGCATCCATGTGATCTGCTGCTAGTCAGATCAGGCTGTGTACATTAACAAGTGTACCTAATAAATTGGCCTCTGAGTATAGACCTAGATATATAAAACAGTATTTTTCATGTGTATCTATTTTTGATTTTGTTTGGTTGTTTTAATCCTATTATTTGGATGGCAGCAAAACATGAAAATAAATGAATAATAAATAAAATGTGTGCATTACTCAAGATGTTTTTTGCACAGTTTGTTAAAATTGTGCCAAGACATAAAACATGAAAGGAAACGAAGACTCGTCACAGGGGTGGCTGTTCCTGCAGAGTCAGTTGGCTTTATTAGGGTCGTGCATTAAGGTGATGTGTGCACTAAAGCACAAAGACTAACAGACAAACAAGCAGTCACAGTTGTAGCCAGATGTATGCCAAGCCCCGCCTCTCCCTGGCAGCTGAATGCCAAGCCCCGCCTCTCCCTCTGTGATAATGCCAAGCCCCGCCTCTCCCTCTGTGATAATGCCAAGCCCCGCCTCTCCCTCTGTGATGATGCCAAGCCCTGCCTCTTCCTGGCAGCTGAATGCCAAGCCCCGCCTCTCCCTCTCTGATGATGCCAAGCCCTGCCTCTCCCTCGCAGCTGAATGCCAAGCTAGCCTCTCCCCCCTTGTTCAATGCCAAGTCCCTCTCCCTTCCTAATGATTGGCAAGCCCACCCCCTCATTCTGTGCTGAATGACAAGCCCACCTCTCCCTTTGTGCTGAATGGCAAGCCCCACCTCTCCCTTTGTGCTGAATGGCAAGCCCCACCTCTTCCTTTGTGCTGACTGGCAAGCCCCACCTCTCCCTTTGTGCTGAATGGCAAGCCCCACCTCTTCCTTTGTGCTGAATGGCAAGCCCCACCTCTCCCTTTGTGCTGAATGGCAAGCCCCACCTCTCCCTTTGTGCTGAATGGCAAGCCCCACCTTTTCCTTTGTGCTGAATGGCAAGCCCCACCTCTTCCTTTGTGCTAAATGGCAAGCCCCACCTCTCCCTTTGTGCTGAATGGCAAGCCCCGCCTCTCCCTTTGAGCTGAATGGCAAGCCCCACCTCTCCCTTTGTGCTGAATGGCAAGTCCCACCTTTTCCTTTGTGCTGAATGGCAAGCCCCGCCTCTCCCTCTGTGATGATGCCAAGCCCTCCCTCTCCCTTCCTTCCTCAAATTGAGTTTTTCTCCCATTTTCCAGAACTGTGCTTTAGGAGCAAATTTTTGATACATTTGAGACATTATAGTCAATTTGGCCCAGCTTAATATCTTGTGGTCACCCTTATCAACTAATTGGGAGTATTGCAGGCGTATTGCAGGCGGAAAGGGCTGACTGCTTCGGATGTAAAGTCACATTTCAGAGAAATAGAATGGGATAAGTGTTTGACACAGGAACTGATAATATGTATACATATTGCTGCTTTACCACATTGACAGGCTTGTGCTTGTATAAATGGTCGTTGGCTAGCTAGCTAAGCATCATTAACTCTTTTTACTGTTACATTTTAATTGTTTTAATTTTAAAAATATTTGTTTTTACACACAGTTAATTGCCTTTGATGTGCTTTCCACAGCTAAAGAGTAACAGAGAATTCTCCTTTGTTGCTTTATGCCGTACGGGGTTGGTTGGTGAGTCTCAGTCCAGCAGAGCCGTTGACCCAGTCAGGCTTTGACTCTTCATGTTCTTGCCCTGGGCCAGGCAACAAAACTCGGATTTGTGAGAAGACTCAGTCCTTCCTTGCAGGCGTGGGAATGTTTGTGCCATTTCTGAGGCGACCGCCACGACCGTCACTTGGGACACGCCGACAAACCCTGACTAAATCCGGAATCGATGCTTTGTTTTAATCTCTTTAGTGTCGTTTTTGAAGTCTGATGGGTGCTGAAATATATAGGTCTGGACTTTAAGGCTGTGTGACAGGCATTAAAATTCTAGATATAATAGTTCGAGAGACTGTTATGCTATTCATTTGGGGTTTTTAACAAGATTATTGAATTTTGCATTTCACATTTAATTCCACATCGGTCATTGACTCTTTTCTGATACATAAATCTGTTGGTCCCTGCCTCGTATTTTGGGGGATTAGCTCCAGACTGATCTTTTACTGGATGAGCGAGTATGGAAAGATCAGCCCGTATCTATCCATAACTGGTCATTACAAGTACAAGGCTAGATCAGACGACAGGTTCCTTCAGATGCAAATGCAGTCACGTTTCCGTAGTGCCCACTCGCGAATCCTCCATCGATGTGTCCTCATGGTTTGACAGACAACACAGAGAGGAGCAGGCCCTGAAAACGCAGTGGAGTGGTGCTGAAACGATGTGGAAGCTACTTTTCGGCGTGAGAGAGGGACAAAGCACGGCTTCCAGTTTGCTCACATGAGCCGTTTCGGAGTGAGACACAGCTATTGTATGAGGTATTATTCCTGCCGTGGCTCTCTGGAGAAACTGGGACACCATCGTGAGACAGGAGAAAGAACCATGTGGGGCAGCGGGGAGCTGTGTCTGAATGCGGAGATGTGGAAGTGCAAGACATTGTCCTAGAGAGAGACTTAATCAGAGGTGGGAAGGATGTGGATCGAAGGATGTGGATCAGGAGGATGTGGATCGAAGGATGTGGATCAGGAGGATGTGGCAGTGTGCTTCATCAACGTCATCATTTTAGGATTATGCACTGAATCCGACTGAAGCTTATGGTTTTGATGGGCAGAAGATCTGAAAAGATCTCTAGGAATATGGGTAAATGTCCTGTTAGCTGAAGCACTACAACTTCATGTTCTTCTTTATTCAAACTCTTATATCCATACCTGTCAAGTTTTGGATCTGAAAAAAGGGGAATTTCTGCGCGATCCTGGGGGGTTTCGACGGGCAAATAAGACGTTTGGTCACTATAATTATAAAATACGGCAAATGTACATGAAAATACTAATTCAGGAAGGGAATGAGGGGTGAAATACAGGAGTTTCCCGGGCAAAACGGGATACTTGACTGCTAAGCTTATATCTGATATAATTCATTATTAGATTTGCGAACAAGGCAGCCATTAAGGAAGCTGGTTGTTTTCTGTCTGTCGGTGGCTAAACAGCATGTTGATTAGACATCAGTGGGTGATTGTTTTTTTATATTTTATACATACTATGTATGGGGCATGGGTATTTACAGTATGTGCTATTCGTAAGCTAGGGTGAGTATACCCTGCGATGGACTGGTGTCCAGTCCGCGGCGTCCTTTCCGCGGTGTCCCCTGCGATGGACTGGCGTCCAGTCCGTGCCGTCCTTTCCGCGGCGTCCCCTGCGATGGACTGGCGTCCAGTCCGCGGCGTCCTTTCCGCGGCGTCCCCTGCGATGGACTGGCGTCCAGTCCGCGGCGTCCTTTGTGATGGACTGGCGTCCAGTCCGCGGCGTCCTTTCCGCGGTGTCTCCTGCAATGGACTGGCGTCCAGTCCGCGACGTCCTTTCCGCGGTGTCCCCTGCGATGGACTGGCGTCCTTTCCGCGGTGTCCTCTGTGATGGACTGGCGTCCAGTCCGCGGCGTCCTTTCCGCGGTGTCCCCTGCAATGGACTGGTGACACGGTGTCCCCTTGTGTTGTTTTCAGCACCATTCTCCCCTGTGACCCTGTAATGAATGAGAGGTATATTTCTGAACAGGAAATTTTAGCAAAATAGTTTCTGTTTTATTTATAAATTTGTGAACAGTGCTACATTCCACCAGTGCTACATTTGGACTAAGTTAAGGTTAGATACTGGAAATACAACAAATTAATAAAAAGTTATTTTATTCTTAAGTGTCATGGTGTTGAGAATTGTAACTGTCTGCTTCAGTGCTCTGGGGAAACGGTTTATCGCATTGCCAGGAACAACATATTCCTCTAACACTGGAAGAGCATGTGTGTCCATTGCGTGTCCATTGTGTGTCCATTGCCCCTGCGTTGCTGCCTCTGCATCTCCCTGGGAAGGTTAAGCGCGACACGCACACGCAGTGCCTCTCCTTTATTTATATGCTGCACGTGTCGCACCCGTGCTGCCTGTCTGCCCCGCCGTCGACTTGCCGTCGAGCTGTGGAGTGTGTCAGTCTGCTGTGGGAATGCAGGGGGGTTCTGTAGCAATATTCCTCAAACGAGCAGAGGTATTCATTTTTGGGGGGAGGGGGGTCAATTGAGGCATGTGACTCCCAGGGCCTCTGCCGCGGCCAGACAATCCCCCCCCCCCCCCAATAAAGCGTGCTTCTTTATCCGGCCTCCTTTTTTCTAAGAGGGCCACGCCGATGCTGCCATGTTTTCACTAACCCAGGAGCCCATCCTATGCTCTCGGACCCCCAAACGCAGACCGACGTGAGCGACCCTTTATTCTGCAATTAGATCCGTTTGCGAGTGCCGTCTCCGTCTCAGGGAGTTGTCGTTCGTCCTTCTTTTTGTTTAATGGGGTCGTTTTCCATTGTTCTTGTTAAATCCTGTTAGATAACAGGCTGCTCCCTCCCCTGCCCACTCAGCACATGCTCCTGCCTCTCTCTCCTTGCTTGTGCTAAAAAAGGAGCGGGCGAGATAGGAGGAGAGGGGAGCTGCGAGTGGGAGCGGTGCCTTTTAAGGAAGGGGGAGAGCCGGCCCGGCGGCCCGGCCGAGACGGAGGCCGCTCGCCGGCGAGCCCAGGCGTGGCGTAGGCGCCGTAAGTGCGGCACGCGGAGGTCAGCTGACCCTCAGTTGAAGCGAGAACTTCTTTCAAGACATGTTTGTCACACTTAAAGTGCCGATTTTCACAACAGCGGGGAGGTGATGCAACGCATCAACACATTCGGCAACACGTGCATCTCCACGTGAACAAAACGTCAGAAGATATTGCAGCAACTGAAGAAGAACCTCTTAGAACCGGCAAAAAAAAAAAAAAACAGTGTGCACACACGCACAGATCAAAGCTATCCGTTCCATCACAGACCATTGCTAATAAGCTGTCACAGTATGCCCCCCCTCCTCCTCCCCGCCGCCGCCGCCTCAGAGACACGCAGGCTTCGGAAAAAGCGGCACCATCACACCCCGGTTGCTGCTCTGAAAGTGGGCCAGGCAGGACTCGGAGAGATTATCATTCCTGATGAAACAGCACAGACTAGTGGCCACGATGTTAACTGCATCCTCACACCGAAGGACCGCGGGCACGTTTTCCCGAGCTGATACCCACGATCCTTCACTATCGGGTTTTTGCGTTGTTTCCTTGCCAAGTCACATATATAATTCAATACAGCAAAGGCAAGATGGTGCTGTTGGGTGCCTTGTACTTGGAATCTGCATGGTCTACGAATCTCTTTCAATACCCCATAAATCAAAGAGAATACACAGTATCCACGGCAGTATTCTTTGTTCCTAAAAGTGATGAATTGATCCCATAACAGTTAATAAAAATGGTACAGGGCAGAGAAGGAAGATTTACTGCATGGGGGTGAGTGGATTTATGTGGGAAAAGAATGATTTTATTTATTTATTTCTTTGTATATTTCTTTATTTTGGGGAGTCAAAGCTCCGAGGGTCCTTGTAGTTTGGACAGCACAACAAATAATGCGGATACACAATTAAAAATATAAATTAAAATTAATAATAATAATAATAATAATAATAATAATAATAATAATCCTACCAAAGGGCATAACTTTGGGTTGGCCAATGGGGAGTTGAGCTCACGACCCATTTAAGGGAGTTCGGGGGGGGGGGGGGGTGAATAGTGGCTGATTTCGAGTATTCGGGGGGTTACAACGCCCCACCCCCCACAATTTACGCCTATTGCCCTGCCCCATCTTTCGCTATTCCATTCCTTTGGCCGCGTATAGATTCCGCGACCCTCCTGCGGCTCCCTGTGTCATGTCTCCTAATAGACCAGTTCACGCCATCACCCCCAGTTATCTCTGTGTGTCGTCGATATGCGCCTTCTAAAAGGCGCACAGGTGCCTCCCGGTACAAATAGCTGTAAATATATAATCATGATATCATCTTCCGCCCGGAGGGGTCCGCAAGCCGATGGGGGGTAGAGTTTCTGCAAGAGCCCTAGAGCCAGACAGGCTCTTGCATTTGATTCCCGAGCCGGTGCGCAAGGCGCTCACTCATCATCCAGCCCTGCTCGGCGGCGCCTTACCCAGGACGTGGGAATGATTAGGATCGAAGCCCCTCGGGATGGGCATCGTGGCTGCTGGGAGATTTGATCCGTGGGAGGAAGGGGGGGGGGGGTTAATTCACAGCTGCACGGCATATTGGAGGAGGGAACGGTCAC
The DNA here is from genome assembly GCA_015163995.2 of Mormyrus lacerda. Taxonomy (NCBI): domain Eukaryota; kingdom Metazoa; phylum Chordata; class Actinopteri; order Osteoglossiformes; family Mormyridae; genus Mormyrus; species Mormyrus lacerda. The sequence continues at coordinate 10,941,385 of JAABNX020000017.1, read as the reverse complement.
CCTCGCTTTTTATCGCCGCCATCGACGTTTGCCATGCTTAAATACCAGGAAGCCGGGGGGGTTGCGAGCTGTTCCCTCGACTACTAGATTTAATAAGATGGAAGAGGCTTGTTGTGTTGTACATCATGATTCAGTTATCTGGAATGTTCGTTACGACTGCGAGGTCCTCTCAACAGCTGCCAGTACAGCCAAACAGGGATATTTAAATATGCATATTGTCATTTTTTTATGTTAATAATTTAATGCCGGTTCTGTGTTTTCATGGCCACTATGAATACATAATGCAAATGTTATAAAAATAGAGATCGTGCGGGGGAATGCAACTTTATTGCGCTCTGTTCTACGTGGAATTCGGGCTTAAGTGCCCAGTTCGGTTCTTCCAATGAAAGAAATGTATATTATTTGTGTTCACGTGGTTAACAGCGTTTCCAAAAGTTTCTCACAATTTTTGTATTATTTTGGTCTGTGATTTAGGAATCACTCCTCTCCGCACCGGGCCGGGACGCGAAGGGACTGAGTTTGCAAAGTTACGGTATTCCAAGAAAAAAAAAAAGAAAACTTCGCGGGGGGGGGGGTTATGAGAAAGAAAAGTTATGGCTTCTTATTTCGTTATGAAATCGTGAACAGAATGCAGAGGATGGAGAGAAGCGGAAAGGCTGTCAGGGTTTTTTTCCTTTCTCTCCTTCCCTCCGAGGCTCTCGCAGCTGCCGGCGGGAGACGGGAAGCGGGACTCGCCGCGGCCCCCGTTTGAGCGGCCCCGTTCGCGGCCCGCTGACAGAATGGTGTCAGCCTAAAGCGCGGCGCTCAGGAGGCGCAGCGCCCCTGCCGGCGGTGCCCAGACACGGCGGCCTGACTTCCACAGCGTGCTGAGAACGTGTCTGCATAATACGACGTTCATACTTATACCCAGGGGTGCCGTAAATAGGGGGGGATCCAACATCTCTAGCGGCATATGCTGCTTAAACCCATTTGCTAACTTCCATAACTTCAATGACCAACTGATCATATCTAAGAAACATTTTAATCAGATACCGGCTGAACGTTTTATTCATGATTTCAGCAAAGCCCATAACCAGCACTTGTTCCTAGGACTGACCCTGGTTTCTCAGTTGGATGCTGCTTTGGATAAAAGTGTCTAATTGTAAACCTGCACCTACAATACTGATGGCATTTACATAGAGAGTCATGGTATCCTGGCATGTAAATGGTCAGCAGCCCTTGCAGGCGAAAGCCTTTGGTTTACTTATATTTGTAGGGGACCGACAGGCGGAAGTGCTGCATGACTTTATATTGTCATTGTCGCTTGCTGGTAACACCCTTCATCAAGATTAACCATCCGACGATCTCATTTCATGCAAAACGCAACGCTTGGCAGCTGGGAGGCCGGCTGATTTGCAAGGGCACCGAGTCACAAGGAACATCTCTCTGTAAATTTTTGGAATTTATGATACGCGGTCCATGCAAACTGTGGAGAGGAAGGGACCGTAAGTGTGCCGCCCGGCGTGTTCCACAGAGTGCGACCTGCTTCTTTCTCAGAGCCTTTACTGCCTGCCCCGTACAAGTATTACTTAGAGCCGGGACACGGGCCCCCGAGTTTGCCATAAATTTCACATTTATGTTTGGATATCCTTCGGAATGTTGATGTCTTCATTCACCTGCTCCTTTCCGGAAACGGCTGTGCGGTGAGTGTGCAGGTGCCGCCAGGACATCAGCTCCGAACTTTAAAAGCTCACGACTTTTTCGGATGTCAGCAGAAACGAGATCAAGCAGCGTTTCCCGTAAAATGAGGTTGTAAGAGTTGAGGCCTTTTTTTTTATTTATTTTTTTAAAGTGTTTGAGAAGTTTGTAGAGAATGAACTGAAAGTCTTTTCAAAGATAATTAACATTTTATTAATTTAACAGATGCTTTTATCTAACGCCACTTACAGTGGAGAAAGCTGAGTCAGAGAGAGTCGCCAGAGCAGTTGGAGGTTAAGGGTCTTCGTCCGGGGCCCGGGGGTGAAATCACTGTGATGACTACAGGACTTGAACCAACGACCTTCCGATCACAGACAGCATCCTAACCCACCAAGCCGCATACTGTGTGAAAGGCTCGTTATATATCTCTGACTAATCATGATCTGGAAGTGGTGGAGCATCTTAAACATACAGGATCAGCCGGGACCTCTAGACTTCGAGCACTTTTTAAATCTGCAAGCAACTGAGATCTCCAGTTCTTGGAGTGATTTATAAATCTGCATGATGGGCGTAATCCAGAGAGGTCCATGCTGGAGCTGAATCTCTGAAGACCCCATTGCTCTGGCCGTGGCTCTTCGCTGTCAGCTCATGACTCATGCTGTAGGAGTCACACGTTTTTCTGCAAGCAGAAAAGTGAGCAGATTTTGCAGAGATGCAGAGCCTTTCAATCACTGGTGGTTTTGTTTGTCATGTGAGAAATGTGCCATTAAAAATTAACTGGCTGTCTAAATTAGTCACTCTGATCAAAACTGACCTCATCTAATGGTTTCCATAACATCTATCTATCTATCTATCTATCTATCTATCTATCTATCTATCTATCTATCTATCTATCTATCTATCTATCTATC
>JAABNX020000017.1:10900768-10915582 GCA_015163995.2 Mormyrus lacerda | reverse complement strand
TTGACTATCTTGTGATATACTACATTATGAAAATCCCCACATAAAGTGAATAATGTTGACTATCTTGTGGTATACTAATTTATGACCACAATGGAGAAGGATACTGAGTGGCCCAGAATTCTCAATGCAAGATGTGAAGGAAGGCGATTCTATCTGGTATAAACCAGCAATGGATTGGACTTGTTGGTCCAGAGGCAAATGCAGATGCTTGACATGTGCCCCGGACTCACTGGACCTGGTCAACTTTTGTCCATTGCGCCGAGGTCCAGTTCTGATGCTTTTGTGGAAGTTGTTGGCACTTTTGACAGTAGTCAGGAGTTAGCATGGCCACTTTGGCTGTGGTCCCTCCAGAGCTCTGGATTATAGCTGCGTCACATCTAAAAAAAGAATATACAATATTTCAATTAAAAAATAGCCATCTAAGGTAGTGTTTCCCCACACAGTCCTCGGGGAACCCTGGACAGTCCACGTTTTTGCTTCCACTCAGCTCCCAAGATTTTTGGTATTCGGATTGGCTGGGAGCTGGGAGGGAACAAAAACATGGACTGTCTGGGGTTCCCCAAGGACTGGGTTGGGAAACACTGATCTTAGGTAACCAGTGGTGGTAACCACCTAATTGGTGGGGGGAGATTCTGCAAATTGTGGGATGTGCAATAAATTAATAGGTGTAGTTTCTGAGTTATATACCACAACTAGGACTCAGCATTCAGGTAAAAACATATTTATTAACCCTCACTTTTTCAGCCAACCCATCCAGTACTTCTAGATATTGTAGAGGTTGGTGAGTGGGCAAGGAGTATGGATTAGATGGCCGGGCTGGTGACAATGCTGTCATTCTAACAGCCTTCCTTTGTAGCTTATAAAAATGCTTATAAAACGTGTTAGCTAGACATGAACTGTGTAAATATATATGCATGAAGAGAGAAATTCATGTGTCACTGTATTTATTGAAGTTTGGCTGTTTTTGTGTATTTTTTTCAGTTCTCTCTCCTGAGACGACTACAGCAGGATGAGCATTGGAGGAAGGTGAGAGCTTCGTTTCATGGGCTCATTTAGATTTAGAAGGAAAACTGACTTCTGTCTGCCTCTGAGCATGTGTCTGTCTGTCTCTCTGCCTGTCTGTGTGTGTGTCTGTCTGCCTGTCTTTTTCTACCTGTCTGTCTCTCTGCCTGTCTGTGTGTCTGTCTGTCTATGTCTCTGTCTGTCTGCATGTGGGTATTGGAAAGACCAAAGGCTAATACACACAGGCTCAGGTTTAGACACTAATTCAGAGGAACTTGCTGTGATTATTTACTGTAATATATACAGCCATGGAAAAAATGTAGAGACCACTCTATGTTTTCAAACAGATCTGCATTTTAAATCTTGGTTTAATCCTGGTTCTGCTGGCAGAGGCTACACTGAGCAGCAGGTTGGTTCCAGGTTCAAAATTTCTAAGACAGCAGTAACCAAGAATAAGGTGAAGCTGGAGACACTGGGAATAGAAACCAGTCAGGTAAAGGGGAGTGACTTTCTAATGCCAAAGACATTAGGAATCATTAAGTGCAGGTGTGAAGTGCACAGCTAGGACAGTTCATGTCAGGCTTCAGTCCTATAAAGCAAGGAAGAAGCCCTTTATTAGAGGGGAAAATGTGACTCCCCACAAAACTGCTTTGAAAAAGCCGTCTGGATATTTTTCGTACCGGACAGTTTCATTATCATGATGCATTTTTATCATTACCGTTATTTTTGTCAACAGAAATCATTCAGACAGCCTCATTGGAATGACACTCTACCCATAAGTTCTGCTATGTTGTAGTAATTCTGAAATCGGTGTTCCAAAATGTTGCGTTTACCTATGTTGTACGAAGGTGTAATTTGGCAGCTTTCCTCTGAAACAGATAAGTCATCTGTCGCAGGTATATTATGTTTTATTTGTGACTTGGGTGTAAGGTCAGGCTCTCCCGGGCAGGAACCCCCCCCGAGGGCCGTCTGTAAATGATGGATTAGGACGAATAAGGGACAGTTCATCAGGGTTACACAATCTGATTGGGGGTAGCGAATGCACATGTTATCGTTCGGTCTGTATCTGCTATTTGTAAAAGCGTTACCAGGTGGAAATTGGAGGAAGCTTTAAATAGGGGGCCACCTCAGACAGCGGAAGACTCCCCACAGGCTGCCATTACGGCACACATGCAAAAACACAGCCTGCATGGCTGCCTGCAGGGGGCAGTGTCAGGACACGTGGAAGGTTGTATTAAAAAATACATAAAACAAGAGTGTTTCTGAGAAAATCTGACTTCTTGTTTATGTATATGTCTGTGTGTGTGCATGTGTATGTGTATATATACACGTACACACACAGAGTCCTGTAATTATATCTTTTTTATATCTTATATCTAATTATATATTTTTTCATTTGTTTCTTTGTGAAAAATGCTAATGCTAACGATGACCATCCCTAACCTACCATAACCATAAGTAACCAAGCAAAATCAATAGTTTTTAGACTTTTAGTTCTTTCATTGCAGTAACAGGGTTTTATAAAATACATTTTTTGAGAAAAAATTGGTATTCATCACGTTGTGGGGACATTTGGCCCCACAAGGTAAGGTTATACCTGTACTATACACACACACACACACACACACACGAGAATGACAATATCTTTTAGTCATAAGCATAAACATGCAAGCAAACCTGCACGCACACATATGGAAAAATACAGCATATCATGGTATTTGTTAAGAATTTTAAGTACTGTATGATATATAAAGATATCTGCGGTCAAGTGGATTTTCCATGGACATTTTATTATATAAACCATATACATGTCTATGAGCCTGTGGGATGATTCATATAGAATTTATGTTTTATTTCACTGCATTTTTTTTGTTATGACTTATTAATTTGAATTATTGTAATACTGCGATAACCATTCATGGGATCGCTGTGATTTGTGCTTTAACGTATTTGAACTTCACCTACGCTGCGTGACAGTCAAGGATGTACGTTAAGATATACTGGCCGCCTGACTCTTATACCATATGCATCGTAATGTAAGCCATTGGGAAGGGCGCGGCGTATATTACCCAGAGCATTACTGTCAAACGGCCTCAGCGTTTCTCTTTCATTTAAGTCCAGCCTTACCAGCACAAGTGGAACTCCTTACATGATAAGAAACTCAATTAAAATCATGACAGGAAAATTATAATTAGGGTCGGAAGCCTCATAAACCACAGACAAGCTGCTTTGCTGCATCTGTTGCACTTGTAATCTGCTGCAGTTTGTTTTTTAAACTCTCCAGTTTAGATTCTCGATTTTTGTTTTTGCATTTATATTCATGCATACTGTATATATACATATATTTATATCTGTATGTGTATGGTCTCCATTACCTGTTTCCTGCCGTATTGCAAATGACGACATTGGGTGCTTCATGGAATCCATTAATTATAAAACCTAGGAGTTGTAATACAGCGACATTTGCCAAATAAAATATGCATATTACACTTTACACTCCAAGTCCTGTAAAAACTTTTTACAGAGCCACCTTATGGGATTAGGAATGTTTATAAAATGGCAAATATGCTAATGTTGCTAATATTTATTAGCGGCCATTGTTTCTCTATGCCAGGGTGAAACACGGAAAAATTCTCTGGAGAAAGTTTGGTCTGGCAGTTAATAGAATCTCAGAGATGTTAAGTGATTTAGTTATTTGTTTAAAGTCTTTGCTCTGGGTTCATCCTGTGCCAAACTCCTTAGCTGGTTTGTAAGCGTCTGCTGGAAGCTGACTCATTCGGTTATTCTCCTTTCATGCGATCGTGACCCGCGGGGTACCTCTGCCCAGGGTGGGGACTCTCAGCTCAAACTTCCTCAAGGTTCCGGTAATTACAGTGTCTCAGGTTCCTCTAGATGAATAATTCTTGATTAAAGTGTGGGGAAAAAATCCTATTGGGAGACGAGGATTGGGGGTGAATTGGATGGGGGTTCTTACATTATGTGGAAGCATGCGGAAGTGCGGCCTCGCGCGGGCGTCGCACGCAGGCTGCAGGTGCCTGCTTTCCTCGGCTGTAATGAACAGGGGGGCAATGAAAAGTATCAAAGTGCGTTTGCCCCCTCCCTTTTATAGCGATATCGGCAGCTCCTGGGTGTGAAAAACACTGCCAGTTTCTGCTTCTGACGACATAGAGGCATCCTTTGGCTTTGTTGCCTGGTGTCAGACAGGTAAACATCCTGAATTTCTCTTAGAGAATGGCGGTAATCTCACAGCCAGCTCCTCGCAGTAAAATGAAGGCAGTGGTACTCGCAATATTATTACGTTTTGGCTGAGGCCTGATTGACCGAAGACGCAGCTGTCAGATTGAGCCAATGCAGTGGGATAGGGCGGGGGGGGAGGGGGGTTATGTGAAATACAGCTGTGTCTATGGGTCCCCCCCGAATTAGACTACAGCATTTCACGACGATATTTACATGTATTTATCTAGCTGTCCAAAGCGACATACTTGTGAGGTGGGTGCTTACAGCTGACAAGGAACTCGCTTGGGTGCGAGTGTCGCTAGGATGAGCTTCCAGTGAGCTTCCAGTACCAGTAACGAGTGGTAATAGTTTTTCTGGTAGTTCTTTGTCTGCATGCTACTCAGTAACATATTTAAAGGTTGTTGATAAGAAGCAAATTTGGTTGCCTCATGTCTACGGCTGAACCAGGCTGTGCAGAGGCGTTTCGAGGGGCAGGTTCTTGACTGGGAAAACTTGTTAACGGGTGGGGGGGGGGGTTCCCTCCATAAAAGAGGAACACAGGACTCACCCATCAAAAGGCAACCCCCCCTCCCCACTAATTGTACCTGCAGTTCAACACATATGTATCTCATGATTTATTGACTGTCTGTTGAACATCTACAAGAGATTAATCTATAAGAGACTCTGTAATTAACGACAGACAGTTTTTCGTAAAAGTCATTTTGTTTGTAGTTTGAACGTTTGTCCCACATGTTTAGTGAAATTACGTATCCTGAGAAGGCTTTCTCCATTCTCCGTGTAAGAGGAGGCCCTGTCTGGCATGGCTGTTGAGAGGACTTAGTGCAAGCATGTGCAGTTAAAGAAAACAACAACGTATAGTTTAGTGAGCACACCAGCACGCCCCCTGTAATTGTGCACCTAGTGCATAGCTATTCGGAAAGTGTTCAGACCCAGTGACTTCGCTGGGTGGCGTATTCCCTACTGCACATAAAAACTGCGCGCAGACATGGCCGGAAGCTCACAGGATGCCTTGCGATGTCATGCCTTCATATGAAAAGGGGATGCAGGATATATTTTGGTAGCTAGATGTGTAAATTATAATTTTTTTTTAGTGCCACCACTTTGTAAAGAGAACTTTGAATTGCTATGGCAACAGTTCTGCTTTTTTTTTTTTTAAAAAAAAAAGTTAAATCAGGATATACAGACTGGTAAATAGAATACTTAATCTGTCTCTTACACAGACAGTTGCATCCAAAATATAGTGAGCTTAGAAGTCCTCGGGGCTGTCATTAAAGACAGTCAGTCCTGATAGCATGAGGCTGCTGGTATGCAGTCTAGCTAAGAATAAAGAAAACCTCTCTTTAGACAGAATAAGCTTCTCAATGTGATGTAGAGTAGGTGCATACTGAAGATTCGCCGCCAGAGTTAGCACTGCGTAATATTTGTTACCAATGCTTAGGCATTAAAAAACAAAATGAAGACGACAGAGTGAACAAACTTGCTTTTACATTCTCCGCTGTTTTGTGGTTCTTCTGCTTTTGTGGTTCTTCTCCTGGAGCGGCTTGCTGTCAGACTTAAGAAAGGAGGCCGCAGTGTACCGTGTGACACAACAGCTGGCCGAGAATTTTGTCATTTATTCGGGGCTCGCCATGGAGTGCTTCTGATTAATGGCTGTCACCTGTATTTCATCACTCCCCATAATTGCTGCTAATTAAAATCTCGTTTCGGACTACATGTCTGTTGAAGGCTCTTGGTGAATCGGGGAGATGGTCACCTGATTGGTTGAGGACAGAAGTGCCTGTATCGTGTCTGTTTTACAGGTATACACTCATATTTATATACAGACATATTTATAAGTACTCACAAATGCACACAATCTTCTCCTTGACTGTATTCTGTGGTACATGGCTAGGTTACGGTTCCGTTATGGGCACTGATCCTATGTAAGTTCTGTCGCTAAACCGCTAAGTCACACATCCCCACTGAAACCTCACTGCAGAAGGCGGAGATCTCTGGCTAACAAACGTGACCGCTAGCATTTGCTTTCGGACATCGGCAAATAACGACGTATAAGACGGTATTTACCGCAGTGTGTGCAAGTGCGCTTACGTATATTTACATCAGTGTCTTTCTTGGCTGTTTTCTCAAGCTTATCCTATAATGAAAGGCTTTACACGTGCTTAGCTGTACTTAGGCACTCGTCGCCAGCAGGCTTGTCGGCCGTCCTTTTCTCCCAGGTCTAATAAAATGATATGACATTATATAGCTAGCTTTCTAGATCTGCATAATTCGGGCTTGATTTAGCGATCACAGCGACGCTGTTTTACAGCAGTTATTCATGGCGCGGCGGTGGCGTCGGACACGGCGATCTGTCAGGCGGCGGTGCGGGCGGCGCGGGCTGCAGTGCGTTGTTTATGTAAATGTCAGTCAAGGAGGCTCGTGAGTGAATCTCTCCCTCCTTCTACCTAGGGTACAAGTATTATGAATTTGGGGTCAGCGGAATGCACTAATAGCTAAACGGAGAGAAAACAAAGCTGCATTTTCAAGACAGAGAGGATTTGTGGCTGTCAGTGGTGAACTAGACTCCGAATTAGGTCTACAGTTCTGTTAGCAGAATATGCTAATAGATAAACAAAGAGAAGTCTGAAGTGTGCAGTTCTATTAGCGGAATATGCTAATAGCTAGACAAAGCTGTATTTTGAAGCTGTCAGCGGTGAACGAGATGCAGAATGAGGACTGCAGCCCTCCCATGTTTGGCCACAGCACATTTCAGTTTGCCTCATCAGGAAGCATTGTGAAGATGAACTTTGCGTGACATGTACTATGTGTGAACCGCTGAAGCTTTCATCTCCTACCTCAGGCCTCGTCCTTCTCTCCTGGCCAGGTGTCTCGTAGCCACGCCCAGGTGATTCACTGCTCGTCAACCAGAGCTAATTTCATGGCTGGCTGACCAGTGCAGGGGCTAGAGTTGTCAAAGCTGAGAGAGAAGACTTTTTTTTTTTTTATCTGATATTGACGTGCTTACAAAATGGGGTGAAGATTGGCCACCTTGAATATTATAAATACAGCAAAAAGGGGCTTTTTAAAAATGTTTCCTAAACCTGAAATACATATTAATGTAATTTACTGAAGACAGGCTTAACATCTGATAAAAATAAACGGTTAGGTTTGTCAGTTCGGGTAAATTAATCAGATTTTATCTGAAGTGTCTAAAAGATAATTAACCAATCTGAACTCAAAGCAAATAAGCCATTAGAAAACAATTCTCAGCAATTATGACTGTGACTTAAAATTAATATTTTATTTAATACCAACAAACACGTCTTCAGTAACACATTTATTTGTAATTACTTATGTATTATTTATACTCATACTGTTTATATACTTATATATTAAGTAATCTATGGCAAAATTTTTTTTTTCCTAAATATAGCTGATATAGGGTGTGACGTTAATCTACATCCAGCCCTGTAAGGAGGTCCTCCAATTTACAGGGGAAAACCTGGGGGTTGGTGGCAGGATTGACACTCCAGCCACTGGGGGGGGGGGGGGGGACTCACACTGGTCTATTTGGACTAGTGTGATGCTGAGGTAACACCTGCCACATGGCTGCACTCAGCATTTCATCACTGAGGTGGTTTATCGTCTGCTGGGTGCGGCTGTAATCAGCCCCTTCCCTCTATGAATTGCATGGACACACTTGGCGTACACACCCTAAACTTTAATTGGTAATTCTTTACATTAAGTGCACCTTCATAATGCATTCATAGAACATTTATAAGCAGCATGCAAGTACACCTTAACGTCATAACATCCCTTAACAGCTTTAATATACATTAATAACAAACATTACATGATTATACAATTATAATGTTTGTCATTAACGTATATCACAGCCGTTAAAGGATGTTAGGATGTTAAGGTATACATACAGAAAGTTTATGAATGTTTTATGAATACGTAATGAATACATTATGAACATCCACTTTTATGAATGCAATATAAAAGCATTATGAAGGTGCCATTAATGTAACATGTTACCTTTTAATTATACTTTGTAATCAGTTACATTATGTAACGGTTAGATATGTAACACAGGATAATTGGTTCAAATAATAATCAAGTTCCAGGTTGATGTCTGTTTATACAGTATACCACACATGGATGGCAGTACAAGCTATGGGAACGAGATGGCTGAAAGTTAACTTTGCAGCACTTTGTGTGACTTACACAAGAGGAAAAGGGCTGGCATAGTCTCCAGCTTCCTCACTTGACGGGTCAATTTAATTGCAGTGCTTATTCGAAAGAAGCGAAGTCAACAATGCCCTTTAACGCATTGGGCTCTCTGTTGTTTAACAGGTTATTTAGCAAAATGAAAAGGGCTTTGGAAGAAGATCGATATTTGCAAGGCTGTGGTCAATGGGGTTAACCGTAGCGATAAACAAAGCCAGTGTGTTTTACTTTTTGGAGCATACACAAATGGAGGGCTCAAATCCCCTTCACGCCGCTGATGAAGTACTACAAGAAAATAGAAGGTACTGTAGACCAATAATGACTAAACAAATCTTTCGATGCCGTCGCTCACAATGTGCTCAAAGCACTTTTTGACATGCAGTTGGTTCCATTATTGTACAAAATATCCCCACTCCAATATGTTGTTCAGTTTGATAAATTAACTTGTCATTGTTGGCATGCTAGACGATATTAGCAAAGATAGTTAGTTTGCGATTTAATGGCCTGTGATGATTTGGAAATAGAAGAATTTAAAAAAAATAAGTAAAAATTATAGAGAAGATGACAAATTCCCTCACACATGCCTGGCAGAAGAGTCGTACTCATGTACTAAATCAGATAGCCATCATTTTAAATCTGACGTCAAACAGAGGTTGCAGGTAGGGTGTTAGCTAGGAGAAGCTATAAAGACTGTGTTGGAGAGCCTACATGGAATATATAAGGAGAAAAGGCACTAGTTCCTCTTCATTAAATGTACATTATCAGTCTCTTAAAACAATAAACATGCTGGACTACAGGCTACACAGAAGATGACCTGCAGCTGTGCTTGAAAGCTAGTTCATATCAAGTTAATAACAAGCAATACAGCGGAATCAGACCAGTGAAGGGGAACGATTTGCTTTCCATTTTCCGAGTGATTAAATTACTCCCAAAAAAATGTACCCTTGCAGTGTAATATGAGGGAAGTAATTAAATGAAGCCGCAGACTCTGCATAAAGGGGAATAATGTTCAGTATCTTACTCTGTACATCAAGGTGTCTCCGTCCTGCATCAGTAGCTATGTGATGTAGATTAAATGATGTTTTTATAGACCGGATGATAAAATGAAGGTGAATTCCGTTATTTAACAGTAATTAAGGTGAAGGGGTGTCTGTGTGTGTGTGTGTGTGTGTGGGGGGGTCACATGTCCATGATTTTTGTCTGAAGTTGTGTGAAACCGCAGTTGTGTTTCATCGCTCCCCACTGAAACTGCCTTTTTTGTTTGTTTACTTGCCACAATGGCCTTTTGTTGTCTCTCCCCCCCCACCCCCGCACTCCTGTATGTCCCTGACAAGGGACCGTCTAAAATAAAACACCGTTACCTTCCCTTGTCGTGTGATAACGTGACCTTATTTGGCGTTATTGAACAAGGTCATGAATTGAAAGCGAAAGTGAAATTGCTACTGATGAACAAGGCCGCCCTTCGCAGCACGGCGCTGAAAAGAATTTGGGCGCACAGAACTTTCCAAAACAAAGAAAAAAAAACAAACACACAGTTGCTCATTGGCTGAAAGCTCTCTAACTTAATATTAAACCTAAACTGCTTCAGAAAAAACTACCAACTAATATCACTCAGTTTATAACTGAACAATCGGAAACAATTTCTTTTTTTTGTGAAGTGGGACATTGATATTATCTTATTGCATATGGCCTTGTAGTTTGGTGTTTTTAAAATGCAAATGATCTGTTTGCAACTGACATGACCTCCATGAATGTTTGTTTTCTTTTTAATGAGGTTTTTCTTTCATATTTTTTTTCCTTATCTATTTACTGCTCAAATAAACCCGAAAAATGAATCTTAAAGAAGAAAAATCAACAGAAATTATAAGACACATCTGTCTTTTAGCAAAGGCAAAAGAACATTCTGAGAAAGTGAATGTGGTTACTCAGGCGTGCTATTAACATAAACTCTGAAATGCAGACCTCGGTTATGACGAATCGGAGCCCTTATGTTTCATCTTTGGCATGTAGAGGACTGAGACGCTAAGCATTATTCCTCCTATGAATGACAAGAAATTAGGGAAAAAACGTTTTAATTGACAGTGACATTTTGTCCTTTCTGTTTTGTTGAATTTATATTCAGTCCGGTGTTTCACCTGGTGTAATACTAAAAAAGATATATGCTGAGTATTGTAGCTTTTCTCTAAGTCATTCTCACAAGTAATTAAACGATCAAACCACAACAGATGTTCACGATCATTTTGGTGGCATACTTAACTAATTGCACTTGAGGTCATTATTCAGAAAGGAGTTTGATTAATTGTAGTTATTCAGATTATCCATTAAGCCTATGGTTAATGTCACATGCTATAAGAACTGGATACAAATCAAACACTGGTGATTACAGTATTGATAAAAGTAAGTGTGCGTGAGTGGGTGAGTGAGTTGTACTGATGGGACACAATTTGGGGGGAAAATACTGCTTGGAATCCCTGTTAAACAAAAGCCTAAATGTTATGCATGTAAATCATGAGAGGATGGGTGCTGTGAAAGTTCCAATACTCAATACACCCAATACAACCACTAATTGGGATATGCATGTTGGTTCGCTATATGCCATCCCCTTAAAATTGATGTGAAGCAGCCATTGAACTGCTTTTCCAAAACAAAAACTAACAGACAAAAAAAACATCTCCGGGGGATGGGGGGGGGGATAACCCCCCTTAATGGGTGGAGACCTCGACCCAGTACTGCTCCTGTCAAATGTGAGCATCACCTGGCAAGTCAGCGCCCCTGCAGAAGCTGGAGCCCCCCCCAGTGTTCATCCCAAAGTTACACCCTTGCTAAATTTCACCGGAGCTATGTGAGGGATCATTCACTGCACATGGGATATATCCTGTCAAAGACGGCAGCGTCGCTGTGTTCCTGCTATTGCTGTCACTGTAATTGTTTATGTTTTTGATGGATAAGAATTCTGATATATAGATTTCATAATGCAGGGGACCTCGGGGCTCTGTGCTGTAGTTATGACCGCTATAAAGCACGCTGCATGTAGACGCGAGAATGCCATCCCGCTGCGGATTGATTTGTTCGCTGCCGCGATACACAAGCATCCTCGGCTGCTTGAGCCCTTTCACCCAGCAGCCAGTCACCTTCTCGACCTTAAAAACCGACGCGCCACTATTAACCCTGCCGTGACCTGGCGTCGGCTGCCCGTCCCCCAAGACCGAAACGAAAACCACTGTAGCATTCTTTTTCACCGGTAACTGTAAAAATAATTTGCAGGGTGTCTGTAATATGTTTGTAAGGGCTGAGGGGTAGTTCAAAAGCCTCTGTATCTTTATCAAGAGCAAGAGCAGGACTGGCTGAATGTTGGCAGAGCCAATAACTTGTGAGACGTCTTGTCAAAAAAATGCATGTGGCCTTTTTTGAGAGGATTGCAAGCGCTATATTTAAAAGAAAGAGAAAAAAACAGCTTTCTTCCGCTCTTTCCTTCTGTTAATGTTATGACACATTAAACCCATCAGGAGTGCAGGAACCAAACCGCGACTGCTAATCAGATATGAGATCAGATTCCGGAGAAGCTTATTTCAGCGGGATGTGATTCCTTGTGATTGCTTTCCCCGTGGAAATGTAATGCAATTATATCGCTGAGCTTAAGAACAAGCAGTGATTGAAATAAAACGCGTCCGTGAATCCATAAGCGTCAGTTGCCAGCGTTGCGACTGGTGCTATCAGACATTAACCCGTCATCTGAGCTGAACTCCTGCATATTTTAGCGTACCGGTTTCAGAGGTGCGGATGTGCGGAGAAAAGTATAACCTTTTTAAGAAGTTTGCGGACTTTATATAATCAGCATATACAGCATGGACAAAAATTATAAAAAGTATAAAACATAGAGTGTCCCACGAATTGGGTTCCAGGTTGACAGACACACGATCCAAGTTGGCAGCAATGAGCCTGAGTTAAGGGCTGAAAATCGTCAAGTCAGATCAAGGAAACTCGTCCCCACGGTCAGACTGGCGCTGTGACTTTACAATGGGTGATACTTTAGGCCATATGGTGATATACTTTTTTGCTTGAAATCCCAGCGGACACCAGGAAATAATCGGAGAGATGCCACTGACTCAGCTGGTGTTGGTCGGGAGTATCGATCCCTCACGTTATGCTTGTAACGGAAAGTGTCTGTTAGCTGGGCTCATGGCTGTGTGCTTCCCTCCCAAGTTAACACCTGTCCCCCCCCCCATTCCCATCTGTGTTTCAGAGAGCCAGATTGTACCATTTACTATGAAATTACTTCTCACACATTCTTGGGAGTATCAGCACAGTGCGGCAAGCAGAGTGATGGGTGCTAAACCTGTCGTTATTGGTAGCAGTAGTAGCTGCTAAGATATGCAGTGTTTGCAGTGAGTCTTACAGTACAGAGATTACAGTGCATGTACCATGGGCCACAGAGAGCACTGGGTTGGGGGCATAAGGTCATGTCTACTTATCTGTTTGCTTTTGCAGATATAGGCTTTTGTTTAAAAATAAATAAAAACAAATCTAATCTAATACTTAAAAAGCTTGTAATTTAGGCTCTTATTAATAATGTTTTGAAGGTTTGCATTACTTTCTTTGTAAAGAATTTTCACACTAATGCCTAGGCGTTCATTGGAAGTTCATTGTAGTGGCATTTATGCTAGTCATCTCCTTGGCAGCATGTATATTAATGTGCTATTTGTCACATCCCACCTGCCACATCCACCTGCCCTTCCTGTCTCCTTCCTACTGTGACCCTAACAAGCCACTCCTGTTACTCGTTTGCCTTACCTCTCGTTACCAGCTGCCTCTCATCACCTCCCTTATTGGTTTGGTATATATGTGCATCCCAGTCCTGTCATTTACGTCGAACCCTCCTGTTCCCTGTGCCCATCCTATGTTCTAGTTCTCCCGTTTTGATCCCTCGCAGTCCAGTTAATTTCCATACTCTGTTCAAAATAAACTCCATTTGTTCTGCTACAGTACCTGCGCTCAAGTCCTTCGTCCTCCAAGCCATGACATTATTTGCCTCACTTGTACGTCACTTTGGACAAAAGCATTAATTAAATAAATGAAATGTAAATGTAATGAAGTGTGGATATTATGCTATTGGCATCCACTCATTTTCCAAGCATTTATCTGATCATGTCCACTTGTCTATTTGTTTTTGAAAAACTCATACGCTGTTGTTAAAAAAAATAAACATAATTTGTAGGTAATTGTTTTCTGATTGCTTATCACTGCATTAGTGATGATGCTCCAGAAGTCGCTCTGGCATGAGCCTCCCTGCCCCCCCTCCACCTCGCTGTAGCACTCTGGGTAAAGACACCTCCATCTGGAACTACTGTAGATCCGCCTGGGTTCTGTCACTAGTTCTGTTCTGTAATTACATGTGTGTGTGATGTGTAGCGTCAGGACCTCCTCGCCAGTGGCTGCAAGAAAACGATGGCGTTCAGCACTTAACAGTCTCGATTGCATCAGTCATCAGTTATACTTTTATCATCATTATTTTTTTAATCTTGTCTTGTGTTATGTTCTGTGTACGGAGACGCTAAACAATCACTCTCGCCACTGTATACTTCCTACACCTTGGGAGATGGTTTATAGTGAAGCCAAAGTGATTAGTGCCGTGGTGGAAGCTGACAAGGCTGTTTGCTACGACAGACATTTTCAATTAAAAAGAGTAAATAGAACCTGTACTATCTGTCCTCTCTTCCAGAGATCAGTGCCAGTCCATCTTTCGGTAAATCTCCTCTCCACTGACGTGGGCTGCATGCCCCCCCTCTCCCCCCCTTCCCTGCCTCCTACTTTCACAGCCTGGCAGAGGGAGATGCCATATTTACAGTTTGGACCTGTGTCTTCTCATCCGGTGTACTTTGTCATGATGAATGTAATGTAATATGGGTCTCTGTGATCTCCTCAGGTAATATATGAAGTCCTGAGGATGCTCCTGCTGCAATTCTGCTTACATTAGAACCTGCTCAGCCTAGCTTATGCTATTAGCCTCACTTGCAAGTCGCTTGGGGCAAAATAAAGAGAGGCTCCTATGATACGACATCCAAGCCCAAATCCAATTGCAGGGCCACTGGAATAATAATAATAATAATAATAATAATAATAATAATAAAAACTGTCAAGGAGGCGGGCGGCTCGGGTGCGGGTGCGGGCACGGGGCATGGTGCAGAAAGAGGTGGACGATCCACTTAGGGCTCAGGAACACAAAAGGGGTTTATTAAATAGAACTAAAAAAAGAACACAAGAAGGTCCAAACAAAACAAAGGGACCAACGGGGGGTCAAAAGTAAAAGGGATAAACTAAAACTAAACAACAGAAACCAGATAAGCACAAGAGCAACAGCAATCA
>JAABNX020000017.1:10873988-10893332 GCA_015163995.2 Mormyrus lacerda | reverse complement strand
GGCGTCCTATACACCCCACATACACCGCAAGGTGTAAGGCGTCCTATACACCCCACATACACCGCAAGGTGTAATGCTAGAATAGGAGGATAAGCCAAATGTTAGTGACCCGCAAACCCTCACATTCAAAACCAATGCAGGATCAGAGCATCTGCGCAGTTTCAGTTCTGCGTTTCCATAGTGAGTGGAGAAAAGTCTGCCAGCATAAGAAAATGCATTTGGCATTAGTTAGGGATTTTTGTTGTGCACCCCCACCATCAAAGCATAAATGTCACGACAGAATAGAATAACCATCATGACATATTCATGACTAAAATGATGAGCATCATTACATACATACATACCTAAAAGAACAACCATCATGGCATAAACATCATGACATATACACCCTAAAAGAATGAATGTAATTACATACACGCCCGAAAAGAATAAATGTCATGATATACACTCTTCTCGGGGCATAAACACCTCTAAACATACACCACAAATGTCTGACTTGTGTGCAGAATGGCATTTTTACTGCCCATGCTGCTGTTATTGAGTGAGCCTGACAGCTTGAGCACTGAGTGCCTTCCTCTTCCAAGGATGCCCATTCTCCCCATCGAGCAGAGAGCCAGAGTCACTCCACTCCCTCGTGGGTCGCTGTGGTAGGCATGGAGTCACATGAACAGATGAGTTTTTTCAGGACGAGCCACAGCCTGTGGGTGCCCAGGAACTTCTGCAGGAAATCAGCCCTGACGCAGCTGTGAATCTCACTCTGCCACGGCTAGCATGGCTTTCCCACTGTATCGCGTGGTGCTCACGGATCGCGTTTCACATTCCCCAGCCTCTACATCACTTGAAACGAGGTGTTATGCGCTGTAGGTGTGGGTGCAGATCTACCGTAAATGTGTCAGTGTCGTGAAATCAGAGTTTTACTCCATGGTCCAATTTTAAACCCTGTAAATGAGATGCCTCCAGTATAACTATTTACATAAGCAACTGTTGAGAATCTTTGCCTGAATCCAGTTAAATGGTTTCACTGAAGCTTGTAATAAGTTTTTCTAATGTTGTCCAAGGCAACCCCCGGAATCTGCAGAAGGCTGGTTGGCATTGCTTTTAGACCAAATCTGCCCAATTGGCTCATCATTTTCTTTATAATCCTTATTTTTTCATTCTCCAAACAGACAAAATAATTCTAATTTTATACTTAGAGATTAGAGATTAAAATCAACCGGTAAATGAGCCTGAACTGGTACCTCTTTTATGATTGCATTGTTTTACCAAATTAGCGTTTAAATTCTACAGATTTGTATCCTAGACTTGGCTAGGACACTGTGCACCAGTGTGCTCTAATCACATTTACTAATTTAAAAGCTGACAGCTGTTCTCTCCCTGTAAGTTAAAAGAAATGAGATAGTGTAGTGTAGTGTTGAAATTGCAGTAATGTATGTTTTTTTTTTTTTTTGTTTTGTTATCAGCCGGTACAGAATGACGTCGATATTGCTCTGTGGAATATACACGGGCCTACGATATCCGTAAATAGGGACTAGTGCCACAGTCATCACATGTAAGAATCTGCAGGAAGGTTTCCAGTGCATATTCTCACTGTACAGTGTGTTACAGTCCATTCAGTCAAATGAAACATATTTTCTCCCAGAATCCCATTGTGCGTGACCCCCTTTTCATAAGAAGGTCAACTGTAACACGTCAGACCCACTGCGGCGAGTCCACATAAAATACGGCCGTTCGGTTTGGTAGCCTGCTGTCAGCCATGCCTGTCCGTGACTAATACGTTTTACATGTGCTTGAATTAAAGAGTATTTATGCACTCCGGGAAATGCTCTTCCCTTCCGTGTCGACGCATCACGCTGCGCTTTTGAGTCCTTTACAAGTGCAACGCGGAATGCGATTTGGCTTTGGATTAAAAATGGGAACACCAGCCGCATAAAGCGCTCTCTTTGTCTGCGGTGTCGTTGACAAGCAGTTGAATGTAAATGTTGTTCTGACAGCACTGGCCCCGAATAGCCCTCTCCACCTTTGTCTGTGGTGGTTTATTCCAACATGCCGGTGATTTAAATAACCTCCTGCAATAAGAGTGCTGTCTCTTTAAGGCAATAATGTCTGAGATTAGAAGACACGCAGTGAAAAGGTCTCTCTTTACAGAAACCACCAGTCCCACGGAAAAAGGAAAATCTGAATACCAAATTTAAATAAATAAAATAGTTACACAGGAAAGTGCTTATTTCGTTTGAATGAAATGAAATTCCACGTAATCCTTAGTATCACAGTCGTCCTAATTTTGTTTGAAATGCACTTCGACACTCATGGCGACTAGTGGATGCTGACTAATTACAGCTGTCATCCATTGTGGGACTGACATTGTACTCAAATATCTCTTTTTTAACAAAAGGGACGGTATGTGGATTCGTTTGCAACACAGACAAGAGGGGCCGCTCAGAAGTAACATTCCAAAAAAACTTTGCTCATACATGGAAAATTGTAACAGTGTTTTTTTCCAAAAAACCTACCATGTGGTCTATCATGTGACATATCCTTCATTGAGGCTGAAGACCGGCCTGGTTTCTCCATGCTCTGTCCCTGCCCACTTCTCACATCGCTCTCTTTCCAGTCATCCCATTATTCAAGTTTTACCAAACAGTAGAGCTAATTACGAGGTATTTGAAAGGAAATCGGCTATGTAAGGCCCCTCAAAGTGGTTTATTTTTGGAGTGGCTTGCTGTACATTGAATGGAAAGAGTCGTATTTAAAGCAATACGTGAATGTGTCAACTACTGTAGCGTATAAAAACATCAGCCGCAGACGTCGCTACAATTAAAAAATAAAGGGCAGCATTTGTAAACTTTCGCTAAAGTGTGCTTGTGACGCTGTTGCTTTGTTAAGAGCTACGAAGCGGCTATATTGCGAACGGCCCCATGTGAAAATAAACGGGACTGAGTTTGAAGCTCTGGGCTTGTACTTCACTGCTGCTCTCGGCGGCGTGAAAGCGGCGGCGGTAATGAATTCCGAAGTGGATTGTTTAATATCCCACACACATGACGGCCATAAAAAGCGTTCATTACCTTCGGCAGACCCCAGTATCTGAAAATAATGGAAATCCTGAGTTGTTAACTCTGGAATTATGCATACTGCCCTGTTCAATAGATCGCTCAACCTCTATTAGTAGTAGTAGAATCAGCTACATAGGTGGCATAAGAGTCAATATATTCCTGGAATTGCAAAGAACTGTTATCAGACAACCCAGTAGCCAAGCGGTTAATATTGTTATTAACATAACGTTATGTTTCAATGATTGTGGTGTGATTCATTTAGCATGTATAACTATCAAAGCGGTATTTATATTTACATTTTTAACAGCTGCTTTTGTCCAAAATGACGTACAGGTAGGGAAAATAGCACATTGCAAACATTCATGATGTCAAGGAGTCGACTACGCATAATCGCAGCTGGACTGAGATTCCACTGGACACCCAGGTACTAGAGTAAGCAGTTTCGGAAAAGGAGCTACACTAGAACTAAGAGTAAAAACCTAATAATGACTATTCAAGAACCAGAAGTGCAACAAAAGGATGTTCAAGCAATGTAAAAACACGTTGTTAGAAGTGGAATTTTGGGGACAGATAGGTCATCAGGTGTTTCTTGAAGATGCTGTCTATAATCTATAATTAATCATATTGAAACAATACTTAGCAAGCATAAGACTAACCGTGTTTTGCTATCACAATATAAAACGTTAAACACCAATGCAACTCATGGAGATACATTGTATCTTGAGGAGTGGCTGAAAAGACACCTATGCCAATGGACGTTGCTTAATTGTAGCTTTTTAGACAGAAAAGGGCCCCTACTCTGACTCGACGAGTCCTGACTTTGACTGACATCACGTCTGAAGTCTGTAGAAGCCAGCCTGGAAGCTGGATGACGGATCACTCAAAACAGAACCACAAAAATGAAGACAGACCAGCGCACGATGTGAGAAAGGTGTACAACTCTGATGGAAAGGGGTCTTCCTGGGCCGCATCTCTCTTCATTCGGCATAAGTGAAATGGACAGCATTATGAACTATGGGAGATTGCGACCAGATACGTGCTCCTTAAAGGCAGGGGAAGCTGATGCCTTAATCAGCTTCACAACTGGCTCGACAAAAGGATTTGTGTGTGAGGGGGACAATATATATCAGCTTACGTTATACGCAAGTCGAGCGTTGTGTCACCGATGACAATGAGCTCTTTGTTGGCCCATAGCTTTTCAAGGACTCTTGCAACCAATAAGGATACTGGAGAGAGAAACTCCAACAGCAATAAAAAGTGGATGAAGTAAAGGAGAGTTAAATGGGAAGCACAGTTTGTAATGTAACTCAGTAAAACTCAGTAAAACACATTAATGGTGGCAGTATGTGTCTAATGCCTGAGTACACCTATGCTTTTATATGAGATGGTGGTTCGTTTATGACAAAATTTAAAAACTCTGGAATAGCTGTTTTGCTACCTGTTGCCTGTTAAATTAATGTTTTATTTTATGTGATTTCATGACTTTCTCTTCTCTTTCATCTGGATTGGAAAATCTGAGTTTATTGATTATTGATTATATCACACATGGTGCTGAAGTGATATTCGTTGTGATGGACAACGTGATTACAGAAAGTAATTTCTGGAAAACTGCAATGCTTGACTTCACGCCCTGGCGAGACCTTTGAGGTCCCTGGCCGCCATATTCCCTCTTTGTCTGCTACTGTAATTACATTCAGTGTGAACCCTTCTGGATAATTACATCTGTAAAGCCTTCAGCTGTCCAATTCACAAGATTCCCCGCCATTAGGTCCACCCTACAATTCCAAGAGAACCTATTTTGGTACATTCCTTTATAAATCTGTCAAAAAGTTAATTATTTTCTATTATAAAATATTTCCCGGAGTCTAGCGGAAGACCGTTTTAATTGCTTTTGTTTATCTTGTAAAAATGGACATATTCTCATTTAGGATATTGCTGAATTTTATTATGAGTGAAATGTTATGAACGGCTGTTTTCCATTAATTTTCTCAGTCTGCTGTGGGCAGACAATCTGATCTACATTTCCTGTATTCCGCAACGGAAACAATGAGCTGGAGAAAATCAGGGATTCTGAAAATCACCAGGCTTCGTCCACATTGCATCGTGGGAATTATTTTTAAAGGTTCTTTTAATACTACTGTATAATAATAATCATTATTATTACTATTATTATTATTTTAGAGGTGTTTCCCGTTCCCGCATTGTATTACAGGCATTTAGCAGTCTAGCCAGAAGGCCCCTGCCGTACTCTTGTGGACGGGCTGTGTCCCGCTTCGTGACGGTGCTTTGGTGGTAAAGGACGGTCAGGCTGCTGATTAAGAAGCCCTTTTATGGGTGTGCCTCCACTGGCTTTATATCACACATAGACAACGTCTAATATTGATTGGTGTGATTGTAAGAGCTGAATAATCACGGCCGCCTATCGGTGCTGGCCTTTGGGGGGGGGGGGGGGGGCAGGTATGGATATGACAGTCATCCGCTTTTATGGAGGATGATGGAGCCGCATCCGGCGCCGACATCCAAGCACCAGCGGATTTCCCGCGACGCCGTTCAGACGGAGGTGGCCCGCGACGTCTGAGCAGAGCGCCTCAGCAAAAGGTGTTAAAAACACACCTGTGCTCGTATTGGCAGAGGGGGCCGTAATTAGCCGAAAGTAGGTCAGGCGTCAACTCCCGCAGGTTCGCCACACAATCGCCCAGGACACCTTTAATTAATCCTGGCGTTTTGCAAGCGACGACTCCTCCGTGTATTTTGCATGCAGCTGCTGGTCCACACTGCATTCCCTGACTGACAGCTCCGCACCATCACAGAGAGAAAACACCCAAAATGACAGCAGAAAACATGATAAATTCAGTTATAACTATGACCAATGTCTAACCCCTAAAGTAATGTATGGTCTTGGATTTTGCCACAGAGCTGCTATAATACTATTTGAAGTCAGTCTTGGCCAAAAGCATGATAGACTCGTACTTTCCATGAATTGCAGCAGCTTTTTCACGTTTCTCCGAAGATCTGCTTCAAATGCAGTTGATTAAAACACTCTCTGATTTTGCATGACCCCCCCTTCCCACAACTCAAGACTGCAGTCACAGTGAAATGGATGTCCGTGAGCAGATGTTTGATTGGCTGTGAATTTCTTAGTTTGCCACGTACTCTGTGTCTGCGCGGAGATCCATGGGGAGCGACTGTGGTGGAGCAGTGGGAAAGATGTGGAGATGAGTTCCACATCGGAAGAATGTTCCGGAAGGTTGCTGAGAACTTTCTCTGAATGAAGAGAAAATGGAGGGAAGTCGGAGTGGGAAAGGAAGAAGATTTCATGCATGACTGAAGTTCTCCTCGGACACCTGTGTCTCATAAAGCGGCTCATGCAAAAGGTCACTCAGGAACATTTTTGTGGAGAAGAAGTTATGTTCAGTCTGATCCTCTCGTGCAATGACACCTGCACAAATTGTAATGCTGTAGAAGGATGGACTGATGCAATTTTATTTTACAACTTCATCTTTCCTTCACTTTCTTCATACTGACTATATCGATGCGATTTTTTTGTGGCTAAAAAGTGTTAGGTGGCAGTGTGGTTGAAGTCGGAAGAGAAGACTTTATGTCTCTCTTTTGTTTTTGTGGAAGCGTGCAAACATGTCCCGGTGTCTGCCGGTTTGCAGGGGCAGGAGGAGCAGGAAGTGCGAGAAGGGTGGGGAAAATGCAGCTCCATCATGCTCCATGAGGAGTGTCTCTCCTCCCCATAGTGTGAATGAGGAGCAGAGGTCAGGCAATTAGCTACATTTTTAATAGTGCTTAGTTATTAAGACCTTTAATTATAGCGTGACATCACGATCGCCCAGTACAGCTTCCGGAACAATGCGTGCTTTTCTTTTTTTACTTACGCAAGCATAAATTTACCTTATTTATTTTTATTAAAGACTCTTAAACTTAAAATTTCAATAGCTTTTTAATGGCAGATGTAAGCAGCACAGCTGCTTTCACCATAGAAATTGTATCATTTAGCGAATAATTTAAAACAAGTTTTAGTAACAGACAGCAGATAAGAAACAGATAAAACCTCTCAGGCTTTCTATCAAACACTAAAAGTTCTTCTCAGTGGTGGGAGAGGAGATGGCAAGTACAGGAGGCAGGTTTTGATTTTGAGATTTTGAGGTAATCATTGCACGCGATTGTCGGCAAAGAAGCAAACCCTTTGACACACTTGCTGAAAATTGGTAGAGTGGGGAAAAAATGGATTTGAGAAGGCCGTTACCTGATGTTGTTTACTGACTGCGTAATGGGGTAATGGTCCGAGGGACTGGCCAAGGTCAGCGATGAAGACTGTGCCTAGAAGAGAAATCGATAAACTGTTATGGTTGAGAGGATTCTGCATCTTTCAGCGTTAAGACTTTAAAGTAGAAGGACTGAGCCAAGCCAGCGACTTGAGATGATCTCACTGTGGCAGCAAAGACGAGAAAAGTAGTTGAGGAATCATAACTTTGAATGGATTCAAAAAATGATGACAGAAGCAGCAAGAGGTTTAAACCACTGAGGGTAACATGGAAGCGATCAAGCTCTAAATTTGTAGTGTGAGATAAAGAGTTAAAGATAAAGTGATGAAAGCTTGGATGTATGAGATAAGAGGGAAGAAGCAGGGCTAAGGAGCAAAGAGCTTCCGAACAGGAAGTAAACGGTGTATTAAACCCTTAAATCCACATGAATCCCATAAAACACATTTATGGTCTGTGGTGATCGGTTCGAGTCATGGGACCCAGAGGTTGTAACCCACACAAAGTACTTTATCTCTTAATGGATATCTTCAATGATCAATCAAGTTTCATTTCTCGTAGGACATTTTCGCAAAACAGCACATCTCAAAGTGCCTCCCAGAGATTTACATGGAATTTTCCGGGGGGATATTATGAGAGGCTGATGGAGGCTAGAGATTGGCATTGGACAAATGTAGACAGTTTATGTTGTTTATAATAACCTTACAGGTTGCAAGCATAGAGAATTGACCTGCCGCCAAATACTTAGCGGTATGTAATATGTATACAGAGTTTGGGCAGAACAATGCAAGCACTAAACATCATATGAACATCACGTACTAATAAAGAGTAAAGCTACCCTTTGCTTCCTGAGTGGAATTTCCACTCCATCTGACACATCTTTGCATACCTTTCTCTGGATGTCCCCTTAAAACCTCAGTGATTTTTAGGTCTGCTGACTGTAGAGGCCCATATGAATATCTTTTGTTAATGAAGGTGTTCTTGAATTTGCATAGTGTTGCGTATGAGGGAATTATCATGTGGTGCTCGTACACTATGGAAACATCATGAGTCAAGGGTGTGTGCACCATATGGTGTAGCTCGTCCTGTAAAATGGCCTCATATTTCTTTGTTGTTAAACGGCCATTCGGAATAATCTACAGACCTAATGACTCCTATGGGATGACTGCTCATACCAGCAGACTTTGTGGCTTGAAGGCATCCTTTAGCTTTCTCCAAATGTAAATCCATCTCGATGTAGGGAAAAGGGAAAAAAGAGGCTAATCAGCCTGCATTACTGTCTCCATTGCTCAGTTATCCACGTTTTATACTCCTCACTCCAGATTATGCGTCTTTGTGCATTGGATTTGGATACAAGCCATTTCTGAGTGGTGGGCCGTACTTCTGTTCCGGGATTGTGAAGATCACGGTACAGTCTTTGTGGAGACGGGGTTGCAGAAGTACTGATGCAGTTCTGCAATATTTTTGAGGATGTTATTTTGTTTGCTGGTCCTCTTTGCAAATGCAGCTTGTTTTTATTTTTCCATGATTTTCAAGCATGTGCCCCTTGGCACATTAAATAATTTACTGGACTTTGTAACCATTTCACCTGCACTTCAGGGACTCTTTTGCATATATGGAGCTCTGTCAGTCGGATGATGTTGCTTTGGAAAGTCATGTATTTACATGCTAATAGTAATACATACAACTAACTGGCTTTCAGCCTAATATGGCTTAATTTGTAGCTGTTTGTAATTGTGATTTAGTTAAAGCCCTTTTTCATGTGTTTCCATTATAATGCATCGTTGTGTATTATTAGTGTAGCAGTATTAATTAACACCGCAACTGCAGCCATTATCCCCAAGGAGCAGAACACAGATTGGGAATCATAGCGGACTGGCACTCCATACATGACTCTCGAGTGTTTCACCAGTTAATTGTTCACGGATGATTATTAATAATGGTCTAATAACTAAGACCTAAGCTAAGAATGAGGTCATCCCTCAAGAGCAGCAAGATCTCCTGGTCTGCCCAACAGAAAATAGCCAGAAGAGGGGAGCAAATAATTCATCAAGTATCCTGAAATGTTTTGCTTCAGTGTTACAGTGTCATAGACATTAATACTGTCACGCCCCGGCTCGTACCATCCTCTTGGGTGCCACGCCCCCTCGTTACCTCAATCCTTGTCAATTCCTGATTGTATTCAGCTGTTTGATGCTATTTCCGGCTTGTCCTGTGTATATCAGTCCGTGTCTCAGTCCGAGTCCCAGATCTGTCATTGATGTTGCTGTGTTGTGGCGTTTTCCCCATAATAAACCTCGTTTGTTCATATCCACGGCTTCCTTCGCCTGCTCGCCAGTACTCAGCATGACGAATACAGTATATGCCTATATGCTGATTGATTGTATGGATCCAGGTTAGGCTTCAGTGTAATTACATTTTTCTTTAAAGACTGGAGGGTATATTTAAAAATAAATATTGTTACGGTTGGGCATGATGGAAGGATCCACTGTACAGCCAACATAAAGCTGTGACTAAACAAACAGGAAACAGGCACCACAAGAGGTCAAACCAAGACAGGTAGGAAACAAGGACTACTAAGCTATATCTAACATGAGGGAAAACTACACTAAACATGTTTGAGGAAACACAGTACAGAAAGACACAGGAACCAAGCAGGGAGCAACAGAGAAACAAACATGACGAGCAAGTGAGGAACAAGAGCACGGTAAGGAACAGGTGCGGGGCATGAAAATCAACTAAACATTGAGGACTAAAGTAACAAGGCACAGGTGTGGGTAATAACACTGCAGATTCAGACACTAGGAGGCACTGCAAACATAGATATATAGTTTGAACTAAACTAGGTAGAGGCATGGTAAACCAGGGTAAACCAAGGACAAAGGTGTAAACAAAGACCAAAATCGAAATGCATGAACACAAGGATATAGGGAAAATGGAATCTAAGGACAGAGAAACAAACAGGTGAGACTGGCCTCAAACCCATGATGGAGGAGCTGCTTCGTTTCCCGCTAAACCAATTCAGTCATGTGACACCAGGGAAACACACTAGAGCAGGGCTCTTCAACTCTGGACCTCGATTCCAAATCCAGGCCTTGTTTTCAGTTCTCCCAGGTAGTTAGTTTAACAATTACTGATTCTGATTGGTCAGAGGCTTCACACTTGGCTCACAGGTAAAGGAAGGCTGGACAACCAGCAGTGCTCGGACCTCGAGGACCGTGAGTTGAATAACCCTGCACTAGAGGTCTAAACCAAGGGAAACTAGGAACACAGAATGGGATGGCCAGCGCCACCCGCTGCCAGAACAGGGAATTGATCGATAAGGCTGGGACTAATCCTGACATGTATTTATAAAATCTAACGTGGGTGTTGTCAAATACAACCAGAACTAACTAATTAATGTATGTGGTGCAGTTTGCAAGTTGGATATGGGCTTTTAGCTAATCTGACCGGTTCAGGTGGGGTCATAAGAGCGACATTAGCAGCAGCCAGCTGTTTGACATAAGAACCGGGCAACAATCCTTGATTATTACATTTCACGTAGCACATTTTCCTGGCAAAAATGTTATGAAATCACCGCACTGTTGCATATTTACTGCAGCATTCCCAGCTAGTTATGCATGATAAATTCAGTACTGTCCTTATTAGCAGCTTGTAAATTGAAGAGATATTTTGATCTAGCTATACATTGCAGCTTTTCTAGCTTGGGCATCTTTCCAGTAAAATATTACTAATGTCGTAAAGCATCAGTTGCGTTCTAATGTTTGCGAAATGTGGTCATTGTGCCAGAGGTGGACTTTTTTTATTCCTGTACTTTTTCGTAATGCTTTTATGTCTTAAAGACCGCAGTATATCCATGGCAGAGCACAGCACCAGTGTATTCATTAAGCAGCTCCTCAATTTTAATTGGTGTTATGCTTGATGGGACATTATTAGTAAGGGCTTTACTGTTGAGGGAAATAATATGCGTAAGCATGTGTAAACACCTTGTAACGCAGAGGAGTGGGAAAACTGAGCACTGGAATTGTTACTGTATGCTAGATGGGATTTAGAGTGTGACTGTGAAGGAGACCTGCTTTATTTTTAAAGAAATAAGGAATAATAATTATTTTGAAGCTGAGAGATAGAAATTCAGCAGCGTTTGTGACTCATGTTATTACTCACATCTGTGGAAAAATCTCCCATCTTTTTAATCAGAAGCAATGCTGCAGAATTTTGGGAGAGTACCAAAGTTTTGGGTTAAGCTGGCAGATTTCTTGTGCAGCATGTACAGTGGTACAAGCAGAACGGATAGAGCACTTATTACTAACAAGGGCCAGGCAAGCTAATCAAATGAGTCTGAGTTTTCTGAGTTTAATGAAGACCAGACTTATAAATGATGGCAGCTCTGCCACCACAACCAGTAAGACGAGGCTGCTAATTAATGGAGTAACCAGGGAGAAAGGAGTTTTTTTGTCATACCTAAATTAGCTTTCTGTAAGTCCCTCAAAAGAGAGAGGTTTATGATCAGTAATTGCTTCATTCACTGGAGCAGTTCTTGTTTTATTTGATCTTATATTTAATTGCCTCGTTTTTATTGTAAATTTGCTGCTTACATTATGTGCAAATGAATGGGGTTAGATATTTACAGTAGAAAGTTAATACCACAAGATACTAAAATTGAATATCTTTATGCGGTTATGTAATAGACACAGTCACTGGAGAAAAAAAGGTAGTCAATAGATTACAGTAAATCAGGAGTCTGACCGATTTAGCCCGGTTCCACCAATTAACCGATAACTGATAAAGCGATTCTGATTTATTAAAAAATTGATATTAAGTCAAGGCAAAACGCAACAAGATAAATTAGCACCCATTTAAATAATTGGCAAATAGACAGTGTTTTCTAACTAACATTTTGCAGTGAGTATTTCAAATGTTTCAGTGGTTTAGAATGTTGTTATAATGTTATTAGAAAGTTAGAATGTTGTTAAAAATAATTTTCATCTTAGTTACTTAGCACATGAGCTTTTACTGTTTTCATTGTTAACTTCCAACTCCTCCTACGAATTTCAAAAAATTGGCTATGTTTGGATTTGCAAAATATTTTGAAAAAGCTGTTGTTTTAAGCCCAGCAATAATGATGTTGATTTAACAAGAAATATTCCTTGATGTGTTGTAAAATTCGCATTTCGGTTATTGCCTGTTTTTTTGTCTGAGATACGGTGTGAAATTCCTGATGTTTCATCGCTATAAGGAAACAATCACATGCCGATGAACTCTTGCGAGAAAAGTATAAGCGAACACATTGAACGTAATAAACATAATTAGTAGACTTAAATAATACAAAATGTAATGATGTGTGGAAGGAAAGTAACTATGAAAAATGGTAGATGTGTTGTTTATATTTCAAAACATGCGTTTTGTCAGCAGTGCAACTTAACTGGTGTGTGTAATCTGGAGTCCCCTAGCGGTGGCTTGGATAATAGATCTATCGCCCATTTCAGCATTAGTACACAAATGGCTTACTACTGGAAAAATTATATTCATTTTGATCGCGGGAATGGTGGATGGTGTGACTAGGTGTGGGTGGTTCCTCTTCCCGAAAAACGCTTTCATCAGTCGCTTATTATCTTATGTCTGATTTAAATGCAGATGCTCTCCATGAACGCGATGGGCGACACAGGCGCCGATGGTGGACGTGCACCTCGCAAAATAATAATAATAATACTAATAAAATAAATTCTACAATGAACAGGGAGGAGAAAAAAGAAAATTCGCTCCCAGAACAAAACCTGTTTTCTGAATAGATCCATGATGCGCGTTTAATAGAATAGCGTGAAATCGATAATGTGCAGTTTTTTTTTTCTTTTTCCTGTCGCTGAAACTCCACAGTAGGAAAAGACGCTGAGTGACAGGGTGAAAAGAAATTAAACTGCATCTTTGAAATACGCTGATGACGGCATTTACCTGCCAGTCATATAACAAAGAAATCCTGACCAAGCCTGCCTTCGGAAAGCGATGGTAACCTGGCCGTCGTGCAAGAGATAACGTATTTTTTGACGGGCAGGGATAGAGATGTGTCTTACTTCTCAATTTTTTTATCTTCTTTTTTTAATGTAGATGCTGCTATTAGACGTTTTATTTCCTCCAAGACTCGCCAAGCCTTTTTCTATAATTCACTGTATTTTATGGACCTATTTGCGTTTATTACTGAGTATTATTTATTTCACGTTATTACGTAATTGGTTTCACCACTGAACTTTCATTCAGTTTCAGGTATTTTCTGATTTGAATTATTGTTCCTGCTCGTTTTGCAGATCTGCGTCTTAATTCACGGTGATGATGATGCCAGTTAAATTCTAATCCCCTGCTTTTAGACATTTTAATGCATATACAGTATATGCTTTATGCCACTAGCTGACATCATTTTTATCCATTATTTTTACAGCAGTTGATTTTTAGGCTAGAGGTTGTTTAAACAGTGACTCAGTGCCAGTCTTTCTATTGGAAGACTGTTTTGTCTATCGAAAAAAATGGCACACTGTTCCTGTATTCTCTCAGCTCACAAGTATATTTCACTTAAACTACTTGTTCCATCTGCAAAGCGTTGACCTGTCTCAGAGCTGCAATCCTCCATGGGAAATTTAAATCCTTATATGCACGCTGGCACTCACTGCGCTTAATAACACATTCGTTCGCTTTTAGGAATCCTTAATGTTAGCCCTTGCCGCCATAATAGCTAGGGTCCAGCATTGTGACTATGGTGTTTTAGGCTACAGGCTCCTCTTTTTGTACTGCGGCCCTTGAACTGGGTTGTTCAGAGAAACGCCATGCTAAACAGTCAGACAATAAACAATCGAACAAAATAAGAGTCCCTGGCAGTAGTCCGGAGTTTTGCTCCATGCATTAGGTAATCTCCTTGAAGGACTTTTGATCACTTTTACCGTAAATCCCGTTAAACACAGGTAGTACACCTAAGTTACAGGCCATTTCTGCTATTTCAGTGTGATTCACACCTCCCATTTCTCTGCCACGTGTTGTGTTGATTAGACAGCTGTGAAGTCTTTCAAAATTAGGCAATATTCCAGTTCTTGGAAATGAAATGCACTTGACTTCCTATTCCCGGACACTAATTTCTATCAGCTATCAGCCCCTCAGCATTTTGCTGAATCCATATAGACACCACTACTAAAACGGAGCCAGATATCCAGTCGTTATCTCTGACAAACTGGAACAACATCAGGGATTTTGAACACAAGCATTTCCTTCCATCCATTTTCTGTAACGGTACGGGGTTCAGAGCTTTTGGGCACAAGGCGGGAATAACCCATGAGGGGCCCCAACCCATCGTAGGGCACATTCGCACACTCACACACGCACACCTACAAGCAGTCTGGCAACTCAGATTAGGTTCAGCATGCTGCAAACCCCACACACCAACCCTTGGCAGTGTCTTGAACCCAGGTGCCAGAGGTGTGAGGCACCGGGGTCGAACCACTGAGCTGCCACATGCCTTTCATCCGCCTTAATGTTGGAGAGCTTGGGTAATGACCTGCTCAGTATTTCACGCAAAGACCAATACCATCAGATCTACACACCTTGTATCAGGCCTCCTTCATCTCTCAATTTAATTGAGTTTATTGCAAGGTCTGTAAGCCTTTGAGACTTAACTTCAGCTCCTTTATAAACAAAATACAGTACTGATTTGTATCATTTTGATGTGCTTCAGTGGATGCTTTCTGGGTTTGGGTGGAATGAAATGAAGCTGACCTTCCCACAATGCCTCAGGACATTTGCTAAAACCAATCCTGTGGTTTCATTTCCTTTACTGCTCCCTTTTCCATGTGATAAGCACCACGCTTACACCAAGAGCGACAGTAATATCAGTCTTAATATTCACACCACGTCAGAGGGGAAAAAAGAAACAGCAATGTCTATTGTTTCTTGTACTTATTTGCACATAACTTTGCAATGTCAGGAGAGAGTATTACAAGGGAAACTCATCTGTGAAATCTGTCAGAAATACTGAACGTACCTTTAGTCAAACCTAAACAAAACCTACATCCCACCTGCCTACTTGCCCACACACTCTCTCTATATACACACATATAACCTGGTCTGACTCTTGGTTTCATAAGTAATGTTTAATGTGCATCCACGCTCGCGCACAATATTCCAGCTGAACGTCCACGCAGCGTGATGCGAATTGAACTTTAGAGGCCTGAATTATTTTAAAATGTCAAATGGAAAGTTTCATCTACCTGCCAAAACATGTCATTGGTTGTGCTATGATGTTGACAATTTGATCTGACAATTTAAATAGCACATCTTGTTATCGCTGTGCCGATTGCACAAGGAACAGTCTTGAATGGCAGGGCCCGTGAGGGGACATTGCGATGTCACCCCTGTGTGTTAGAGGTCAGGTTGTGGAAAATGTTATTTTAAACTGGTAATCCAGAAGTCCACAATGTATTTGATATTAACTCTTTTTTAAAATGTGTTAATCTATTTTTGTTTTACTGCAATGCATTTTATGTGTATTACAAGTATAGTGCAAGATAAAGCTCAAAAAAAGATTATTAAAAAGCAAGTTACATATAACTGTGACCTAAAGTGAGATCCGGATGTAAGATAAGACTGAGTTACCTTTAAATCCTATTTGATCGGCAGCACTAGGAGGTATCTGTGACGGAATCACATCATCCCCCATGGCATCGTTTGTCAGAAGCTATGAAAGAAATGAAATATTAACTGAAAAAATACCTTGGAGAAATGGAAAACAAATGACTTCAGTGTGGCAAGGCGAAGAGATGGTGAGATTTATCAAGCCAAGATGGAAACGTCTCCTAAGATGTTGCACTTACCTTGAAAAATTAAGGAGGGATGAGAAAACCTTGGAGCTGCGTGACGTTTGTTTAGACAAAGTTTTTATTGTTGTCATTGTTTCTTTATTCACTTGGTGTTTTACAGACGATTTTTACATGTAAACACGCCCTTCCTCTTTGTCTTCCGTAATGAGAGCTATGAGTATAATTTAACCACAATTGATGGGGAAAAAAATAGAAGGACATTATGGTTTGAAGCACTTTACAGAAGGAATTGTTTGGGCCATAGTGATTGATTTAGAACCTTCTCAATTATCTATATGTGCAGAAGACCATGTTGAGGTCATTTTTGTCTGAGCTCATTTTTTCGGTCAGCTACTTTCAGTCCCCCCACCGTAATAAACAACTGCATTAACATTTCCCTCACATTGACGGGCGTACGGAGAAGGAATTAGTGTCCAGAAAGTTCATCGACAAAAGACTGAGGAAATTGTACCAGCTGACCCCGTGTTGTTTCTTTGGGGAGTCTTAATTAAGTGTGACACGCAAGAGAACGTTTAACATTTAAAAGCAAAGCTGCCCTCCGTGCGGCTGGCCAGGGGTATGATGCTGGCTGTCGTTAGATGAGAAGAACAGCGTGGAAAAGAAGTCAAGCTCAGACCCTAAAGCCCTTCAGATTTAGGAAAATCAAATAATCACATTTATCTAAGAGCCAACAAACACAAAATGCATTCTAATATTTTTAAATGTTAACTGTATTAAAATTCTTATTACATTTGATCATTGAAAAAGTGAAAAGCTCATGGCTATTACTAGCTAGAAATTAGCATATTCTTTTGTTTCTTATTCTATATGTGTATATATGCAGAGACACACACACACGCATTTTTTTTCTTTTTACTGTAGGCTATTAATTTGACCTCTGAAATTGAGAGCGACCTGAAAGCCGATTTGTCATGTTTCCCTTTAAGATTCACGTAAATTTCAGTGGAACGATCACCATAATGGCAAATCAATTATCCTTCAATATGCTCTTGGAGGGGCAATCAAAGCGATGAATTAATTTCAGCTAGCAAGGGGGGTGGGGGGGATGGTGACTGGGGAGCTCTCTCACTAATCAGGGGCAGTTCGTTGGCTCATGTGCCGCCAGTCCTTCACAAGCCTTTGTTCCAAAAGCACAAAGTGGAAGGTTTGCATTGATCCTGCGGGGGTCTCAGTCCCCACAGTCTTTCATTGGTGATTAAATAAAGGAAGGAGTGGGGGGGACTTTCTTTTGCAGGTACTATAAAACATATTAAAATTATAGTTTTATTTTCCTTTGCTGGGGTATTTCTCTTACCCCACCAAAATATGTGTTGCTCACCATCCATTTGCTGTACCTTTTTGCCCTATACTGGGTTTCTATTCCAGAAGCTACAGGGAATAACCTGCGGAGGCATCAACCCTTCCCAGGGCGCACACAACACGCACACCTCCAGGCATCTCGAATACGATTCAGCTTAGCCTGTCTCTGGGCTGTGGGGAACAGAGTACCCAGAGGAAACCCCACAACGACATGGGGAGAACATGCAAACTCCGCACACAGGGAGTCAGGGCAGAAACTCGAACCCTGGTCCCGGAGACGCGAGGCCACAGTGCTAACCACTGCACCACCACGCAGCACGTCGCTATCAAAACGCAGATTTACCTTTTGTGCATCTCAAATGGTATCACTTTCCCCCCCTAGTAACTTCACTCACATATTTGGTAGCTGTGATGTCTGCCGAGTGTCTGAAAATTGCCAGCATTGTTTCCTCACTGTTACAACTTGTTTTTGTTTTTCTGTGTCCTGGAATGTTTCTGTCTATAGATGTGAATGTTATTTTCTCTGATTTCATTTAGAGATGCAAGGACTACCCTAGATGAATAGTATGTATTCTGGCAACTGTGCCCATAACAGCTAGAATATGCAATCGTGTGATGGTGCTGAAAATCCCTTCAAGGTGAACAAATATAAATTAGAATGTGAAACACATGCAGAGGTGCTGTCTTTTAAATTGTTGCCTTTAGTTACTGAAAAATAGCTTATGTGACGGGTTTTCTTATTAACAAAAAAGGGATGCCTCCGTCCTGATGGTCAATCTTGTTTTGTGAGCCATATAAAGAAGTACTCCCTTGTGGTCTAAGTGTTAATAACAAGAAAATGTGTATTATATAAATCTTGTGGAATAATGTTCGCAATTACAAACAGTTGTACACAAATCCAGAACAAAAAAGACAGCTTTTTCATTTAGTCACCGATTAATTTCATTAGTGTGTCCAAATGTTAATCTAAACATTACCTGGTACAAGGTTCAGTACTGATAATTATTTACATTAGTCATATTAGTGACAAGGATTTCACGCTTTTTGTTTCACTGTGCCAGCTGTAGCTGTGGAGGTGGCAGTACATATTGCCGGGCTTCTCTGAAGACGACCCTGCTGGCTGCCGCTGGGGTCCTGTTGATAATCTGCTGCCCGCCGTCCACATCATTTGCATTTTAATGGGCAGTAATTACAGCTCAGACAAAATCAATCGCAGCTACAGATGAGAGAGAAGGAAAACATCTCTTTGGCTTCCCCACGAGGTCATTCCAGGAAGATGGACACGATTATTATCTGAGAGTTCCGGACATGGAGGACAAGATCTGTCTTTTGAATGACTAGGAAAACCAAACATTCCCTTATTTTGCATATTGGACGACTGCAGAGTTAAAAACAGGAGAATGTTCTGTGAGGCATCTATTAGAATACATACCATATTTGGTGGGAAGTAAAACGTGACCTCCATAAATAATATGCTAATGTGACACATAATACTACCACTGCTAATCTGTCATGTGAGGGTTACTAGCCCAGGGACTAGTTTTTTTACAGATCATACCGGGCTATCAGTGAAGCTAATCTGCGGATGTGTACAGCGCGAGAGTTGGGTGTGCTGCGTGCTGCCCGGTGGATGGAGATAAGCGTAGTCAGAGAGTCCCACCTCAATCCTCACACTGCCTGTGTTATGAAGTGCTGCGCTGTCCAGTACTGAATTAATTCACACTGTTCAATCAGGTTGCATAATTAGACAACAGCTTTAACATGCTCAGTCATTAAAATTATAACATAATAGATGTTCAGAATGAACCCACTATATTTAAAGTGGCAAATCTCAGCATTATTAGTGCTCACTAGCGGGGGGGGGGGGGGGGGCGG
>JAABNX020000017.1:10851433-10864664 GCA_015163995.2 Mormyrus lacerda | reverse complement strand
GGGGACGCTGTCTGAGATGGGGGGGGGGGGACGCTGCCTTGTCCAACATCAGGGCCCCGCTCACTGTGGAACCCGCAGTCCTCTTCAGCAAGTCCCACTCTCAGGCGCCCTTAAGCACGAGTGCCTGCCTGACCCACGCAGACATGCAGCTTTCAGGGGAAGCGGCAACCAGCCGAAAATCCAGCGGCTGCACAAATAAAGTCCGAAATACATCCATGTCAAAGAAGCAGCCTTGCAGGGATTGCTGTATAAATTCAGTGCAGTAGAAATGTTTATAACCTATAAAATGTTACATTTGCTTATTCACAATATTATAAGCTTCCTTATTAATATTTATGTTATTCTATGAATGATTATATTATATAATTTTTATTGTGTATTTTTTGCAAGCTATGCTAATATTTTTTTTAAACTTTTCATACATAAGAAATATTTCTCCTAGTCGATTACAGTGTGTCGTGGAAAGGTAGTAAAATATGATCTCCCAGCTCAGGACTGCAGGGTGGGGGCATTAAATCCAGCCAAGATTGAAATCCAGGCAAGAAAGGAAGTCTTGAATACCCCAGGCAAGTACACATAATCAGCTCCGAAGCTCGACCAATTTAATTGCAACTTCATTTCATGAATAAATACACCATGTAAATAGGTTGCAATAATGAGATCCATTAGAATAGGGATGTGGGAGGACTGGTTTGAATAATTACATGAAGATGCCTGAGAAAATCTTTGATTATAGAGCGAGGCCTTACCCGACATCTCCGAGTGTGAGTCGGGAACACCTCCCAGTACCGGCGCAGTGGAAGCGGTCCCCACAAACCAAGCCGCTTAATATTCCACTCTCCGCACTGCGCGTTTTTGCCAGGGCTGGTGACACCCCGTGCTGGCATGCTTGATTTATTTATTTATCATTTGGTGTTTTCATTTAGCCCCGCCTGTTTTGAAAGAGCCCCCCCCCCAGGCTTATTACCTGAAAAATAAAAAAGCTGGCAGTTTCCTTAGAGTTCTGGCTCTGTGAGGGAGTGAAACTCCATGCTGATTTATGCTTGTCCTTCTGGCCCACGCTCATTAAAGGCTGACTGGCGTATCCGAGGTGATGTCGACTCACACGCCGGCTCGATCTCGGGCGTCTGCCGGCATGTCGGGGCTCGCGCGTCTAAATCTGTGTTTGATTTTTAATTGCGCCACATAAATCTGAAACGTTTGAGAACAAAACATGCCGCCTGACTCCTTGTTGCGTTTTCCATGCAAGGCATTATGGGAAAGCGGTGTGTATCCCGCTCCGTCGTCTCCACTAGGGCCTAGAGGAGTCCTTCTCAACCCGGGAGCGTGTCT
Organism: Mormyrus lacerda; assembly: GCA_015163995.2. Lineage (NCBI taxonomy): Eukaryota > Metazoa > Chordata > Actinopteri > Osteoglossiformes > Mormyridae > Mormyrus > Mormyrus lacerda. Next base: position 10,863,332 of record JAABNX020000017.1, on the reverse strand, counting down.
ACACGGCTACGCGTATCGGAGCGACTTGTGGGGATTCTGGGGATATTAATAGGACCCCCCCCCCCCCCACCGCCACCAACCGTGAGAGACTGAGTGCAGCTTTCTTGTCGAAGTCACCATATGTTCCCTGTTCGCTTGTGGGCCTCAGATGGTCCTTAATAGTTGATTTCCTCAAGTTGTATCTCTCCAGTCACCTTATCGTGCTAATTATTTCCCTGGGAAGCAGGTCTGCCTCACTACGGCTGCGCCCCCGGTACACCCACTTTCCGGAAGCATGGTGTGGTGCATGTTGTTTAAGCCCACCCGTCCGAAGCCTTCGAGGGGGCCGGCCAGATATCGTGACCTCATGAGGGAAATCCCACTTCTGGAACCATCGAGGTCGAAGAGGCTTTGGGTTGAATTCATTTCCGCACGGTGCAAATAACTCGGAACAGTCCATCACCGCTGTAGGTGTGTTGTACATCAGCCAGACCTTTATAGTGCTGTTCAAACCGTAACAGGCTTGAAATCTAACAGGCTTTGTTCATCAAAAAATTCTAAAGGCTGAAATGAGTCATTTTGATCTAAAATAACCACCTGCTTATATTATACAAAACAAAGACTAGTGTCAATCATACCTGTTTCTACCAACATGCAATTTTTTCGTACTATTCTGTCTGGGAATGCAGGACCTTGCAGCAGTTAAGGGAGAAGTAAGGCAGATTTTCTAAACCTCTAAACCACATGACCCTGACGCGACACAGCTCCGGAATAGGAAATGAGAGTGTCAGAAAGCGGGTGATGCCCGGCTGGCCCATGCCGCGTCTGTGGCCACAAGACACAGGAAGAAATCATCTGAGGGTTTAGTGCTCCTGGCCGTCGCACATCTATTACATTTACTTTTGGTAATATGGCCAAATTCAGCCATAAATCTTTGCTTATTCGGTTATTTACCTTTATTGTACCTGGAAAATATCATGGGGGCAAATGAATCTGCTTTATACTGTATCAGGGAATCAGCTCCAGTCAAATGAAATTCATCATGTCACAAGTAAGCGGCAATATGGGAAGAAAAAAAAAACTAAAAAGTAGGCGGGGTTTAAGGTCGCACTTTATTTAACCTGCCCTGACCATTGACATTTTGCTCAACGACATCTATAAGAGGGCAACCAAAATGTGTTAAAAATCCCTGCCTTTATATCAGCTCGGGGAGCATATTGTAGGTTGTGCTGCCTATCGAGTAGGAGACTTTTAGAGATCCCTGCATATGGTGTTAAAAAAGAGAGAGAGAAAATCAGTCAGATTTGGTGGAGGATATAAACAAGAACATCCATCACAGTAGGACTGGAACCAGTGCCCTGTCATCTCATTTGCATATTCCATTACCTCACTCTATTGTGTTTTTTGCCGGCAGTTTGCAGGCGCTGTTACCCAAAGCACACTTCTGTGCCTGAAGTATCTCGCAGGATGGTACTTATGCAGAAAGCACCCCCACAGGATTCTGTCTGCGGCCGTCAGTGACGCGGGCAGCTCCTTCACTCGTACACTCAAACATTTTCCACGGGTTCCGTCTTCTTCCTCATTTTTTAATCCTGAACTCAGCATTGTCTCAATCTTAGCATTGGGGCGATCCTTGTTGTACTGTCTTCAGGGCTAAATTTAGGGGGGCGGGCTCTATGGGCTAAAGTCATTGTTGGGGGGGCCCTACCTACAGCAAAAAGTGCTGCTGTGACAACCGGGGAAAAAAGAGAAAAAAAATAGTTGAAAAAAAATATTTCCATTGTGACCCCCCTACAAATTGTCAATAGCAAATGTTATCAATTTCTCATGGGGAGGGCAGCATTTTTTGGGATGCTTGAGAACCACTCATCTGTACCAAAGCTGACTGGTAATGGGTTATCCTGGATGGATGTCAAATCTCCGTTAAAATTTTAATTATCTCACATAAATCTAAGACATATAAGAACAAACGTGTCGTCTGCGTTTCCGTTTTATTAGAGGTATATTGGGAGCATATCTACAGAACTCGCTCAGTTACTGCACTTCTGATGTAGTTCATAAAACTGAAGGTTTAGGCTTTGACCGTGCCTGTCGTATCAAAGAGGCAGGAAATAATGAAAGCCAGGCAAGTGTTTTCTGTTCCTTTGAGTGGGATCTCAGTAGTGGCGTGTAGCAGAGACACACAAAGACTTCACAGAGTATACACAGCGTGTCTGTCTCTTTCAGAGCCTGAACGCGGCTTACAGGCAGAGCAGGAAAGTAACAGTCAGACAGACCTGCTGGGTGATCGCAGGAGAGACTAATAGCTGGTGAGATACGCACCCGCTTTCCCATAATGCCTTGCATGTTACACTCGTGAACATGGCTCTCATTAGAACTGAAAAGCCCGGCTATCTGCGGTTGCAGGATGAGCACAGTCTGTAATATGGTACCCAGTATTATGGTATCACCAAAAGAAATTCTGTCATTAGTCATTTATTTAAAGATTAATTTAATACTTTAAGAAAAATATGACAAAAAGCCTGAACATGCGTGCATATATATATTCTGTATATATTCACGCACACACACACACAGGTTTGTAATTATACAGTAGTTTATTATATATTGTAATTTATTATATTTTATTATCTTTCTGGGGACTCTCCATTCATTTCTATGGGGAAAACTCTAATCCCAACGTGACGAACGACCTTAACCCCTACCCAGGCCTGACCTTATTTATGGCATTTTTAGTTTTTTGATTGCTGTCACAGATTTTTATAAAATTGAATTTCCCTGCAAAGTCTGATTAACAGGATTTTATCACAATGTGGGGATGTTTGTATACTTGGACCACACACACACACACACACACACACATATACAATATAAGATTGACACTAATTTTAATACTACTTTGAGAAGTTGCTGTAATGTGACCAGTATCATCGCAGATGTTATCTGACTCCCAGGAACAATACGGCATTTCGCTGATTTACCTCTTAGGCTCTAAGCAGTGATGTTGTTTCTTCCAAAAACACATCAAATTACACAAAACAGCGATTTCTGAGGTTCCGGAACATGACTGCCAGGCTCCCGCTGTGTTTAATGGGCTTTTCATTAAAGAGTCACATTCAAATTCAAATGCCTGCCTCCTTCATGTAACCACTAGCCTCCAAAATGCCGCAGACATATGTGTTTCGATATCGGTATGTATTTTCTATGACCGACAGACCTGGAAGATATCAATCACGCACTGCGGCTTGTGTTTCTGAGACACTAGCAAACACAAAAGGTGCTTTTGGGGGTGATTGGTGCTATAATAGTGGTACACCTACTGGCTTATAAGTAACCACCATCAGGCGTCAAATATCATCACAGATTTCCTGGGTCTTCAGACGTTAAATCGTAGATTGAATCATATGGAATCTTTTTCGTTGAGAACTACTGAAGTTCATTTTAATTGAATTACCAAATGATCCAAAGAGGACAGTCATGCCACAGTTTGGAAATTTACAGGAGAAATCCAGAATGTTAGTTCCTAAAACAATACAACCTCTCCCCAGGTCATGGTGAGGTTATGTTCCGATAAACCTATCGTAAGGTGTAAATGCATTTTAATAGACTACACCTAACCTAACAAACATCATAGCCTAGTCTAGCCTAACTTAACCATGCTTATAACAGATACCTTAGCCTACAGTTGGGCAAAATCATTAACACAAAACCTATTTTGTAATATGTTGAATAGTGTTGAATATTTCGGGTAATTTATGGAATGATGCACTGAAAGTGAAAAACATTTACCCGAACTATCGTAACGCAGACCGTGGTAACCTGGGGAGCGCCTTTTTTAGGTTTTATTAAAGCAGTATATGTGAGGCATATTCATGTGCTTCATCCAGAATAATCGCTTCTTACTTAAATTATGCACAGGGTTGAGCTGTACTGAAATCATGTCAACAGACATTCTAATGATGTCAGAGGCCTGTGATCAACTCTGACTGTCACATTAAGGAACCATTTTGGCACGGGATGCAGTACAACATCTGAAGCATGGTAATCTTTATGGATCTGTCAGAGCAATGGAAATTTCCGGATATAATTATATGCAAAGCAGCTACCATGCTTTGCCATGAGGAAAAGCACATCAGGGCTTGTTTACTCATAGTCATCCTGCCCCTCCCAACCCATCTTGCAGACTTTTTTGCAAACTTTTTTTATGTGATGTGAAGTCATTTTGAACAGGGTATTTATTACTGTGTGGATGCTGCATATATGTATAGATATTCTTACATACAGTATTTACACATTTACTTATAATAACTGACTGCTTTTGCGGTGAGGTTAGTTTACATTACATTCTTTGCAGCAACATAAACATTGCACGTATTTTCAGTGCAGTTTTGCAAAAGAGGTTTTTAGACCGTCTGTACGTCAGAATAGTTTAATGACCTTCACAGAATGTACCATCTCTGCTTTTGAATTGACGCGATTCTGGCTAAACAGACAAACCGCTCCCTACCTCTGCTTATCTTATCTTAACTTCGTTTGCGCGTGTGTGTTTTTAGCTATTAAAAGAAGTCGTGATGCTCAGCTTAAAAATCGGACATTAAAGTTTCCAGACAGACAGTTCCTGAATACATTAACCATCAAATCATGTTCCACCACACCATATGGGCATCATAACACCATAACACATTCACACAAAAGTATGCTTTGACAAATACGTCCAATATGGTTTAATCTGCCGAGGAAAAAAATAATAATAATAAAATAAAATAAAAATCCACTTAGTTAAAGATCACACAGCCGTAATATGGGCTTCCCGTGGGCGTCTGTGCTGTCATCCATACCCCCTTTTCACAGGCTAAGTCAATTCTGTCTGTTCGTGTTCTTTTTTAACACCGTTCTGGTGCTGAACCTGCAGTTGATGTCGATGGAGCTCCTGTGCCGGCATAAGCTGAACATTGTTGGTATAAACAATCCATAGATACGCGACTTTGTATGAAACCGGAATCCTGCTACAGGTCTTAGATATTCAGCGGGCTGATTTATCCAGTTGAGGATCTGGCAGTCTCAGGAGCTATTGGCGGATAGGGGCCTTGCTCAGGGGCCCGGATTTTGAACAGTTAACTTTCTGATCACTGTGACAGCATCCTAACCCACTGAAGAGCCAGGAGAATGCTACTCTATCATGCTCTGCAAATCACTACTATTAGGGTTGGACCTACAGTTAGAGTTGAAGATAGGGTCCTTATGGGGTTGGAGCTAGTGTTTGGGTTAGGGTTGCTGTTGGGGTTGGGTTTAGGCTTACGGTCGCCATTAGGATTAGAGATAGATGGTGCGGGTTGCAATTTTGGTTGTGCCAAGAGTTAGGGGTAGGGACAGCGTTGCTGGTTGGGTATAAAGATACCTCATCAGTCTTCATGGAAACGCTTGTGAGAAAGCCTTAGGTGTCTACAGAGTGAGGGTGTTTGAGTTGGCGTGCGGCTTTATGAGCATGCTTGTGTCGGTGGCTGCCTGTGCGAGCGTGTGTGCGTCTGCGCTGCCGCAGCCTTCCGTGCAGACGTCTCGGCGCAGTGCCTGCGGCTCCCCATCACTCCTGAGCGGACAGACAAGCCCTCCCCGAGCTAAGAAGGCAGGTCTCCCCGGGGGGTGATAGATGCCCCTCAGGTACTCACCTCTTCAAAGAGCCTTATCAGGCCTTATCAGACTCCCAGTGTAAAGTCCCTGTGGCAATCAAATCAAAAGCTTTTCAATACATTTATAGAAAAATAAGGATACAGAAAGGTACAGTGATACAGAAAGGTGCTTTGTACATTGGGATCAGCATTTTTTTTATTCTTTGTTTCTTTTTTGTCTTTCATTGGCTTTTTCACAGGCTAATTAAGTTCCAGCCTTTTGCTGACAGTTATAGTCAGAGGGTGGCTGTTATTATGTAAGCTGGCAAAATACGGAAGGGAAATCGTTCCGTGCGAGGCTGGAACATTACAGGGATGTTGGATTGGTCTCCTACAAGTGTGTTATTTACAGTTAATGTCAAAGCTTCCTTATTATTACCCATTAACACCCTAAGCTCCCTCGAAGGTCACGTGACTATTCCTTATCAAATATAATTTCGCTTAGTTTCTTCTAATAGTAACAGATTATTCTTGCATGCTTCCACGTTGTATTGTAAGCAGAGATGCTAATCGTCAAGAAACCAGTTCTACAGTAATGGCAAATAAAGGCATTTTATCAGCATCTTGCCCTGGAAATGAGCTGTCAGACTTAACAGCCGTATCTGAATTTGCATATGTATGATGGTGTCATGGAAGCTGTAGTACGCACGTGTGCACACACACACACACACACACACACACACACACACACATGCATACATGCAAAAGCATGGTAATACACGCATGTAAACCGACACCAGCACAGAAACACACACAGAATAAATAGCCAGGGCCTGACAGACTGTCCCACGTGTTCATCTGCACTCACAGCCCTGTCAGACACAGCAGTACAGAAGCTAAGCTTACCTGAATGACCTGCCCCCCCATGCACTGCTCTGTAATGTTATCATTGCTGCTGGGGGGGTAGCATCACCCCCCCGAAGTACTTCCTTTATGATGATGCGCTGTGGAATTCATCTCTTCAGGTTCATCCTAATGATCCATCGCTTTTCCTACATGCTATTTGTTTTCCCATTTTGCTGTGGAAAACACAGAAAGGCAATGAAGGAAGGATATGAAGGATAAACGTGCAGTTTTCCACGCAGACCCTGCTCACCTGTCACACCATGTCGATTCACAAATGTAACGGGTTACTGAGCATATGCATTCCCGTGCAGCTAGGGGGCGCAAGCAAGTTCCAGTCTGTACGCCTGGAGAGGGGGGAAATGGACTGCTTGGTACCTGTGTATGAGGGTGGCTGGACGGGTGATGCTTCCCTGTGACCAGCACCTCCACTCATGGGACAGTCTAGAAACAAATAAACGAGCAAATAAATAACGGTAATGTAAGACGCTACAGTTGATGGGAAACAATCAGGATGTACAAGGAATCTTACTTCGTAATACAAGGAATGCAGAAAATGCAGATATACACAGCTGTGCAGGAGGCTTTTACATGCACGCACACACTCGTGCAGTAAATACATGCACAACAGAATCTAGATAGATAGACAGACAGATATGGATCTTTAGCGTCAGTAAGTTTGTCTTAGTCTATGTATTAGTTATTTTTTGCCTTTCTGTACGTATAAAACACTTGAAAAACACTTCCAAATACACTAAAATGTCTTGAACATAATAACAACAACAGTAATAATAATAACAATAATAATAATAATAAATGTATACTAATACTGTACTGTGCCTCAAGTCGACAAGCCGCTGAATCTGCACCATGTTTTCACGAGCGTCAAAAAGTAGTGCGTGCATTCCTTATTACAAACCATCGTGTTTGACCCAAATTGATAATATAATAGGCATTAGGGCAGTCCGTTCATAAGTATGCGGAGTCTGTATGCTGGATGTTCTCGACCTGGGGACTGCCAGTACAGGTATATGAGCATATGAGCTGTACGTTGGATGTTCTCGACCTGGGGACTGCCAGTATGGGTATATGAGCATATGAGCTGTACGCTGGATGTTCTCGACCTGGGGACTGCCAGTATGGGTATATGAGCATATGAGCTGTACGCTGGATGTTCTCGACCTGGGGACTGCCAGTATGGGTATATGAGCATGTGAGCTGTACGTTGGATGTTCTCGACTTGGAGACTGGAAGTACAGGTTTATGAGCATATGAGCTGTGTAGAGGGTGGAATCATTGTGACAGTGGATAGTATGTATAGTACAATAGAGGTTAATAAGTCAGATTAATTGATTCGTCCATCTATTGACTGCTCATCTCTGGCTTACTTGGAGGGTCTGATTTGTGCGTCTGCATTGTCCCCAGCAATCCCTGAAACGCCTCATGTACCGAATTGTCCGAAACTGATTGGACACGCTGAGCGTAAGTGGCAGCGGCTGTGAGACACCTGGGTTCGAGACCGAGGTCCAGAGCATCTTTCCCAAGGTCGGCCTACAGGCCACCAGTTTGATAATGAGACAATGAACGCCGTCTGCCAGGACACAGACATCAGAATAAGTCAGGGACTCTGCTAGGCTGCAAGCCAGATTTCCGAAAAGCACTTAATGATCAGCCTAAGCTGTATCTCCCCGGGAAGGATCCCATTCTGACTGGCAAACCCCCTAAAGACTGTGCTGGGGCTGGATTTATATCGACAATCCTGCAGTGGTTACGGCTGCAGTTTTACCATTCGGTGCATTACATCCCAATGCACTCTGGCCCTGACTCCTTTTATGAAATCTAAGTTCCGCCAAATGTTGACCAGCACAGATTATTGATTGATTTGATTTTATTTTCGTTTTGATTCAAAGGTATGATCTGATTCTGGCCTGTCGGACATGGAGATCAGCCAAGTCAAATCACACGTAATAAAATCCAGCCGCTGCTAGAGGAACACAAACAACTTGTCGAATGGTCAAGCTAATCAGATTATACTCCGTCCACTGCTGGCTTTCACACATATGCTTTCCATTGAAGTAGACAAAAACAGATGGTCAAGACGTGGGGATGTTGTGTGATATGGTGAGATCAGCATTAGGATGTGAAAGTGCAGTAATGTGGGTGACGTGATGTGGTTAGAGCACGTGGATGTGACATGACAGAAGGCGCGAGGCACGGTGTGCAATGGCGAGCTGCACATCAGCGCAGTGAGCTGGCGGGCATGCGTCGTCTTCAAAGTCTTCTCGCGGCGCTGAACACGTAGGCATTAGCTGAACATTGTCTGGGTAGACCCCATTAACTGTGCCTCAGATCTCTTATGCATTTTATCTGTCGCGTTATTTCACTCTATATCAAACACGCTGTGTAAATCAGAGGAGCTGTTGTCGCAGGTCTTCAGACTCTGCATGACTTCAGCGTGATCGGTGCAGTTCTGAAGCTCCTGCGGAAATCGCAGCTGGATACTCAGTGTACCTCCTTGACCATCAGAGGTGTCTACAGAATAAGCTGTATATATTATGTTTATCCTGAAATATCTGGTTGTGTTTATGGCCTGCGGAATAGGTGAGCCATGCACATTGACTGCCAGCTGTTCCATTTAACCCTGTGATCAGGGCAGCAATCAGGCTTGCTAGGTTTCTGGGTGGGGAATCCTTCTCTTCAGTCACACCATGGATGCTCAGGCTGTAAAGCGGCAGGTGACGGGGTTCACGTGATCACAAACACACGCGCACAAGCACGGAGCACTCTCACACAAGCACAAGCAGGCATACACCTACGTGCACACACCCAGTGATGTCATTGTGGGAATTTCCCACTTATTCTCATTTTGATGCAAATAATGATTCATAAGCCCATGAGAACAAGACTTTGGCTTGATTAACAAAATAAAATACAAATGCATATACAATACATGGCATGTGGTATATAAAGATATACTTCAAGATATACAATAATATACAGTAACATATTATGGTGTAGTGTCTGTTCTGTGGGGTAGGCTGTGGCCTGTGGTCTCTTACACCTTGGACAGCGACTCTGACCACATCTTCAGTAGGTCTAGACCCTGTAGTGAGAATCTTAGGACTGCTACAGTGCCCCCTCTTGGTGAAGTCACCACAAGACCTCTCATAAATGACTGTCAAAATACACAGGGAATCCCTATGATTTCCCACCTCTGGGGTAATTCTTGTCACCAGCCTGTGGTGATATCTCAGCCCCATCAACCCCCCCCCCCCCCCCTTTTCTGAAACCTATCCTCATCACCGTAGGCTACGTCCCTTTTGCCAGGCTTCTAAGATTCCCTCAATATTTACACAGTACACCCACTCAGTAGTTTCCTGTCTCACGTCCAAATGCCCGATTTAAGATCGTATTGCTGCATGCACGGCATTCTTTGAAGAACCTTAACCAGTTTATTAACAGGAATATGGAAAGGATGGTTCAAATGAGCGAAACAGCAAGCAGCACGTCATGGCAGTAGGAGTGTGTGTCGTTATGTTGACATGCGACACGGCGTTTGGCAGGTTCCGTCACCACGAGGTTTGTAGACGGTTCTATTGCTCATTTAAATTCTGCGCGCTCTCCACTTTAGTGTGCCTTGGCTCTGTTAATGTGTTTAAAAGTAGATTCGACATAATCCAAGGCTGTAAGTAATGTCTCAGACGGGGCTCTATTGCAAGTGGATGAAATCATGTCTGTTTCTATCCTCTGCAGCCAGTAAATGTCTAACTTAATATTTTGCTTATGTTTAAACTGTTGATCGTAGTAGACATCCCTAACCCTAATTCACCCTAAATGTACTGCCGCTCTGGCTTCCTGCTATGAAAGGCGATGCACTGTGATTGTGTGAGTCTTAAAATGGTCGTTGGCTGTTTCTGTTTGGATCCTCGGACGCTGCGTGGCTCCGTTTGCACCTCCCGCTTTTCATCACCTTCGCTGTCCAAGTGTGTCGCTAATAGGAAACGAATCCAGTCCATCCTATTTGAGTCTCCAGGAAGGAAACGGCTGCTGGACATTCTGCAGGCTGCTCTATTTGCGTCCGATCATTGGTCATAAATCCAGGACAAATGTGCGACTGGGCCAGACAGCACTAACACCAGATCAATCGAGCAAAACTGTGAATCTCTATGCTAATCCCACCTGCCGTTTTCCCTCGGTGCTGATATCTATGTTACTTCTGGTTATACAAAATAAAATATGCAGCTGTATTTTTTTGTAATTGTATTTTTTTCTGCCACCACCTAATCAGCACACACAGATTGACATAGACATATTTTTCCTTTCATGTCCAATTATTTGGATTTTTTACTCCCGAAAGACCAATTTAGGCAGGACCACAGGGAAGATGGTTTTGAACGCAGAAGTTTGCATCTCTCTTCCAGTCGCCCCTCCTGAATCCGCAGCCTTTTCTGCTTGCGTACCGCAGATGGGCTGTGCCTGGGAAGGTCCTCTCCCAGCGTGAGCAGCTGATGCCAAGCCTCTGCTGTCATCATGCACGGCTCCCATCTAATACACCTTCACGCCACATGGCATTTCACAGGCCGTCGTTTAAAAATACACTCGGTGCCACCTGACGGTACGATGTATACTCATTTCAGGAGATCATTCTTGATGTTTCAAGTAGGGCTCTGGTTCCCTACAAACCTCAGTGGAACCAACTATTTTTATACTCGGTGTGTTTATCATGGTCCATTTTTCTCAGAATCCAATCCTCCAGTACAGTTTAGGTCAGACTTAAGAGATGCCCTGCATGCAGATGTAAATTTTCTAGCTGTGCTCTTTCTGATTTTCCTCCACAGAAACAAGCATCTCTGCATTGCACACAACCCCCTACTGTATCATATTGCAGTAGTGCTGTGTTATTGGTGTCTCAAAAGCATATGTTAGCCTTATTATCTCCGCCCCCCAAAGCTCTAACCGTTGGTGTCCTCAGGACATCACACATAGGCCACCCATGTCAAAGCGGCACTCAAAATCTGACCTTTGAATTGCATGCAATGATTTAATTACTAATCAGGAAAAAAACCCCAGAAGGCCACTTGTTGAGTCGACTCTCCTCCAAGCAGCAGATAAACAGTTGAGATGATGAACCAGCACGCCTTTGTGTTTATGTTCTTTTGGGCCCCATCTATAAGCAAGGACTTTAAAACATGTAAACAAGCGTCACAGGAAGTGGGGAGTGTGCTGTATGATGGTCTAATGCAGGGCTGCCTAACTCCAGCCCCGGGGGGCGGAGCCCTGTGTAGCTTAGTTCTTTCCCGGTTCAACCATAAATGATTCAGCTCAAGAGCTGTGTGGTAATTAGCACAAGGAGGTGAATCAGGTGTTTTAAATGAGGGGAAACACAAAAATATGTAGGGCTCCGGCCCCCC
>JAABNX020000017.1:10839956-10851333 GCA_015163995.2 Mormyrus lacerda | reverse complement strand
GTGATGGTCTAACGTGTGCTGTGTGATGGTCTAACGTGTGCTGTGTGAAGGCGTAACGTGTGCTGCGTGATGCTCTAACGTGTGCTTCTGTTGTCTTCCAGCTCTCACAACATTGGGACAGTTACTGGGGTTTGTAAAGGTAAGAGTTGCTTTTTTCACCTTTGAATCTGACTTACATAAGCAGATTTAGCAGAAAAATAGCACTCGCTACAGTTATTTGGATTCTTTCCCACGGGATGAAATGGGACATATACCATGAAGGGGCTATTTTGAAAAGAAACGTTATTAAGTATGAGTGGACTTAATGGGTTGTACAAACTGTAACCCACACAGGAATTCTGCACAACAATAGGCCATAAATAGAAGGAGTCTCTGCGAATAACCTAAAGTTTAACCACTTTAAGGGAATATGATTGCTGCTGCGGCAAGTTTTTTCTGCTTTGTTGGTTTTGGGTTTCATTTGTGCTGTTTCAAGCAGAAACGCAGACAAAGAAAGCCGAAAAGCCCCCCCCCATCGTTATCATCAGCAGTGCAAATCGAGCCGCTTCACAGATTGAGGAGGAGCCGACCAATAAGGACGGCCCCACGGCCGCGTGTGACAGTGATCAATGGCCGTGCGCCTGCCGGCGTGCCGCTCCTCGCTCGTCACCCCCCAAGGCCTGTTCCATTTTGGGATGGGGGGGTGCAGCTGGAAATTAGCGTACCCCATAACAGGACTCTCGTTGGGGCGTTTAATAAGTCAGTCACACTCTTGGGGGTCACATATAGTAAGGCAGGTCCCCCTTAGATTGAATGCCTGGGGGAGGGGGGGGGGCAAAATGACCACCTGTGCCCCCCAACAATAATTACTCAAAGAATAATTATGACCCATTGTGTGTGACCACATAATGAAAATTAAAGGAAAAGTAAAATCTAGGGCGCAGCTGTCAGATAGCTGTGACGTCCGCTTGCAGACATACCTGGTACATACCCTCTCGATCGCTCATAACCAAACCGTCAATGGCAGCTGAACAGACTGTTTGACTCTCGATCGTCCACTAATGCTCCCAATAAATCTCTTAATCTGCATTTGCCGGAGATTTCCGCCACTGCAGTTGGTCCTGCGCCATGTAATTTAAGCTTGACTATATCTCATGCGATGTTCATCGGTGCCCTTCAGCAAAAGCTGCTGTAAACAGCACCCAGAGCTGAACGAATCACGGTCCTGGACCCTCCTCTAATAGGCATGTACCGGGACATTATGCTGCGGAACGGCGTCCAGCTCCTGGCTAACTTTAGCTATCAGGTGTCTCTGCGTTCCTCTTTCAGGACTCTAGCCTCCTATAACAAAATCCCGACTGTATTCACTGAGGTATAGTGATCTATTAGTGTTCTTTCCTCGTGAGGCTTTGTTAAGTCCGTTAAAATTACGCCCCGTCACTTTAAGGCTAGCAGCTGTTTGTGCGCAGCGTTAGCATTAGCATCGCAGTCCCCGCCGCACCTGTTTGCCGAACCCAGCCGCATCTTCCGCCACGCCGCTTCTCTTACCCTCCTTGGCGCCCAGGCCGCCTGCCACGGAGCCCGCCGAAAAGAGGGGGGGCCCTCGGACTCGTGTGGCCAGGGCGCTCACAGCTGTTCGGTTCTGCTACACTGATTGGCTATGTGACGTGAATGAAAATGTGGCGCCCAGAGCCTCTGATTGGCAGAAGCTGCCGGACATTTGGTAGCCTGCCGCTGCCGCTGAGCTCCAGAGGACATAAATAATGAGGGCGAACCGGAGCCTCGTTTTTCGTTCATTTCAAACAGCGTCTGTGCTGAACTATTAGCCCCAAAGAGACACATTATACCAGCTTTTATCCATGTGGACTATTTACTGGAAGTATTCAGTATTTACATGTATGTTTTGAATTAGTTTACTTGCTCAAATAAATGAATGTTTTGCTTATTGAGTAATATTCCCGAGCACAAAAAAAAGTACATATTTATTACTAAAACTCATATTTACATTAAACAGTTATCAGCCCAGTATTGTTTATTTTTTGAAGGTATGTTGTTTTTTTTTTTTTTTTTTTGATTGTCTTTATAACCTCTTAAATTTGAATGTTTTCGCATCAGCTGGGCTGTTACAGCTTTTGAGTGGAAATCAATGGCACCAAAATGCCTGTAATCTTGAGTTTTTTTTTCCCCCCGTGGTTTCAATGTGTGTTATAATGATGCTGACCTACCAAGCATAAAACAAAAATCTTACACTCTGCTGCTGTCTTTTTTTGTTAGGTTTATAAGGTTAGAGTTGCATGCAGAATTCCCTGTTGTATTGTGAAGCCTAATATATAAAACATTTTGTGGTTGCGTAAAACGGTCTCCGTAAGACACTGAAACCGCAGGCTTTTCCACACGGATGTCTTCATTTGGTTCACCCTGCAGCGCAGTCCCTATGGGAATATCGGGAGAAGCGTTTCCCCTTCTGAGATCGTCTCACTCGCTGCCACGCACATTTTTACGATCTTCAAAGCTGCCAGTGGATCGGCAGTCATCTCAGTCGCTGTTTCGACGGAGACACTAATTCGGTAGCATCCAGTCGATGAAACACAGAGCTACTATCACAGCGGAGGCCTGTATGTTGTCGTGCGTTTGCTGCCAATATGATGAAAACAGATTCAACGTTTTGTGGTGGGAGTTACTTCCGATTGTGTTATATGGTGTTTTCTCACTGGCTAAATCTTCCACCTTTGCTCTTTCAGAAACTGTGTTGTACAGGAACAAGTGCATTACATCCCCAAAAAGGGAAGCAAAACTATTTTTTTTCCTTGTGGTTGTCTAAATCAAATTAAAGAAACATCAAAGGCAATAAATTGAGATTCTAGGAAGGTAGCTATTTGCATTATGTTTTATACTGTACAAGTCAGAAACTGGGCTGTGTTTGTGATGGTCATGTGATACCATGACGACGAGGGTGAAAACAGGATCGGATGGGAAGCATAGCAAGCTGCCAACTGACGCCTTGGCGGATTGCTCAAGTCTGTCCGATGCATAAGTGCTGCCTCGGAGAACCGCAGGTCATAAATTATGTCGCCTGCCTTAATTAGGGTCCGTCAATACAAGGTAATAACTCTAATCGTGTTTCCAAGCGAGTGGAAAGAAGGTCGCCGAGTTGGCTCTTCGTGTCCGAAGTGAGCGTGCTTTTTGTCCTTTTATTGATTTGTTGACTTTTTAAGAGGGTGCTGAACATATTCCAGATGGATATTCAAATCAGAGAAGTATGTTTGGCTCTTCGGCGGACGCGTTTATTGGGTCCTTCTTGGCCAAAGCCCAACCTCCTCACCAAAAAGGACGCTTTGACCTGGGCCTGTTCCTGCTGGGGGAAAAGGCCTAAAGGCCTAAGTCACAGGAGGTGGCCGAATGTAGCGAGCGCTTTATGGAAAGACCGTTAAACGCAGGTCAGCGCACGGCGATGAGGCTGTCACCGTCCCCCTCCCAGGGGTGTCATGCACTTCTCAGTTACCAGGAGAACGGCATTCCGAGATCCACAATCTTCTGGCATCTCTCTATCACCACATTTTCATCTTAATTGCCAGTTTCTCGTTAGAGATGAGTAGATGATCCCGGGTGCTTTTTTATGTGCTATTTTTAACTCTGAACATACCATGTACAGTAAATATAACAGTATTAATCTCAGCAGTGTTTAAGATTTTTTTTTTTTAAACTGCTAACAATATGTCAGTTAGTAAAGATGAATTGCAGGCTTCTATCTCAATCGCCAGCCTGCTGTGGGCTTTTGCTTTTTTCCCAGGCCTCTTCTCATCTCGCTGTGTCATGCATTATGAATTTATTATATTATAACCGTGAAATGAGGTTGAGGGGATCCTCTCCGTCAACAGGCAGGGATTCTGTGCTTTCAAGTGAGCATGTGAATGAAAAAGAGCAAGTCAGTAGCGCCTTGGGAATAATTGAAGCAGATTAATTGCATTGTGGTTGTGTTTCTCAGCCAGTCTCGAAAAAGTTCTCTTTCAGGAAATGTGACGTTTGTCATCCTCTCCTCAGCACCAGCCGTTTCATGAACTGGACCAAAACAGCACGGATCCTGAGGCTGGCTCAGCTAACATCCAGGGCTTCTTCGTCCTGCTTGTTTTCCCTCCTAAAAATAATGGAGATTCGTCCTGTATTTTACTAGAACTCCATGGGTTCCATACATGCTTTCCATCGGTTCCATGGATTCCGTGTGGTGGGGTTCTAATAAAATACAAACCACCAGAGTTAGGACCCGATCTCAATTATTTTGATTGCTTTAATTAAGGTGTCATTCAAGTCGTTAGAGCAGCTTGATTTTATTTCCCTAAATTTCCCCTCCTGAACGACCTTTGGCTGCAGGCCCACACAGACCATGTGAGCTGTGAGCCTGTGGGGGAGTTGTGTGCCCAGGGTCCTTTTATCTGGGCTAAGGATCGAGCGGGCCCTGACACCTCGCGTCGCGCTGCACGTTTTAATCTCCCCCCTGCCTGTCGTCTGATGTTCTGGGGCTGAACGTGATAACGGGGCTGGGCACCGTGATGAGCTCTGGGCTTGACGGCCAGTCTTATGAAAGAGGCTGGATTTAAAGTCTAATTGAGCCCTTGTCTGTATCTTTGGGCAGCACAGATCAGGATTAAGATCCCTGTAGCGTATCCACCTCCGTTCGGTTTTGACGATTAAAATATCTTTGTTTTGATTCTTGGCAGACTTTTTTTTTTTTGATAACCGTGCATGTGAATTTGCGTAAGGCTTTAAACCCATTGTGAGAAATTGACGTACACCGAAAATAAACAAAAACTACAGAGGGAAGCATTCATTTCTTGATTTGAGAATTAAGAATAAGCTACAAAATTCCACCCAACAGAGTAAACTTTTTATATTATTATTATTATTATTATTAAGTATTGAAGTATTTTATTGTTGAGAAAATTACAGATATGGTCTTGATTAAAATAGCCTTTTCCCCATTTATACGGTGTGTTAAGCCAGAAGGCCCCATGTACCTTATCCTGAAATATATTGCAGTCATGTGATCCTCAACAAGGTCCACGTCTATTATTCCCTAAACTCTCCTGTGACACACTCTGTTCCTCTCAGGGAAAAGAATACTCCCCTCACCTTTCTATATGAGCTGCAGAAATGCTTGCTTATACTCCTGCATTGCAGCGAAAATACTGTTTGTCCACATTGAGCCACAGAATTTTTTATAACTAAATCAAGATATTAAGAGGACTATGAATGAATGGGTGAGTTTCCTGGCGTGGAGGCTGACCACCCCGAGGGGAAGGACTGTCACGGACACAAAGCTGATTCCTCGCCTCCCAGCCTAAGGACAGATTAGGCGGCGGATCGTTCCTCATTGAGCGATACAAACACTGGCCTTGGCAAGAGGCAGCAGAGCTTAGCGAAAGAATTAATTAAAATGCAAGGGGGAGCCTGCAAATTTCCATTCGTTTTGATTGTTTACCTTTGGTTGCAAACGCTTTACAAATATGGACACCACCCCAGCTAAAATGCAGCTCGCAGGTGGTGATTAGATGGGTTTTGCATGCGCCCCGGGCTGTTCGTTTTAATACGAGCACAAGGGTTTGTGTGTTATGAATCATATCTGCTTTGACATCGACTGTGCTTTTCATGTTGCTACAAAACATGTCTTAGTTACTGCTCTTTATCTCTGCTGGTGCTTAGCTCTTAGAAACGGGAGGGACCTTCTTATGGGTGTGTGGGGGAGGAGTCTGGAGTCTAGAGTGAGGGTAAGTTCATATGAAGTTGTCTCTGTTGGTCATGAACTGACTTGTATAATCAGAACTGCGCCCTTATAAATAAGAACCCTGTGGCCAGTGTTTTTAAACACCCTGACCCTGAAGCGACCCACATCGCAGTACAGTCCCTCCTACCAAAGCGGCGGTAGGTACCTGATGTTTACTCAAATGAAACGAGGGCATGGGTGATCCCAAGGCAGGTCCCAGCTTTTCCCGGGCCCTGGAAAAGATAACGTTTGTAGGCCCTGATTCCCACTGAAGTTCAAAGGACGTTTTGTTGTGATGTAGGCAGGGTTACTATGGCAGCTTGCCTATACAGACTCCCCTCTGGGAAGGACCCTGGAGGTAAGAATCGCATCTACTGAACCTCGTGATGCCGGATGTATGCTAGCAGTTCAGCTCTTCGGTATCTGTTTAAAGATCTACCTGTTTTCTCGCCAACTTGTGTAATACAGTCACATGATAATCGCCCTTAATTCTGCTCAGCGCGACTGGCAGAGAGGACTTCACACCTGCACGCCATCGAAGCACCAGGTAGCGCACCAGGAAATAAGTCATATTTATGAGTTGGGAAGCACTCTGTGTTTCTGTTGTTGTCACAGCTATGGAGAAATACTGGCAGACTAGCCCGGTAGAACCTGACTTCACAATAATTCACACCTCTGCAGGAGCAGCATTGCAGTTTTTCATGAGGTGATGGGTGAAACGGTCACTTGTACAGAAATTCCGAAGTCGGAATGTTGAAGAATTCCACTCCTGGGGTGCGTGACCTCCGCTCTCATGTTTCACATGGGCTGACTCATCTCTTAACTCGCTGGTTTTATTTGTCAAGGGACAGAGAGATATGGGGCCTACTTACCAGGGCTCGCCGCATGACTTGGGCAACACCCCCTGTGCTTTGGAAGTATGCAGCTTAGATTAATTGATTCTAATTAATTGCCCATGGGACACTTTTTCCTGAACTTGTGGCGGAGCTGTAGGGGACGGGCCGTGTATACAGTACTAAGCTTACTAAGCGATTACGCAAAATGCACGTGAATTTACGCTGGCTGGATATGTGGGAAATGCATTAACAATCAGCTGCACTTCAACACAAATACAGGCGAGTATCGACACATACTCTCAGGTGTGAGGAAGTACTCAAGTGCTAGTTTGCTCGGGATGAAGGTCTTTTTCCACACAGACATACTTGCCGGAGTACGTCAAAATATATACACATGCCCAAACACTGGCGCCAGAAAGCACCAAATGTGTCGCATTGTTTGATGTGCACCTTCAGAGGGACTTCATAGAAATTCTATTGAAATGAGCACAATCACCCTTGATGAAATATCAGGCAGACTGACAGCTGGGCACCGCTTTGCCCAGCGTAGATGCCCTGGAGTAAGGCACCCCTCCATTCTCCGCCCGCCGCTTCATAGATGGCGCTCCGTAGATTGCATTCTTTCACCCCCCCCTACCCCAGTCCAGGATTTACATCTCCCACCGCTTCTTCATCTCTACGTGCGTGGGCTTTGCACGTCGGCTGTGCAAAGGCGCTAAGGACCCCCTGAACTTTCCGGCAAAAGAGTCTGAGGTGGGGTGCGGGGGAACGTTCCCTTTACACAAAAAGAATGGGATCCTGAAGGAATATGCTCTCTATTGTACAGCTTCCCTCATATCACAGGCACTGTGAGTAAACTCAAGATAATTTAAAAGTGGATTAGAGTCCAGTATAGGAAGAGAATTGCTCGATGTACAAGAAGTTTCCGGAATGGCCTAGAGTGAGACGTATCACTGCAGATGCATGTTGGATTGCCACAAAAAAAGGATGGAAAAAAGGAAATACCAGCGGGGGATCATAATATGCTTTATTTATTATAATAAAGCCTTTGATTGACTTCAATATGTAAAACTATGGAATGCTTCCCAGAAAATGGGAAAATGGAGTAAGGTTTTGTCCCTATAAATAATGTTTCACACTAAGCAAGAACATTCATGGTCTGGATGAAATATAGAAAATCCCAGTGGTTCTAGATTGATAAATCAGGTAGATAAGGATGCATACAATCGCCATGGTTATTCAGCTTCTACACAGAAAATATACGAGACAAGCTGGACTAGAAGAAGACAACTGTGAACTCAAGACTGGAGGAAGAAACAAAAGCCTTTGTAATGCTAATGATGGAAAATGAAGAAGATTCCGTTAAAGAAATTTAATAACAGTGTGAAAATGTGGGCACTGCAAACAAAGGTTACGGCTGCAGGATACTGTACCTTAGTGTCGATACTGACAACAAATTATAGATGGCGTTTGTGTCCTTGGAACGATCATTAACAAATGCCCCAGAAGTCAAGGAATATGTTACGGACTGACACTTGGCAATCCTACAGTGATGAACTTATGAAAACAACTGCAAACGTGCTTGTGTATTTCTAAGAGCAAAGGTTGGAATTGTTTCGAATGTGGTATTTTTTGTCAGTCTTTATGAATGTGAAATCTGGAATAAGAAGATCCTGGACAGGCTGACTATTAATGCCATTTAACTTCACTGCTGGCAAAGACTAAGCAAGGTAAATAAATGACAAGATAGATCCTTGATTTGATCAAGCCTGAACTATCACCCGAAACACTGGTGACCAGATTGATGGTGATTTCCATTGGGATGAAGGTAAAACAGGAGCCAAGCAACAGCTAGATAAATGAACTCAGAGATTGCAACAGTGAACATGCCTTTGGGATACCCGAGAACCTGGATGGAGGACAGAAAGTTCACTGCTGCTATGCCGAATATGTTGGCTGTTGGTTACATTTCAGGTAAATGTTTAATCATCGCTTTGCAAGTTTCGCACAGAGAAGTTTTCCTTTGGTGTCTGGACCTAAAGCAGGCATGGATTAATGAATTCATGGCTTATCTGATGTACATCATTCCGTACGACATGCTAACATGCTAATATAACAGTCTGGCCACTTTGGCTCCATTATAAATGGAGTAAAACATTTTTTTTACCCACTTGCCTTAAATAATCAAGCAAAATTTTAGTTGGCAGATTCTAAGCTTATAAACAAAAAAATTATGTATGAAAACTGACCGTGTCCGAGCAGTGCTGTACTGGAGATGACCACAGGGGGCAATCAAGTGTGGGACAGGAAAATGTACCGTTTGTTTTCTGTCAGTTATCCACGGTTGGCCGGGAGTAAAAATGTCTCGCAAGCACGTCTTTGATTTTGTTAAAGTCTCATTCCGTTTTATTATCATGAAATAAATTAATAAAATTCAGCTGACTTATCAGCTGTTTAGAACATTTCCTTGAGTAATTGTTTAGATGATGTTTTTATTAGGGCAGAAATTTTCTACTAGAAAACTGTATAATTATTAATGGACATAAAGTCAGCAAAAGATGTGGTGAAGAGTAACGGGCAGAGTGACCAAGTGGTGTCAAGAAAGATCTTTTTTTTCTTAATCGGGGAGGGAGGCAGGGTCACCCTTTCATGAACAGTCATCTGTAAAATAGAAGCCATAAAGAGACTGATCAATCCCCCCCCCCCCGGCTTGATCCCCCAGGTCTCTGCCGAACGCAGCGCCCGCATCCCGGTCACACCGGCAGGCTGACAGGGCCACCGACAGTCTTTCACTCGCTGTCACACGCAGCTGAGCGTGACTGGTGCGTGTCAGCCCTTATAGAAGCCCAACCCAATCGAGCTATGCCAGTCTAAACCAGCCTCCCCACAAGCCTGACAGCACTCTGATTATGGGACCCCCCTCCACTGATACAGCGTGGCAGTGGCCCCTGCTTGCTCTCCCTGCTCGGGTGTCTCCCACCGTTTGAATGTAGCCTGAACCCCCCAGTGCTTTTTAGGCTCGCCTGCAGGCCTGGGGAGACGCGGTCGAGCACGACCTCAAGTGTGAGCAGACATTGGTAACGTCTACAGGACCCGAAGTAGCCGTTGGAACCAGGCTGGGAATATGGGTATAAACTCCAATGACGCAGACTCAGCGATGCCTTGGTGTGCAAGCCTTCACAGGGGTGCCCCAATGACGCAGACTGAATTACTTTCCTGGTCCCTCTGTCATATTTTATATCACATATTTGGTCCAATATCTGTGCAGTTTAATGGCTCGGTGGTGCAGTGATTAGCACCTTTGCCTCTACCTCTGTGACCAGGGTTTGAGTCTCTGCCATGTCTCTGTATGGTTCTTCTTGGTCATTGTGGGGTTTTCTCTGGATGCACAGTCGAAAAAGCATGCTGAGGCTAATTTGAGTTATGAAATAGGTGTGAATGTTGTGTGAGTGTGTCCTGTGATGGGTTGGTGCCCCATCCTGGGTTACTTCCTGCTTTGAGCTCATAGCTTCCAGGATAGGCCCTGTCACCCTGCATGGGACAGGCACGTTTGAAAAATGAATGGGTGGGTGACTGCATCCTCGTGTTCTTGCAGTTGTAGTGCATTCATTCACTTTCTCATTACTCACAAACCAGCACGTTGTGTTACTCAAATGGAACAGATTTGCGATCTTTTTTATGTAAAAAGCCATTGCGATGTTTGACAGAAGGCGCTAAAGTTTTCATTCATGTTTAAACTCAGCCTGAGCGTCTCCTGAAGTGACAGCATTCTGATGCTCTATTTTAAATGTAGGTGGGGAAGAAATATCTCAAAAATAACCTGGGGCTTGTAGCTGAGCATCTTCATGACTGACATACGGGAGCTTCACAACAAAGCAGGGAGTAGAACGGGAAATTAGAGCCCGATCCCCCTTCTTACATAAATGGCAGCTCTCTGCAGCCTCGCGGTGCTCCTGATCGTCAAGATATGTTCAGGCTGCATTCATTCACAAAAAAAACAAAAGTTTATTGTTTTCCAGCAAAGTAATCCACCTTATTCCCCATTTGTGGCCTGCGTCAACTGTGCTGGGGCTAATCTCTCTTCATCCCACATCATTTCATTGTGCTTTTTGTAGAAAGAGACTTTGAATCAAACACAACTCGGTAATGAGTTGCTATCAATCAGACCCTTGGTTTGTCTAGATAGCGGTCATGTTCATGCATTTCTTTGCAGATTAAGTTATTCTTATTACTCAATTACTTTCCCGCCGGCAAAACAGGAAATTAAAATTAGAAACCTCTCCCCTTTGCCAATATGCAGAATACTTTATTACAATGAAGTTTAAATAGTCAGTATTGTTTAAAAGAAGATGGAAAAAAGCACAGTAAGCTAATGAGTTTATTAGATCAGGACTAGTGAGTGGTAACTAGTATGACTGGTTATGTTGAAGTTAGGGGGCAACATGGCGGCGCAGGGATTAGCCATTAGGGGTTTGTGTTGAAGTCTCCCCCAGGGTTTTATGTGTGTAGAGTTTGCATCTTCTCCCCGTGTCATTGTGGGGTTTCTTTGGGGTATACTGGTTTCCCCCCCACAGTCCAAAAACATGCTGAGGCTGATTGGAGTTACCAAATTAGTAAGGTGTGCGTGTGTGAGTGACTGGTGTGTGAGTGACTGGTGTGTGAGTGACTAGAGTGTGAGTGACTGGTGTGTGAGTGACTGGTGTGTGAGTGACTGGAGTGTGAGTGAATGGTGTGTGAGTGACTGGAGTGTGAGTGACTGGTGTGTGAGTGACTGGTGTGTGAGTGACTGGAGTGTGAGTGACTG
>JAABNX020000017.1:10817465-10835717 GCA_015163995.2 Mormyrus lacerda | reverse complement strand
ATCACCGCCAGTACACTGGCTGCTTCACCTTGGTCTCTACCAATGAGGCACCAGAGAAGCATCACCGCCAGTACACTGGCTGCTTCACCTTGGTCTCTACCAATCAGGCACCAGAGAAGGATCACTGCCAGTACACTGGCTGCTTCACTTTGGTCTCTACCAACTTACCACAAAGACTGTCGTACCCAAAAATGCCATGCCCTCTTCAATGCACAGCTAGTTGTAAATGCATGTAGCATGGAGGGTCATTATTTATAGCCTCGTTCTTAATGGTCTCACAGACAGTTAACGGGAAGGTAGCCCTACGCTTTTGTTGGGACGGCCTCCGGGGCATGCGTGACTGGTGCCCTTTCAGCCTGTCATCATTCCATGCTTTGCAGAATGCAACCAGTTTCACTCCTGTTTCACATCCCTGTCGGAATCCAGAATGCGAAGAATGCACGCCATTGGTCAATCACATAACATAGCCATTATTCACCAACTCAGCTATCAACGGTCACACTCAGATTGTGTCCCATTACGCTGCAAAGCACAGTTATACTTAATGCACTTCATAACTTATAGTGCTGTGCAAAACTATTAGGCAGCCAAAGAAAATGTTGTTTAAATGGTATTCATTTTGGAGTAAAACTGTGCTATCGAGCCTGTAAAGGTGTTAGTTTAGCCATATCAAGCCACTAACACACCTCATGTCTCACTGACGTTTTGAACTAATTTACTTTATTAATGATGTGTGTTGGCGGTGAAATTTAACAAACACATGGAATGGCTGAGGTGCCCCTGAGGAGAGGTTTGGGAACTTGAGGCGGTGTTCATCTAGGCATCCAACTAGATATCAGTAAGTGTTTGGACAAAAGAAGACATTTGTATTATGAGTCTTTATTGCGTTATCATTCATTTGCATATTTTGTAATGTTCAATTGTGTTTTTTGTTCCAAACAAAAGTGCTCATACTACCCATATAAACAGCCTTAAAAAATTCTTTGGACTGCTTAAGAATTTTGCACAATACTGTACATACAATATTTATATTACTCTCCATTTGACTAATATTGGTTTCATTGTCTTGTATCGTTATATTAGGGTTACAAAGATTTCCCTAGTAGACGTGTATTTTTCGGTACGGCTTGGAGGGCTAGTATGCAACACAGTTTGCAGATTTCACTGCCCAACTCACTCCTACTGAACCTGCCAGCTAGCTGTCGAGCTGAACGAGCTTTGTCTCAGCAGGGCCAACTGCGAATTGTATTGCAAACTGAACCTTGATTTAGGCACATGGTCAAATCGATTAGGATTATATCGTAAATTTCCGAAGACCGTTATGACGCCGTTGACCAACATCTGTTGAACCAGATCTTTGAGAACCTTTGCACTCGTCTTTAGAGTCTTGTTACCTCTGCAGCTTCCCTCCTTTCTTCCAGTTTGACAGATTTGTTGAATATCTCCCATAATCTTGAAGAAATCATATTAGATGATAAATATATTAGAAGGTGATAAATATCACACTCTTGTCGTCATTTATCAGCAGGTATGCTCCGGTCGATGACTAGATGCCTGTGATCTCAGAAGCATTAAATGAGTCACCATTGCTTAAATAGGAAATGTAATAACTCTTATCTTGTCCAGTTACACTTTCATTTTATTTACTTAGCAGATTCCCCTTCTCCAAAGTGATATACATTTATTTATTTATTGAGAACGCAGGGTCAGCCAGCCTTGCTGAGGGGCCCAGCGGTGACCTCACTCTGCTAACCAGGGGATTGGAACCAGTGAACTTTTGATTAGAGGCACAGACTTCAGCCCCACTTGGGACACGCACCACCCCATCATGACAGTTCTTCACGACTTCCTGAATCTAGGACATCCAGTACAAAAGATATTTGATTTGCGTTTGTGTTTTGTTGTTGAACTTGTGCCCATCTGCAGTATGTTTGCCCCTTTAAGGGCCGTGACCCGTACTGGACTTTGTACTATATCCCTGTCAGCATATCTAGCACATTTCCAGCAGGTCACCGTTTACCACTCGGTGTGCCTCGCTGGACCATGATTCGCACGTTTCCTAAACGTAACACAATAGCCTATGTAGTGCTGAATCTGTCATTCTGAGCCGTGCAGCTGGTCATGTGATGTTGACGCGTTACCAAAATTACCATTACATCTCTAACCGAATGAAAATGATCATGTCTCAGTAGCAAAAAATTATTCCCCATGTTAAATTATTGCACTATATCCTAAAGATAGACTTCATAGGACCAATAATGTCAAAGATATTGTGTTTTTGCTGTTATGGGTGTTAAACACACACACACACACACATATATATATATATATATATATATATATATATGCCCAGTGATGGATAGATGTTCCATCCAAGATGTAACCCACCTAATGCCCCTGCTTGCTTGTTTATAGCTGAGAACATGCTGTAGATGCTCTCCAAGCCGATTCCCTGATATCTTTACGAATTGCCGGCCGTGCGCTCCGACACTATGCGAGCCGTAGCGCTCCACAGGTGCAGACCGATTAGTGAAGTAAAGCACATTCTCTGAATATCTGCGCTTAAAGGTATTTCTGCCCGAACAGCTGAGCAGGCAGAGGGCAGGAGTGTGTGCATTCTGCAAAGGAGAGTCCCGAGACAGCCTCCAGGCATGGCGGAAATATATCCCCGGAACTTTACAAGCCGCTGGGCAGATGCTCGTCTATGCTCATCAGATTAAGCCTATTATTATTATTATTATTATTATTATTGCGTTGATCTTGATGTCGTGTCGCCCCATGTAACCCAAATCACTGGATTTATAACTGCCTTGAAATTATCGGTCAATAGTTTCACATTTGCCTTTCAGTCGCGTCCAAACTCTGAATCTAAGAGGCCAAGGAAAACAATTTATTCTGCATTAACATACAACTGCGCGCATTCCTGTTGGGTAAAGATTGTATTGTCCCGGTGCGATTCAATAAATCCGCCCTAAAAGCCGAGGCTGGATGGTGCAGCAACTCCCGGACCGCGAAGCCCTTTAACGGCGGCGTGGAGGAGCGCGTCGGTGCCGGCGGGTGACGTCACCCCCGCCCCCCGCCATCCCCTCGCCGCGTCTCTGCGAGGCTCCCCCAGTCTATGCTCGACTCCCGGCAGGAGAGCGCCGTCTCGGCTGTGCGGCACGCTGCAGAATCCGGGAGCTCAGCGCCGCTGAAGAAAATCCCAGAGCGTTTGCCCAGTGCTCCCCCTACCTCTGCGCCCCTTCACCCATGAAGACGAGTCGGCATTAAAATAAATAACAAAGTAACGTATCGGGAAGGAAGAAAAGAAAAGACTGAGAAACATTTTAAAAAGAAGACGACAGCCGACTTTGATGGTGGATTATTTCGCTCCTGCTGTAACTACACTGGATGTAACTAAGGACAGCAGTGAAGCAAGCGGAAAGAGCGAGTTTAGAGACTCAGATGCACAGAATAATGTCAAGGTAAGCCTTGTATAAATAATATATGTGACTTTCAAGGCGGTTTACAACTTCACTTAACTAAAGGAAATATCCCTGTTTTGTGCGTCGCGAAGTACTATAATATCTGACACATTCCCGGCAATTTGTTTTCTTGAGTGCGTCTAATCATATTCAGTCTGAATTATTCTTTTACCGTTTTAATCCTTCGCATTTATAACATGACTTGTACATATTCGTTTGAGGCTGGTTATTTTCATGCTAAAACCTACTTTTTCTGTCATTATACAGTCGGATCAGAATGGTAGATCGGCGTTAGGGTGGTTGGTGTCGCCGTATAGTATTTGGGACGCCGTGACGGGCACAGTCACCCGCCGATCGGGCACCTATGTTTATGCATGCTCAGAAATAGACACATTCTCCAGTTCACATTAAGCCAGATTTGTACACCATAACCCCAGAGCACCCGCTCGGCTAAATCACATTTTGGAAATGAATCTAATGCAGATTACAGTACGATGTGGCAATACCGTACGATTTATGGATTTGGGGTGTAGTTAACATAATAAAATAGGTGATGTACGGTTTTTTCTGACGTATCTCTTCCGTTTGATTGGTGGAAGTATATTTCATGTTTAATTTAGCTGAGCGGAGTTTATTGTTGCCTGTGTAGATGCTGGATATAAACACTGAAAAGTAATCGGATGTATGTGAATTTTATGTAGGCTATCTCACTCGTTCCTATAAAATGTCCCCGGAGGTATCGACTATTTAAAAAATATAAAATAAACACAGCCTATAAATGGCTCTCTGTTTCATAAAACATTTATAAAGCAGTCCATAAATGGTCCTTTGTTGATTACAGGCGATGGCTTATTATTAAAACATTAACGATTTACCAGGGTGAGGGATTACCGTTTAGATGTCTAAAAAGCAAACGTATTTAACAATCTTCCTTAAGACATATATATTTTAAAAAATAAATGTCACAAAACGACGAATTTTATGTTGTTTCATTATTCTGCAGTATATACTTTCTTGTGTTTGGATGATGATTGCATGCTAATGTTATTGAAAGTAAGAAATACCGTTATAACATATTTTCGAAACTATTTACCTGTTTCTTTTTTTTTTTTTTTTTTTGCTTCGTAATTAATGATATTTGCATATCTGTACCCGGCATACTGTATCAGAAAAATACAGCGGAAATCTGCGTGTCAGCTTCTTCTTAAAGGACCTGAACTGTGGATTATTGTTTATGGGGAAAAGACCTGGGCGATGTAGTTGTACGCGCACTCCTCTCTTAGATGGCGTCCCCGGTCGCTCCGTTACTTTATAACTGGAGAAAAGTCATAATTTGGATTTACTGGGATCCTCTTGCGAGGGCTGATCACGCGGCGTCCCCTTGATTTGATCGCTGTTTTCCAGCGTAGAGAATCGCCTGTAGAAGGAGACTGTTGGAAGGGAGCGGGGATCCATTGATCATTTATTTTTGCCACTAGGGGCTTTCAAACTCCGCGCAGGGACTCGAAATAGAAGGGACGCCGTCGGGATCTGAGTCTGCATCACCGTGCCCAGGCTTTTATTACGTCTGTCATTAAACGGGTTTAAAACGGATTTAAACCGATTAGGTGGAAAAGACCGCATATTTCATCCAGGTTGTAGATCCCTTTGTTTAAATATGCAACCAATCAGGATATGCAAAGTAAGATTGTGTACATTCTGGTTACAAATATAACTGGCAGGGAGGTAAAAATAAATTAGATTTTTTTTTTTTTAAAGAAGCCACCTCCTCCTGTCGCGGATGAATGGCATACACGCGAGCGATGCAGAAGCTCTCATACAGCATGCGATTTCAATTTATTTCTGTGAACTGCTGCTCTGCTACAGTGAGGGGTATTTCAAGCTTAAAGCCGCTGGACCCGAGTCAAAGGTTCAGCATGCATATGCATACAGACTGGCTAAAATGGGAGAGATCGGGCAGGGAGCGCTGGCGGTTGTAAGCGTCCCGTAAGCGCTGTGTAAGTCCGCGGGTGCGTCTTGCCGAATCGGGCTCTGCGTTTGCTCGCGATCAGCACTTTCACTGCTCCGACCCACACCACGTACATTTCACACATTCCCCTTCAGTCAATTAGCAGATGCCCGATTTGACTCGGGGCGACTGCAGCGGTTTTACTTACAATACCGATTATTCGATTACCAATTCTGCTGGCGCGACATCAGGCTCCGAAAACTGAGGTTAAATTAATACAAGTTTGTTCTCCTCTACTTAGCGATTAGTGATTTTGTCTGGTTTACACCCCCCCCCCCAAACAGAACTCGGATAAAAACCTGGATTATATGAAATTGCAAAGACGTGGCTCCCTGTCTTTGACACAAATCTGTTCTATTTCAAGGAGAAGATGCGAGTTTGTTTATTAATCTGTTTATTTGCCTCCATATCTCTGTAAGGAGCAATTCTAAAAGCTATTTCAGAAAGATATTTCTCTCTGTATACCTGAATTTCCCCCTACGGAGGACTTTTTCATTTCTCAGCGGTTTCGGATGGGTTAATGGGTTTATAGTAGGGCAAAAGTTTAATTCATTACATCTGCACATTGAAATCAATGTAGCATTTTTTTTTTGCATGGTGGTCAAGGAATACCCCCACCCTCCACGCCACCAGCACCCGCACTACCGCTACCTCATATCGTTCCTTTCTTCGTGTCCCTATCTGCCTTAAGTGCAGACAGAGAGGAAATGCCAAGAGGCGAGCAGCTATCTATAATTCAGAAAGTCACTCTTTAGAGATATGAGGCATTGGTCTGCGGTCCGTGATTTGCCGAATACGTGTCGACAAAGGGGGAAACAAACAGCCCCGCTCTGGGGGCTTATGGACACGAGGGAACTGCCGGGAAAGCCGCTTTATTCCCCATCTTTACGTCTGCCAGCCACACCAGTGTCTGCGGGGCACCCATCTTTACAAAGAGCTTCAGAAAAGTATATTTTGATAAGTGGACGTTATAACTGGGCGCCATTGAGTACCGTCATTCAGATGGACACTGGGTCAGTGAGGGCCGTCAGTAGTAATAATAGCAATGGGATTAATTTAAACAGCTAGACCCAGTAAAATGAGAAACTAGTTGCCTTTTGAAAAATTATTTACTTTTGATTAGGATACACAAGGTTAAGAGGCTCATTTCGGCTGTATGTGAAATGCATATAAATGAAATGAAAGGCAAGCAGAGCACATGCATCTGGAGAATATAGGAAGTGCGTTCAGGGTCTGGAAAAGATCTCGCCATCTCTGTCCTACCATGATGTACAGCAGTGGGATTTACCTAATTTGTGTTTGGAAGCCAGAGCGTTTTACTCCAAGGAGGGTATTTAGCCTGCTGAGATCATGTGAGTGGCTAGGAATTGTAGGGGTGGTGGGGGGGGTCATTTGGTATATGGACGAGGCGCGAGGGGGTGTAAGGGGGGTGACGCAATGTGACAAATGAGAAAACAGGCGGGGTCTTAGGGAGTGTCTTGCAGGGGCGGGCATGACGGAGCCGTCACATCACACTCTCCCATTCAGCTGCCCAGAGACTTGAGGTTTCCCAGTCTGTAACGTCTTGACCTCTGGAAAAAAATGTGCATTATTTGAATCCACTGACTGGTAATGCTTCATTGGGGGGGGGGGGGGGGGTTGAGGTGAGGTCCGTTTGGGCTCCTGGGCCCGTCTCCTGTTGGTCTTTTGACCTCCTCTTCAGTCTGTTGGCACCATACGTGGGAGGGGCAAAGGCCTCGGATGCGTCCCGGGGATTATGGGAACGTGGAGGACCGGCGGCATGTCGAAAAGGGGTGTGCCCCCCCCCAAGGGCTGCCGACGCAGCTGTCCTTCTCGGGCGGATTCAGTTTCACAGGATGTGATGGGGGGGCCTGACGCCAGTAGCCAGTTCTGGGTGTGTCGCTCTGCGTCTGTCTGAGTTGCTTAGCGGGGGGGTGTTAGGACCGGTGAGGTACAGGTATTCACTGTCTGCACCCCTCTCCCATGGCAAAAATGGACACACTCTTGTTTGGCTCCACCTGACAGCCGCATGGCTAGTTTAATTTCGCCCCCCCAGTCTACACACAGCAGAGCCTGCTCACAGCCCCTGGGGACCGATGAGCCCCCCACCCCCACCCCAAGCAAGGCTGATGACAAGGATGGGGAGTGGAAATTCAGCATAGCATGGAGTCTTTGGAAGACAGAAAGGGCAGAGAGATCCATCAATGTCTGCTTGATATTTTATTTTGATTTTTTTTCTCTTTTCTTTAAGGACAGGTGCTCCCAGGACTATGTTTCAGCACCGATCCATCACTTCGCCCCTCTTTCTTTTTTCTGTCTGTTTTAAGCCGCTGAATAACAGTAAAAGCGGTTTACCAGTCTGCCCGGCGATCCCTCCCGCTCCCAAAGCTCGCCATGGATTACGCTCCAGTACTGTTCACACGGCCGGACGGATTTCACCTTAAAAGAAATGAGTTTTCAAAATCACCTCTATGAAATCTTACACGATCCACACCTTTACACGCTCACCCAATTAGTCAGTCTGTCTACAATACGAGTAACTCTCTCAGCTCACATGTCCTGTGTTTGTGGTCACGATGTACGGAACCGGTACATTATGGCGATAATAGGGAACGTTGTTCCAGGTTTATCTCTTCCTATAAAGAGAGCACGTTATTTTTAAATAGTCTTGCTGTAGAGGAGTGATTATAGAAATGTCATGCACTAGCAATCTTCTCTCGTGCAGTAACAGATCACACTGTGGACCTGTCCAATAAATGTGAATATTTATATCTAAACTTCTACCCCTATCACTGTTGTATTTATTATTCCGTTGCACTTTAAATCGGCTGTGACCTTTTTTTTCTTATCCTCCCTAGAATCTTAAATCTTGAAGTAAATGTTTGTTTGACGCTATAGTGCCGTTCACAGGACCTTAGTACCTAATTTTCTTCTCTAACCTGCTACCCCCATGTTCTCAGAATGACAGTAAACCACCTTGAATGTTGGGTCACTCATTAAACGTATCAGGCTTAAACTATGTACTCCGTAGGTATTAGAAGTAGATGTTCCAGCGATCGGCTGGAACGTGCTTTTGTCCGCCCTGAATGTGCTTCGTTTGTTTTCTGCGTATCGAGGTCTCGTGT
The DNA here is from genome assembly GCA_015163995.2 of Mormyrus lacerda. Classification (NCBI taxonomy): domain Eukaryota; kingdom Metazoa; phylum Chordata; class Actinopteri; order Osteoglossiformes; family Mormyridae; genus Mormyrus; species Mormyrus lacerda. Next base: position 10,827,120 of record JAABNX020000017.1, on the reverse strand, counting down.
CCGCCCATCCAGCGCCGTGCGTCTGTATACGGCTCATATAAAAACAAGGCAGCGTAGCCGCTGGCTAACGGATTTCTGTGCCTGTCTCTAATCTTTTTTTTTTTTTTTTCCTCCCTTTTTTGGGGAAGGAAATCTGAATGTTCATTTCAGGGGTCTGAGTCACAGTTTGGATTCTGTTCTGTGGCTTTTCCTAAAGTAATTATTACAGGCTACTTTGAAGACGCCAGGCGGAACTAAAGTCACTTTTCATGTCGGTTTGTAATGACTGCCATTTGGACTGGCGCGAGTTCTGCGGCACAAATGGCCCCAGGACCCGGGCCTGGCCAGCTTGCTGTCTCTCTCACCTTTCTGTTGTTTTTAGTGTCTGTTTAAATCTACACCGGCGTCGCCAGGCCTCCAGGGATGAATCTCCTCGTCCCCCTTTCTGTAGGTTTACACCCGGGAAAGCTTAGCCGCTCACAGTCGACAGAAGCGGGGGGGGGAGTGGGGGGGGGTGCTAGGGCAGTCCACAATTTTCCGAGTGGAGGGGGGTGGCCGCTCTGTGCGAGTCTGGTCCCCTGGTTCAGCAGGAGCACTGGGAAGTGTGGTGGGGGTTAGGGTTCAGCTGGGATGGCTGGAATGCTCTTCAGTGTGTAGTCAGGGGGGCAAGGGCCCCCGGGCTAAGATCATTGCTGGGACTCTTCCTGCAGCATGAAAAGCTACTGTAACAACTTGAAAAAAAAAACATAGTGGCCCCTACAAATGGGGGCCCCGCATTACAGCCGCGGTGAAGCCGTGCACAGGTCCGGCCTTGATTGTAGTGCTGGGATTAATTCAGAGGCGGCATACAGGTCCATTCCCTTCTCATACCGTCCCCTTCTGGTTACCTGTCTGTCCATTTCCATCACAACTCCAGAGTGAATCCCGAGTCGGACTCCTGTGGCCCCTTAATTACCGACGACTTCGCATCTAAGTCCGTTTAGAAGTTTTTGAACCCGATTGGCATCGAGAGTCGCACAATGCCACGCCAGCCCCGCGGATCTAACAGCTGTATGGGGGAGGGGGGGGGGGGGGTGACCTGAACGCGGAGAGTGGGGCCCTTTCGGACTTTTCATGTGTATTTTAAGAAAAGTTTCTGATGATTTCCAGGGGATTGCATCATGTCAGGAGGTAATGCCGGCATGCGTTGTTTATATTTAGTGGGGCAGAAATACATCTCCGATTACCCCTCGGTGTATTTATAGGTAAGCCATCTATAAATTTCTTTAGCTTGCGAGCTGCGCTTGTGTACGGCGCTCTGGAAGATCGTGAGGAATCCCTGGACTGCGCAGCCTCTCAATTAGTCCCAATGAATAACTCCTGCCTCTTTTTTAGCAAGGGCCTCAGGCTGGGCTCCTGAAGGGCCGAGTTTCCTACTGAGACCCTATCACTGCTATGTATGGAGTTTCCTATGATGTATATTACCATAAATATCTTTATATATGTGCATCTGGATTTCTGGACTCAGGTTCCCAGCCCCAGGAACATGGAACACGGAACACGGAACAGTATTCCACGGGCCCACAGAATGCTCCGAGCTTTGCCGAGGGCTCGGTTCATTTCCAAATATAAGATATAGATTGCCACTTTTTTTACGACCCGTCCGTTTCTCATATATATAATCATATAAGCATTATAACAACATGCAGAAGCTGCTCCTGTGCCAGAAATACGACATATATGGTTATCTATAAGTGACGAAAATAGACGGCGCTAAAGATAAAGCGGGTCGCCTTTGTGCTGCCAGATGTGTTCGCTCTCCTTCAGTAAAGCTGCATTTTGCATATTAGGCTCTTGTTACTACATTCCCGTCCCCTTTAAATAACTTTCCCCTTCACGCTGTCTTTTGCAAATATGTGGTTTGTATCAATCCGCTAATTAACGGCGCAGAATCCGCACCGGGTTCTGGGCAGTACCTCTGAAGGCGTTCTTAAAGCGACACCTATCCTGGTTTGCCCTGAGAAACCACAAATATAAGCCTGTTAGCTGGAGTGCAAGCATAGTTCTTCTGTAAAACATCTAAAGCCGGCATGTATGTGTGCTTGAGTGTGTCTGTGTGTGTGTTTCTGTGTGTCTATGTGTTATGTATGTGTGTGTGTGTGTGTGTGTTATGTATGTGTGCTTGTGTATGCGTAATCTTTTCAGCATTCAAGGTGAATTCATGGTGAGATACAGTAGCAAACTTGCAATCTTGCTGCAAATAATTGGGCTCTGGGAAGAGTATGGAGGGGCATCAAAGGAAGGGATCTTACTCAGCTTTGGTCTGCCGAGGGCAGGAGCAGGGCCAGAGTAGAGAAAGGGCAGGGTCTGAGTAAGGCAGGAGCAGGGCAGGAGTAGGGCAGGAATAGAGCCTGAGTAAGGCAGGAGGAGGGCAGGAACAGGGCCAGAGTAAGACAGGAGAAGGGCAGGAGCAGGGCAGGAACATGGCCAGAGTAAGGCAGGAACAGGTCCAGAGTAACGCCGGAGCAATGCCAGAGTAGGGCAGGAGTAAGGCAGGAACAAGAAGGGAGTAGGGCAGGAACAGGGCCAGAGTAGGGCAGGAGCAGACCAAGAGTGATGGAAGCTGCTCTGCTTTTAAGGGGCAGCACATGAGGGGGTGTCGCCCTGCTCTCCTGTTCGCCATGACGCCCCCATACAGCCCAGAAGATACTGCGGCTGAAGCCCCTCCCTAACTTTCACTTGTTCCCATTGAGAGTTAATCTCTGCCGGTGTCAAAGGAGATTACTTGGCTTGGCTTTTGGAGCAGAAAGGTCTGCCAGAGGCATTTTTGAACGTGAAAGCATGGGGGGGGGGGAGATCACAGGAGGCCGCAGCCGAGTGCGCGGCATATCGAGCCCATCCACGGTGTGCCCTGCTTTTATACTCTGACTCATTTTCATTTATTTATCGCGGGATTAATGTTTTGGATGTCTTGTCTTTTTTATTGTGGCTTTTATTAAGTCGCAGACTTTTTTGTTTGGTTTTAACAGCTTTAAATGGCTTGTGTTTGCGATGGCTGGAGCTTATCGAGCCGTTGTTTAGTGTTAAAGGGACAGGTTTATGACAGCGGTGGTCTTGCCCCTCCCCTTTGCTGGCGTACTCCCCTCCTCCCCTGACAAGTTCCACGGTCCGTGTCAGGAATCTTGTCAGTGGTCGAGTCTGGGGAGAGACAGCACAGGAATGCTCAGACTGTCTGTGACAAGGCTGCTTGATCTGCCCCCCCCCCCCCAAAAAAAAAATAAATAAATCACTGTGGAGAAACGGAAGTGAAACGTTCCAAGCACGAGCAGGAATGCGGGAGATTCACCTGGGAAGCCAGGGGTCAAAGGTCAGCAGGAGAACAGTCGGCACTTTTGATTGCAGCCCCCCCTCGATCTCTCCTGTTGGTGTCAGTCTCTTGGCATGACTTGACATTTTTGCTGGTTCTGGCATCCTCAGACCCTCTTCTTCACGAGCCCCCGCGGTGTGTTCATCTTGTCGAGGTTCCTGTCATGGTGTCCTCTCCAGCGCCCAGATGCCCCTGTTGCCGCTCTGTCCTTCATGGGACGTGACTCTCCCGGTCGTCTCTTTACTACTCTGCTGCTGAGTAAATGAGCCCATCTTACACACTGGATTTCACTTTGTCTTGCAGAACAGGCTGGGGGAGGGAGTCAGGCACTAGCTCTACACACCTACTCTTTATCTCAGCGTTTCCCAGCCCGGTCCTCGGGGAGCCCCTGCGCGTTCCATGTCTTTTTTTCTCTCCCAGCTCCCTGCCAGACTGTCCACATTTTTCATTCCTCCCACCTCCTGGTGGGAGCAAAAACATGGACTGTCCCCGAGTCCCTGAGGACTGGTCTGAGACACACCGCTTTAGCTAGCAACACCTTGATGGAGTGCCGCTTTGTGTTAAAGGTCCATTATTGACATGATGGAAAGAGGAAAAAGGTCTTAATAACTCCAAAAGAACAAGTCGTTGTTTGCATGACATGCTTTTTCGGCGAATTACATGGGAAAGTGCTCGGAACCTTAACTCCGAGAAGCGAAACGATGTCTGAACGCCGTGTGCAGACTTATTAAGTATGCGGGGGAGCAGACGTTCCGCTCGTCCTGCACCTATTACTTTAAATGTCTCTCATTAAGCTGCAGTTAAGCCAGGCAAGCTGTGCATGCACTTCATAAAAAACTTTACAGCGGGGTGATGCAGGGCAGCAGCAAACGCAGAGGAGCCCCACCGATGAGATGGGGTGTGACGAAGCGGCAGACTTTCCGACGCTGCCCGGTTTAATTGCGTGTTTTAAACTTTTAAACTGTTACTAGATTTGCTGAAAATTGTCCATAATTTTTATCTGTGTTTGTATGTTTTACCTGCTGATTCCCTCATAATCCTTTACTGGATCAGTGGATGGAGGGATGGATGGATGGATCAGTGGATGGAGGGATGGATGCATGATGGATAAGTGGTTGGAAGATGGAAGATGGATGGGAAGATGGATGGAATGATGGTTGGAATGATGGATGGATAGATGGATGGAATGATGGTTGGAATGATGGATGGATGAATGGATCGGTGGTGAATAAGTGGCTGGATGACGGATGGATGGATGGATCAGTGGATGGAGGGATGGATGCATGATGGATAAGTGGTTGGAAGATGGAAGATGGATGGGAAGATGGATGGAATGATGGTTGGAATGATGGATGGATAGATGGATGGAATGATGGTTGGAATGATGGATGGATGAATGGATCGGTGGTGAATAAGTGGCTGGATGACGGATGGATGGATGGATCAGTGGATGGATGGATGGTGAATAAGTGGATGGAGGGATGGATGCATGATGGATAAGTGGTTGGAAGATGGAAGATGGATGGGAAGATGGATGGAATGATGGTTGGAATGATGGATGGATAGATGGATGGAATGATGGTTGGAATGATGGATGGATAGATGGATGGAATGATGGTTGGAATGATGGATGGATGAATGGATCGGTGGTGAATAAGTGGCTGGATGACGGATGGATGGATGGATGGATGGATGGATTGATGGCTTTACATATGGAACATGGATGGAAAGATTGGTGGATGGATGGATTTGTGGTTGGAAGATGGATGGATGGTTTTGTGTTTGGAAGATGGAAGATGGATGGATGAATGTATGGGTGGTAGATAATTGGTTGCAAGATGGATGGATGGATTTATGGGTGGATGATGAATATTTAATTTACTTTTCGCTTTTAACATAGTAAAGCGTGTTTTAGTCCTGTGATCTCAGACTGTGGCGTCTGTCTTTGTGAGGTTGCCCCACACATACAGCTTCCTTTTCTGTTTGTTCTAACATTTACATGAGAAGAGGGATGTGTTGACAGCAACCATTCACAAACATATCATACACGCACATCAGAATCAATAAAAGAAAAGCAACAAAAACATGTGAGCAGCGCCGGAGCAGGGGCAGATACCGCCTGCTTTCTGACACCGGGGTTTTCAATTCATCAGACTTTGGTCACATCAGAACCAAACCTAAGAGTGACGGCGTGGTCACCTCCAGACTCCTTGTTAAAGGTGATCCTTAGACTCTGTTTCCTAGCGATTTCGTAATAAACCAGCTGCCCAATCATTAAATGGAGCCCTGCTTTCATTTTTTCCCATCCCTGCCTCGCATATAAAAATAGAAGCTTGGTAAATTGTTAGATAGTTTTGAATGCTTTGATGGAAAAGAGTTAAGTGGAGGTTTACAGTATCCGACAAGAATGATCACTGCCGGTAAGATCATGAAGCAGTGCAGCAGGAGATCCGTCCGTGTGCAGATCCTTCTGTAAATTGGTCCCTAGGAAACTGAGCTTTAATAAATCTAGATTTTATAGAGGAATTTGCCAGGCAAACTTAAAGCTGTTGCACTGGCTTCGCCCACAATCCTTTGCATGCCAGTGTGATGGCCGATAGGGGGCATGTTTGATTAGCCAAATTCTTTTATGATGTCTTGACAAGCAAAACAAACAGGGGAAAAATGAGTTCCCACAAGGAAAGGAACTTTAAGAAGTGGCATGAATGACTGTCAGAGGGGGGAAATTGAGTTGTGCCAAGTTATTCCATTGCGTTTTGGTCTTCCAGTGAGTGGCCGGTATTAACTACGCCTAACAAAGGGTCAGTTATACCCTCCTTGCAAGCTGGACACGGGCCCCCGTCCTGGAGGAACTCTTTCTGTCCTGTTCGCTGACTGGATGCTGGGAAGCAGCCAGTAAGAAGGACAGCTACGCGAGACAGCGGCCATTGATTTTTATTTTTATTTTTCACTGTTTATTTTGTTCTTCTGCCGACCGAGGCCTCTTGTTCAGCTGCCAGGCGGAGGGAGTCCTGTGCCTCTGCCACTCCGCTGTGGACTGTTTCCGGAGTTTTGGGGGCCTGAATTGCCCTGCTGGGGGTCTTCATTTGCATGGGAGGAATACAGGGCCTCTAAGGATCTGAAACAGTAACTAATACCAGAGAGGGAGGGAGAGAGAGAAGAGGAGAGAAAGAAGAAGAGAGACGGGGACAGAGAGGGAGAGAGAGAAGGGATGGCAGGGAGAGAGAGAGAGAGAGAGAAGAGGAGAGAAAGAAGAGAGACGGGGACAGAGAGGGAGAGAGAGAAGGGATGGCAGGGAGAGAGAGAGAGAGAAGAGGAGAGAAAGAAGAAGAGAGACGGGGACAGAGAGGGAGAGAGAGAAGGGAATAAAGAGAGGGGGAGAGAGACTGGGGTGAAGAGAGAGGGAAAGGGAAGGAGAGAGAGGTGGGGGGGGCTGTGTGGAGCCTCTGAACGCCTTGGAGCAGCAGGAATGTTTTACATTGGTGGGATGTTGATCGAAATTCATTCTTCAAGCCACCAGCCCAGGAAAACAAGTTTGTTTTCCTTTTCTCCTATGTGCTACTTGAGCCGTTTTGTTTTTTTTAGTTTAGTCGGCGCTCGCTGAGGAGTAGTGCTGCTAAAAAAGCTCCGGGACCGAGTGACGAGGCGTCACGTTAATCTGGGGCCGTTTGATGCCAGATTAGCAGAGCAATATTGACTATCTGCTAGACAAAGTGATGCAGCATCCTGGGGCTGGATGCCGGGAGGAGCTGGCTTGCCTTGCGGCCCAGTCTGGCAGCGTGCGTCAGGGAGACTCACAAGTGAAGTGTCGCAAAGCACTGGAGGTTCCTCAGACACGTAAATAAACACACCTGTTCAAAGAAAAACTTTGTTTGACTAGGGTAGGATTTAATTCCAAAACTTTGTTTACATAGTGAGGAAAGTTTTTTTTTTTTTTTTTTTTAAATTTAAAAAAGCGTTATTGGCATAGTTCCCGTAAACAATAATTCACTAACCACACTGTGTCTTTACTTCTAGGATTACTCATACCACCGCTGACTCCAGACCTGTCACACTTCAGATACCACAAGAACATTTATAAATGCTTAGAAGAACCTCTTTATTTCTACCGCTGCCAATTGGACGGATACCTGTCCGCTATGGTTTCCATAGAAACTGGCTCGGTGAGCGGGAGGGCATTTGGGAGATAACGGCTCTGTCTTGACCTCGGCGGCTTGTGGCGCTGCTCTAGGGAGTCGGACTGGCGGGGGGGTTGAGTGAGGTCATGGGCAATCTCTGCTTCTGATTGGAGAACCAGGGGCTTCAGGGGGAATATGGGGGGGGGGTCTTATAGCATACTTGCAGCTCACACAGGGCACACACACTAGCTTATCAGAGGTGGTGGGGTTTCACTCACATAGTCACTTTCTTACCATATAATTCTTTTGCATGTGATGATCAGTGTGACGCCTTCCAGTTTAGCTTCTTGTGGTGCTGGCTTCTCGCTACCGTAGTCAAACGGCCGGGGAGACCCTGCCCTCATCCCCCGCCGAGGCCGTGCCTTCCTGTCAAAAGCAAACATGGTGTTTTCACACCACGGGAAGAATGTTGTGAGGTCACGTAGCAGTGAGCTGCGACCGGGATGCTGCGTATGCACAGGACGGGAAAAACCGCCGCTCACGGACTGCAGGATGGCGGCTGCTCCATCCCCGTGGCTCCGCATGAATCGCCACTGGCCCGTAACACGACTCCTGGCTCCTCAGAGGCAGACGTATGGGGGGGGGGGGGGTGATGGGTTGTGTAAACATGACCCTCTTATCTTTTGTACTGGAAGGTTTCGTAGCAGTGAATTTGTAGCTACTAGAGGAAGGTGCCATATTGACTAGGCTCTTGTCAATGTGCTTACAGGATCTCACATGAATTTTTGAGCATCAGGGCCTTTTCTCACAACGCTCGGGGTCTCTCTGCAGGACATGCTAACTACAGGCGAGTCTGGCTTGAGAGGAATCGCCAGACTCGATGGCGCACGGTCTCGGATGGCGCTGCCCGTCCACGGTGGCTTCTATGCAGCCCAGACCTTGGCGTTTTGGCGCTCGGTGATGAACAGTGTGTCACGGCCCAAGATCAGGGTTTCATTTCCCAAAACGGATTTATTATAGCAGGTACGCATACGTTTGAATCGGGAAGTCTGTGGTCCCTGACGGAACATTCCGGACGAATGCTTGCCAGAAGTCGACATTGAGGAGACAGTCCCTAATAATAATAATAACACATAAATGCATTTTAGGATGAGGTGCATAGCTGAAGAGCTGAAGTGTGGCTTCCCATGTCTCCGACATTTTTTACCCCTGGGAAAAAGCATAACTCATATTTGATTTACACAACTATGCTTAAGTTACATATTTTTTTTTTCCTGGTTATGAATTTAATGATGAGCCCAGACACAGAATGAGCTCCTTTATCCTCCTGATGCATACAGCTGTGTTTATTTTGCGTCACTCCGCGCTGGAGAAGTGTCTGCTCGCTGAGTACAAACCCACCGCAGGCCGCTGACAGAGTTACCGTAACGTGCTGAGACGGCAGAGGAGGCTCCGGGGCCACGGAGCACAAAAGGAGTTCAGAGATGAAAAGCAGATGCGAGTCAGAGGCTGCGGTGGGCTGGCCGTTCAGAGGAGTCGAGCTGCGATATCGATTCTGACTTAATATCGGCCGTTTCCTCCCTGAAGTCGTCTTCCGGTACAGACTGTCTGACAGACCATCAATAATGACTGAATTTGACCGTAGATTATGTTAAAGCCGTGTCTTTTCTAGGGCACGGCTGTGTCTTGCGTGAGCCGTGGGTCTTTGGGAGGCCGTGCAGACGCCGTGAGCTTTGGGAGGCCGTGCGGACGCCGTGAGCTTTGGGTTTTACCGCCGTCATTCCGCTTCTACGAGACGATCTGAAAAAAAGACCACATTTAGGAATCTGCGCTTGGCTCGTGCATTTAAGGGTGAAACGTCAATTCTGCTGCTCTGCTTGAAGTCCATTTTAGCAATGATCATATGCTACCAGAATTACCCAGGCACAGAAATACCTCTTTTGCTGAAGAGATTAGTTTGGTTATACTGGAAACAGATATGGGGAGTTATTAATTTGCTCAACTTCCAAACGCACATGGATGTTAATGTCCCCCTTCATTACTTCCAGGACACTTACCTAATCTATTACAGTATTTGATATCCCAGCCAGTCCAGAATGTGATTTACCTAATGCAATGGCATTATGTCAGTGTCTTCGGAGTGGGGGGGGGCATCAGAAGGCAGGACCACCTAGCCTGGCGGGCATTGAGGCGCTTAGCCGATTGAAGATCT
>JAABNX020000017.1:10780464-10799658 GCA_015163995.2 Mormyrus lacerda | reverse complement strand
CCCCCCCCCCCCCCCCCCCCCCCCCCCCCCCCCCCCCCCCCCCCCCCCCCCCCCCCCCCCCCCCCCCCCCCGTGCCTGTTTTTTATGGAGAAGTTGCGAATATATCTTACATTTCGTTGGTAAACCGACCATCAGCAGACTCTGTCTGAAGAATCATCAGTGCCACACAGATACAGGATGGAAAGATAAAAGAACAGGGAATGTAACACACTTTCATTTAGGTGCTACTTTTGAGTTCATGAGGCTGAAAATGCTTGGAAAATGGAACTAGAGATCTTGGGCATTGATTTTACTGTACGACTTGTATACTGCATTTATTTTTTAGGAATTGACTGCAGAATTCCAAAGATGAGGGCAAATACAGGGGGTGGTACGGTGGCCCTGCACTGTCACCTCACACCTCTGGGGCCAGCGTTTGATTCTCCGCCATGCGTGTGGGGTTTGCATCTTCTCCCCGTGTCGTCGTGGCGTTTCCTCCAGGTTCTCTGGTTTCCCCCCACAGTCCAAAAGCACGGCGAGAAGAGTTTGAGTTACCAAATCAGCCATGGGCACGTGTGCCCTGAAATAGGCAGGTGTTCCCGTCTTGGGTTGTTCTCTGCTTTGCATCCATAGACCCCAGAACCCCAGCAACCTTGAATAGGGCAGGTGGGCACAGAAGATAAGGATCAAGCCAAATTTAGTGTGCATGCTTCCTTAATTCACCTTCTGTTTTCCATCCTGATTCATGCCAGGTCAACAGTGAAAACATACCTCGCATTCCCTAGTGTGAGTCGAGTTCTCGGGGTGGGGGGGTTGAGTTACTGTACATGGCACTTGATGTATTAGTGTGAAGCCACAGCAGCCCCGCACCCGCCCCGTCTCAGACAGCCTTTGACCAATTCAGCTGAGCTTAATGGTGTTTTAATTGATTGTTTCCAGTCACTGGGGTAGAATGGTGCTTGACTGAGTAATAACCTTCAGCACCAAATAAATATTGACAGACATGGAGACGACGTAAGAGGCCAGGAATGGCTACCAGGCCTAGTCTCTCAATCCCCATGGAAACCTTGCTTTTGCATCTAAACAAGAAATTGAGTTTTTGTACGAATTTCTTTTCAAGCCCAAGCATAATTTGTAGGCTAGGAAAAGATATCTGAGCGAATTAAGCACATTGGTCATGCTAGATGTGCCTCTCGAGCTGCTAAATGAAAGCGGCCCGCATGCATGTGTCGGTGATTGAATTGACTTTAAAAGGCTACGCTAGCATTGCGAAATTGTTTGAGGGAAGGAGGTCAACCTGAAAAAGTTTGCCTTTTAAAAAGCGGAATTACATACGCAGTGTGTTCAGGCACTGGAGCGCAGATTTCCTGTTAGCCTGTGGTTTTAGCGTTGTCAGTCCCGAGGATTAGGAAATCTAACCAAGAGGTACCATAAAGAACTTGAACCCTTTTCGTCTTCTCGAAGGGTGTTCATGCTGTGTTTAAGGGTTCAGAAGAGATGGAGAAATGGAGCGTGGAAGCTCTGGGTAGGTGAGCACTGGCGTGCTCTGCCAGTAACTGGCTGCTTTAGCCCAGTTACAACTGGCTCTTTTATTGGTTTCCATTGAGTGAATGAGTCTCAGTTCCCACATCACTACCATACAGAACAACATCGAGAGAAAGGCTTTAAGGATACCACTATTCCCAGATGTCGCTTGACAGTAAGTTCCCTAATAAAAACATTTTACGATATCTTTGCGTTCCTTGATTAAAAACTGTAAAATGCGATTTTATTTTCATATGTCTGCTGTGTTGTATGTGAATTAATACTTTTATAGCGGTTCAAATGAAATCTGTTTGTGCATTTCCCTTTGAGCTACTTCTAATTAAATTACTGTCTCTATGAGAAAATACTGAAGTTAATGTTGCTAATTTAAGAATGCGGTAAGGTGACTTGGACTTTGTGTCTTATGTTCATTTTCTCAAAGCCCATTTTTGTGGCGTGTGGTCCTCAGGGAGGAGATGCTTCCAGACTGGAGCTTTCCGATCAGACACCGGTTGCTCATTGAGTGCTTCCTGGACGAAGCAACACGCGATTCCCTACAAAGTTATCGGACCCCATCTCAGATCATATCTGCGCAGCCACTATCATGGAACAACCGGTGCAGGTTCCTTCTAAGAATACCGCAGTGTTGTCACAAGGCGTGTCGCCGTCTAATCAGTGCCACTTGTAACGCATGCTAATAATAAGATAGCACATGGTTAGTCCACATCAGCGATGCATAGCGAGGACCACTGGAATTTGCGTTGCACTGCGTTGCAGGAGAAGATCGCCGTGCCTGTGTTCAAAGTTAAGATAATTAAGGGTTTGCTCTTGGCAGGTTCATGTCTTTTAAGTGCACTTTCTTCCTCCTGAGAATCCGGCTCCCAAATGGAGGCTTGATTTATCCGTCGAATCGCAGCACTTACTGACAAAGGCATGGTGTTGAGCTCTGATCTTCACATGCCCCTTTGCATACTGAAAAGCAAATTATCACAGTCAATGGTACATGCAGTCAATGGTACATGCAGTCAATGGTACATGTAGTCTATGGTACATGCAGTCAATGGAATTTCAACCAATTTTTTTTAATGTTTTTTCACAACATTAAAAAAATGGCTTGTAACTGGGAAAACTACTAAGAAATTAGTAAACAACCTTCAACCTCATTAGAATAGTTTAGTTACATAGGCAAGGTGAAATACACATTTTGAAATTGACTTTCAGCATCAGTGTTTATAATTTAGAGAGTGACCCTCAGAGGTTTGGAGGCCACCTTGTCTATCTAGAAGATCAGGTTGAATGCAGTGAACTCTGACACAGCGACAGCTGCCTGCAGATTAGCACTTGGCGCAGCATAATGGTGTAGATCATAGCAGACCGTTTCTGTCTGTCTGTGCCGCCACTGACAGTCCAGGCAGACAATTACCTGAGCACATGCACAGATATTCTAAAAGGTCATCATCCAATATCAACTTTTAGAAAATACATTTCAAGCAACTTTCAGTAATGGAATTGCCATTAATCTGAATTGTGTGTGTTTATTGACTCATTTGCCCACTGTGTTATACAAACATCCCTTCATTCATTATTAATACTGACGTAAGTGGTGATTTTAGGTTAATCAGAATTCAGGTTTAAATCCAGTCATGAGAAACCGGAATGACATAGGATCTGTCTAGATAATTTCTTGCTTGCTGATAATGGAATAATGGAACACTGGGGTTTTTTTTCCCTCCCTCTTTTAGTAGAATATAACCATCTGTTCCAGACAAGTCATCCCTATTCTAACAGATGATAGAGACCTATGATTAGTCTTCATTTATGCTGTTACTGGTAGGGTCATGAATTAGCAGAGCATCAGTAGCTATGCGTAGAAGTCTGGGAGGTTTAAGGTAGTCTGGGATAAATGTAAGTGAACAAAGATTAAATTGATTTTAACTGTGGTACCATAAATCAGGCCCCAATCCATGCCTGTTTATTGTTATTATTATTATTATTATTATTATTATTGCTGTTGTTGTTGTTGTTTGTTGTTGCTGCTGCTGGTGAACCTTTAGACACCATTTCTCCAGATTGTCTTCTGTGTGTAGTTCCTGGTCCCCCGGACAACTGTTGTGATAAAACCAGTTTACCTTGAATCCTGTCACTGTGTCTCCAAAGTTGCCGTCCTTGGTAACTTAGTTCTCTGTTGCCTCCTGTTTGGTGGCCATAGTGTCCCTGGGTGTCGTATCGTCTTCACACTGCCGTACTGCTTGGCTCCGTGTTTTGGTCACACGGGGATCCCAGAGGCAGTGACACAAAAAAACATAGATGATTGGCTAATATGTGGGGCTTGGGGGAGCGACTTGTAATTTCACCAGGTTCCCAATACTGTCTGGTTGAAGTTGAGTGGGGATGGGGGGGGCATCCCTTTAAGTGAGACACCAACCCTATCCAGGGGCCCTGAATGTTCTTCACTTTCTCCGATACCCAGCAGACAGTGTTTGGTTAGTGCTGTTTATCATTTCTATAGATCATGCTGCCTGTTGGCCCCCAGCCTGGCCAAGATGTAATATATGGACTTTGCCTGAGTCCATCATTTCCTAAGAAATCATTTTAAATTGCGTTGTTTGTGATGATTTGCGTGTGATCTGCTGCTCCATTGGTGTCCTGTTCAGGGTGTCCCCTGCTTTGGGTCCTGTGCTGCATTGGACAGGCTCCAGGTTGATTCAGTCCTAGATGAGTGGCATAGAAGATGGATGGATATCTGCTGTTTTATCTTTCCTGCCCCCATGAGGAGTTTATCAAAGTAGCTCAGCGTCCATCATGAAATTATGATAGACGGCTAACAGATTGACTTTGGTTTATCTCCGCAGTATATGAACTACTCAGGTCCCTTTCGTTGACATGTTGATGTGGTTTTACCCATTATTGACTCAACCGATTTCAGCTGCACGTGTTATATACAGGTAGACATACTGTTGCATTCTGGGAAACTGCAGCGCACCCAACGGCACGTGTGGTCACTTCGACTACTTTAATTTGATAAAAACAGAAAGGAAAGCCTTGAATAAAGGAGCAGGAATCTGAGGCACTTTCTCTAAAAATCTTGCAGTTTTATCCAGGTCTCGGGGCTTGGTGTTTCACATCTGTCCTCCTCGGGCTTAGGAGTGAGCGGCTGTGTGGCGCGTGCCGCCGCCGGTGCCGCCGCCGGTGTCGCCGCCTTTCTGCTCAGTGTTTGAATGGGCAGTCCTGTCGGTGCTATTATCCCCAGCTGGGCTGTTGATGCGCTGCTGCTTCTGTCATATGACGTTCCGGACGAACCACAGAGACGCCTCCTGTGTGCTGAGTGAGGGATATCTGGTTTCCTGGCGGCGTGACATTGTCGGACTGGTTGAGGACTGGGGCGGGGCGGGGGGGGAGGGGAGGTTGCAAAAAGTAGATGTGCTCATTTGTTCACAAGGGATCTCACCTAATCAATTAGTGGCTTAATGACCTCCACTGGAGTAATTAAGCAGACACATGACAACAGCCTCTTCAGGCATTTAACTGTCTGTGGATCCAGGCAGCATGGTAGCCTGTTCTGGAAGGTCTTAGGGATGGTGCTTTAGGTCTCCAAAGACACAGAGAGTCCCACAGATTCATTCCATGGCTTAGACCCTAAAGCAAAACACAGCAGATGATGTAACACATTTTTCTTGGTGAACCTAACGTCTCCGCTGATGACGGCTCCTTTCGGCTTCATGGGTGGGGGATAGACACCAGGATGGTGTCTCGGACTTTGGATGACCGACTGGAAAGAGGCCCACCTGCTCGCTCTCCGCCCGGTGGTGTGAGCTTTTGTTTTTTGGGTCTGTCAGGGGGGAGAGCTTGGCACAGGTGAAATGGCTTCTTGGTTTCAGACGAAGGTCTGTGGGGAGCAGGCTTGAGGCTCCTTTGCTTATTTTTCAGGGACAATGTATGAGGAAATCATTAATGTTTTCATCAAATGAGCAGAAATGTGAATGGTACAAATTCCTTTCTCTGTCCTTTTCCTGCTACGGGAAACCGGACCTCTCAGTTTTCGCTGTGGTTAGAATCTGCTTCTCGAGTGGCTGTTTGCCCCTGATGAAGATAAATAAATCGAAACCAATTCCCCGTTCTCGGGCTTTTCCATGTTATTGTCGTGGGTAAAGCGAGTGCCGTGCAGGAGACGGATTGCTGCCGCGCCACATTCGGACACGGAGACGACGAGGGTTTGACACGGAGCCAGCTGTCGGCGGAACCGGCCGGAATCTCCAGGCGCAGCGCAGTTAACGAGTTTCCGGAGGCAGAATGTCTCCCGGTAATCCGTTCGCAGAGTCTCCGCCTTTGCGCGCAATGGCACGGCAGTAGGGCCGCCAGACCACAGTGTGCCGCTCACTGAAGACGGCTTGTGCGTACGTGTGTGATCTACACCACCCATAAAAATAGCAGCCGCTTA
The DNA here is from genome assembly GCA_015163995.2 of Mormyrus lacerda. Classification (NCBI taxonomy): domain Eukaryota; kingdom Metazoa; phylum Chordata; class Actinopteri; order Osteoglossiformes; family Mormyridae; genus Mormyrus; species Mormyrus lacerda. The sequence continues at coordinate 10,793,717 of JAABNX020000017.1, read as the reverse complement.
AAAGATCTACAGTCAGCTTATCTGTATTTATTTTTATTTTTACGTTATTTTCAAGGGCATAGGTGAGAGTTTTATATTGGCGGGGGGACGGGGGGGCAACTTCCCCATTTAAATGACAAGGTCTTTTTTTTTGGGGAAGGGAGGGGTAGTGGGAATGGATGAATCCAAATTAAATATTTGGGGGGTACATGTTTCCCTCAACCCTAATTTCCTACTACCCCGACTATTTGTACGTAACATTTTTTGTGATAGGTAAGCAGAATTCCATAATTTTATACAACATATTCGGACTTTTCTCTTTCTGGCTGGAACCATAATGAGTTACTGCTTACAGTAATTTCACAGCAGCATATGTGCTGGGCCTGATTCCTTGGGATGTTTCCTTGACACGGCTGTTTGACCTTTGAGCGGGAATATCCTGGAGGTGTATGTCCCGCTTCCGTGTGCTTCTCTGTGGGTCGCACACCGAGACTCTCCTGGTTCTGAGCCCCTGCTTCGGGAAGCAGAGGTAGCGATGTGACAGATGTCATGGGAAATTGGCCCCTGTCGGGTCTGTGCACCCCCATTGATGCGAAATTTGACCCCACCCCACTTTCAGTACTCAGCACTGCACTAATGGAAGTGTGTGTATATGTGTGTGGGGAGGGGGGTGTTCTCAGATCCCGCAAACAGATCTCCTCTTGTGCCTCGTTAAAAGCGACCCTGTCAGATCAGCAATACGCGACACAGGGCCTGTTAGCGTGTTTGTTGTGGTCTTTCGGCGACTGAGGAACAGGGTTCGTTTCCTTTGTGGGGGGGTGGGGGTGCAGGTGGTGGTAAATAACCTTAATAATAACAGGATGAGAGACATTAGAGGAGAGTTTGGTGAATGACAATGTAAAGGAGGTGGGGGGGAGTGACTGTATTAAAATCATGGTGAACTTGGTGTAAAGGCGGCCTTCGTGAGTATCTTGGCCCGGCTGTTGCCGCCTCGCTGGCTTTCTGTGGCGTCTCTGTCTGCATGCATAGGGTCCCCCCCCCAAAAAAAACATTTTTCTGGTCTCGCACAAAGATCTGTCAATGCAATCAAAAAAGTAAGAATGTCAAAAGTCTCATATTTAGTTTGGTTACTTAAGGTTAAGCTTAGGGCTAGGTAGGGGTTTAGGTAATCAATGTGTGTGTGTGTGTGTGTGTGTGTGTGTGTGTGTGTGTGAAGAATACATGTTCTCCTTATGCCACACTGGTTTCCTCCGACTCGTACAGTGTGTCCCCTCCTTTGTTCCCAGTTATCCCTGAATAGACTCCAGGCCCCCCGTGACCCTCCCCCGCCTACGCAGTTGGAAGATTGATGCATCCATTTGCTTTTCACTTAAATATCGCTTGCGGCATCATTTTGAAGTTAAAAAAGATGCAAAAACTGAAATCAAGACAAATCAGACAGAACCGGAAACTGTATCGTCTTTCAACAGCTGCCATAGAAGCGGATGCTACTGGTATCTGCGGGGTGATTTAGTGACGACGTGATTCACGAAGGAGAGGACGGCGAAAGAGGGCGGTTACTTACGAACAAGGACAGGAGGCTGCTGATTTAGACTGGGAACAACGCACAGCTTAAGAATATGGAATATCTATGCTATAGCCCCATTTAATGGGCTTTCTGTACCTAAAAGTGAGGGTAAATGGATTATCTGTGAGATTTTGCAGACGTCTATGAGCAGTCATGAGGGAAGCATCCTAGAGTGAGCCGAGATGCGGACGAGGATTCGCTACCCGAGCCTCGGGCGCGAAATCCCGCATTATCGTGGAAAAAGGTGAAGAAAAATACGCGCTGTGCAGGATTGAGGTGGTGGAGTGCCGGTGGCAGCTCCCAGTAAATCCCCTCCCCGGTTACAAAAGAGTAAAAGCATCTGGGGATGGAGGAGAGCTGACCTCCTCCAGGTCTTAAAGTAGTGGAATTAAACACGGCCATCTGCAGAAGTAGGGTGATTAGAGCGGGCGGCCATTTAAGCGCACAGGCAGCAAGGCGAGGAGTTTGGCGCGGTGGAGAGCATCGTCAGGGAGCTAGAGGACCATGCGGCAGCGCCACCGCGGACCTGCGGCCTGGCGGACTTGACCAGCCCCTGGCGTCACCCTCCTTCTGCAGCACAGACTCTTTATTCACTCCCGTATCTTACTCACCCCTTTGGATGTTCTACTTTCATCGTCCTGCGGCAATGAATCAAAGTACAATTAATGTCTGTGATCAATACAAAGCTCTGAATAATATCAATGTGGGGGAAAAAATGTTAGTCAATGAGAACAGTTCATCAGGAATTACAGAAATGATCTGCGGCATTTTTTATTATCAGATACTTAACGTCTGGTGTAGCTGTCTTCTGATGTCATGTGGTTATTTAAATGCAGTTGACCAGTTTTAAATTCAGATGTTTCGCATGATGGGACACGTGGTTCTGGAAATGGAATAACGCCAGCGAAAGAGATCAGGCATCGTAAGCTTCATTTTGCAGACGTCATCAGAATTTAAACAAAAAAGGTATTAAATGTGCATGAGTAGGTCAAGCATGTCGTGTTATTATTCTGTCACTCCGTCTAGCGTAACATTTTTTTTCAACACTAACCTCTTGTACTACACATTTTACACATTTAGCAGACACTTTTGTCCAAAGCAAAGCCAAGTGAGGCAAATAGCACACTGCAAACATTCATGCTGTCAAGGAGTTGACATAAACGCAGCTAGGTTAAGATACCAGTGGATGCCCAGATACTAGTGTAAGCAGGAGCTACACAAGAACTTTTAGGAAGAACCTAATAAGACTATTCAAGGACTATACGTGTAACATGAGAGCGTTCAGGGAACTGAAAGAGGCACCAGGCTAGTAGAGACATTGACGGCACAGGTAGGTCTTGTCTTGAAGGTGGAGAGGAAGTCTGACGACCAGATATGGTTCTGCAGTTCATTACACTATTGGGGAACCACATGTGAGAACCTCTTGTTAGGGTTAGAGTTGTACTGTGTTATTTATCGTCTCTTAATATGTGAACCTCAAGAACAGGGTCCTCCCATCCCATGTCTGACCTGCTGAGCCACTGATCATCTCATCAGCTTTCATTGCTCTCAAACATCGTTAAGGAACATTTGCTCCAAGTCCCAGTAACACTGATTGGGTCAGAATTAAATTGTATTGTTCAGCTTTGTATAGATTGATAATTAGGTTCCTGTGCCTTCAGGATATCGAGTCAATGCTGCATAATGTAAAAGGTAAAATCACTGAAGCTGCATGGCAGCGTATTTTCCCACATTGAGCGAAATGAAAGGTTGCATGAAAGTCCCAGTTGTGGCTGGACTGTCAGTTTCATCTGGGTGCAAATCAGTGGTGGAGACATTGTCCTTCACGTCTGCCCTGTCCTTCACGTCTGCCCTGTCCTTCACGTCTGCCCTGTCCTTCACGTCTGCCCTGTCGAGGCTGTGGCGCGGCTGGCCAGCGCCGATGTTGGACCTCTGGCACAAAGGGGGCGTGTGGATGACTAAGAAGCAGCGTACGTAGCTCCCGTCCTGCAGGCTCGCTGACCCAGCCTCTTTTTTTTATTCCATGGTGGAAACGCCAAACCTTTGCTTAGCTTGTGAGGCCGACCTGATGAGGATTCACATGGGGGGGGGGGGGGTTAGGGGAGGAGTAACAGTTGGACAAAGGATAAAAAAAATGTAGCAGATGGACAAAATGAAATCTGGCCGTGGTGAGGCAGGACCGGGCTCGATGCCTGCCAACGTGGAAGTGAGCGAGTGAAGCCGTGATAAATGGTAGCAGGTCCAGTCGTGAGCACCGCAGGGTAAATGGGGGACGGGTGTGAAATGGAAGCCAGTTCTACTGAACCCCCCTATCCAGCAGCCCAGACCCGGAAGGGCAGCTGGGGAAATTGTCTTTAGGATGCAATAACCCCCGTTTCAGAAGAATACGTTATGAATTCTGACGATGCCGTCGCGGTAGCTGAATGATTAATGAGAGTCATTCGCTTTGTGTTTCTGCGAGTGCTGTAGGGGAAGCAGGGAAAAAGTCTCAGAACAGCTACTCCGTGTTCGGGAGTCCCTGTTAAGTCTCTTGTCGTCGATCTGCTAACCAGAAGCGCCCACCTCTGCATATTTAATGTTCTATTTACACGCACATACATAATTCAGATATATTAAAAGGCATATGCGATAGGTCAGATGTGTTCTGTCCTGTAAACATGCTGAAATATTCATGTGGTATATTAATATCATTATTAATTAATCATATTAATAATTATGATAAAATGAGTCCTCCGTGCCCCGGAGCATGCCTTAGGGTGATGGGGTGGTGTGGGGGTGAACATTTTCAGTGTATCCTGAAGCCCCCCCCCGACCCATTCCAGAAGGACTGGATGCTTGGAGACCTGAGTGTGACTTCACGGTGTCCCCCATGCGTCATGACACAGGTCACATGTGGCACTGACAGGCCCCACCCACTGCCAGGCATGCGTGACCACCCCCCCACCCCCCCGCCCCACTAATAACGATACCCAGCCAAAAGAGAGCCATTTGTCCTCTTTTCACAGCTGTGGGAAGCCCCCCCCCCGCTGTTGTCAGTGGCTTGAGGCTCCCAAAATGAGCAAACAGTGGCCTCGTGGGGGCCTTGATGAGATTAGCAGTGCTGAATATGACTACCCACACTGCAGTCCAATGTCCCCCTTCAGGTTCATTTTTTTCCCGCCTGTTTGGTGACTGTCGACAGGCAGGTCATTTAATTTTTCCTCCCTGAACAATTGGGGGGAACAGATTATACGGCACTGGTCGTTTGACTCGGCGTTCCCTCTACGGTGGTCCTGTGAGACAGGCGCCCCTCGGTTATTAATTCAGGTGCACACATGCACCCAGGCTGGTCTGCTGCTGGTATAAGGCTGCAGGTCACACTGGGGGGCAGGAGAAAGGGCATCCAATGGTGAACTCTTGATGGTGAGCGCCGACTGGATTTTACAGCGAGGAAAGGGGACGTGTTTACAACAGAACAGATTGTTTTTTTTTTTTGTTTTTGCGTGTGTGTGTCGTAATTAGGCCTCTAAGTGATGCGCCTGTTTTGTCTGCACCGATATCGGATGATTGCAGTCATGGTGTGGCCACTCTGTAATTGGTAGTCATGATGAATTTTCGCAATAGATAGAGAGAGAGAATTTGTTGGTGAGCAAAACAAAGCAGAGAATAAAATGTTGCCTGCTACGTAACAGAAAAGTTTAAAAATAATATCCGCAGGCATCTGGCTAGACATAATCCCCCACCACCCCCCTGCTTTAATGGCAGATTTTAAATGGGTTTCTTTCGGTTTTTCCGTAGTGGGACCACACACGCTACGCTATGTAGCTGCTTCAGCTGTTTCTCTGTGTTTTGCTTCAAACCTGAAACAGCTGCATCAATCTACCAACCCCTCCCATAGTGTCACCTTCCGTACGCCACTCCTTAGGTGGAATATCAGTGATGACGGGTACTCAAAAGGACTAGAGGTACCCTCATGTCCTCACACACGCACACACACCCGCTCGCATGCACGTACGCACACACTCACACACGCGCACGCACACACACACACGCCTGTGAAAACTACTGCGCCGCTAGCAATTGAATATTGAAAATTAAACTTTTCTTTCTATCTAAATCCTTGCTTTTCCACTATAAAATGTTTGTTTGTTTATAAATAAAGCCAAGCGAACAAGCAGAATCACAAGTAAAATAAACAAGCAGTTGCTTTGAAAGCAGTTATCTGCAGTACAGTGATTAATCAGGTTGCTGAGTCTAAATGGCTTGGACGACATCTTATTTATTTATCCCGTTAAATCTGCTGATGCTCTTGTCTAACGCAGATTTTGCCTCTTTATACTCCATCAGTTCGCATCTCTGACCTGATGTGACTGCTCTTTAGCCTTTGGGTCAAACCTGAACACACCTGACTGAACACACCTGACTGATGGCCTTTCCTGGCAGGGTATCCACCAATGAGAGGGAGCGAAACACTAGCCAATCACAAATCAAATTCAAGAGGGACCATCACACACAACAAGCTCCATCGGGTTTTTGAAATATCTGCTCTCTGTTTTGTTTGTTTGTTTCGTTCGTTTTTTGTCATCTGTGGGGCTCTTCCACTACGGCCAGGGGAGGGACCTACCCCCCTTGTCGCCAACTCCCACCCCCCCAGCCATTTCAGCCGTGGCTGGCTGGCTACCAGTCCGTCGTCTCCTGGGAAAATGCTCTCCTCACTGTCCTCTGCTCCACTCCCATGCTTTTCCAGTTCCATGCTCTGCAGATCTACATAACTGTCAGGAAGAAATGCATCTCATCCATTAAATACGGCACGTTCATCTGTCTATAGCACACCGACACACACCGGACATGGAAACCAAGCTTGAATACATATTGCCTGTCGGCCATTGCAGTCTGAATACATTAGGTTAATTAAAAACATTAAAAATGGCAATATAAGTACCAATGCACACGCACAGACACGTAGTGAGAATTAAGCTAGTTTTCGCAAGAATTAATGTTTGTGTTTCCTTTATGTCGGTTTAATTGGGTCTCCTGAGGTCTGCTCGGTTCTGCTCCTGATGACATCACGCCGTTCAAACCCGCTCTTTACCCAATCACCCCCCTTCCTTTGCTCATTTGTGCCTCATCAAAAGCAGTTCGCCGTGGAAACAAAGGGGAAATGCCCAGCAAGCTCATCTTTGGAGCGCCACTTTGTAATCAAAGGCCTCATTAAAAAAGTTTCTGCTGTATGAAATTAACAGCCTCTTAGTCTTTATGTTGGGCTGGTTTCTCACTGGTGCTTCCCATGTGCTGTCACGCGGTCGACTTCGTTCGGTGTTCACTATCGCGTCGGTCCGAGTTGTCATTGTACAATAGTGGATACCATCCTCGCTTCCCCTCTCTTGGGATGTAGCGAATTTTCTGTATATAACAGCTGTTTCCTTAATTCACAATTTTCTTAGCTATGCAGTTATGTCCCATTGTAATTTTAATACTATTAAAATATTACAGTATTAGTGTCATTAGTTAAAAAAAAATTGCAAACAATTATACAAGTTAGAGATTCTCTCTATAACAACGTTGTACCTGCAAGCCGGGATTCGCCAATAATGGTTCACATGATTTTTTTTACTTTTTATTATGGCAAACTTAAAGAGATTAAAAAAAAATTCTCTGTGAAGGTCACTGTATTCTGCAACCATAAGTATATACTGTATAATGATTATCAAACTGATGGTGTCTGAGACAATGCTTTGCGTGTGTGACTCACTGTGCTTATATCCTTTCAGAGTTTAATTGTAGTTTTTCCAGTTCAATCTGTTGCGTGCTACAACCCCCTGTCAGGTCACCCGCTAGCGCTACCTGGGACCTGCTGGAAAATGAGAACGCAGCAATGCTTGAATGGCCAACAGTAAAATCGGAATGAGCGACTTTGGCACTTTATTCCCCTCTTAAAATATTAAGCAGTCGAAGCCTCTCTCCGAGAATGATTTAGCCTTAAGCTCGACCTTGTTCGGAGCGAGCCTTTATACATGGCGCCTTTGGAGAGATGCAGAGTCGGATTTAAACATCGCCGTTTCACTGTGATGGTAATTCTCGTTATCGCGGCTGTTTTCCGAGAGGCCTGCCGTGCGTGGATGGTGTACAAGCTACTTTTGATATGACATGGTTCTGGAAGTGAAAGAGTGGCGTGATGAAATGATGGTGTCATTTTTATCGTACATCAGGTCATAGTCGAGGTGCCCTGTGGTAAAAATCTGATACTGCAAAATGTTTTTCGGTTCCTCATAATTAATGGTCTTCTAAAGGTTACTTTTTTGTGGTGCTCTGCAAATTCAGACCTAAAGAGTAGGGATAAGTTTTATTTTTGTTATGCAAAATACATATTTTTTCCCGCAATCTGCATGAGTCAGGTGGTCCCGTTCTAACCTCTCTTCTGGGCTCCATTGTGCTGCTCCTATTGTGTCTGAGATGACTGGTCCAAAAACGCTGTTCCAGCTTTGGGTATGTGGAGCTCCTGTGTGCCTTCAGTGTCTGCCTGAAGCTTTTCTCAGCATTCTCCTTTCAGTGGAAGGGCCTCTCTGGTGTGGGACGTTAGAGAGAGAGCAGGGGGGAAGAATGCGGTACGCTCGTGTAAGCGAGAGGAGCCACGCGCGTGTAACGTGTCTCACAAACGAGCAGCGCCCTGCCCCTTCTGTTCGCGTGTGGCTTGCGTGTGAAAAGGAACATACACGCCTTAGCTAGCTGGTGGCGGGTGATTTTTTTTCCATACAAAATTTAATACTCTGTGGGAATATGGTTCTGTTCGGTCATTTCTGGCCCTTACATGCCCCCTTTCTCCATTTTCCTAAACACAATCATGGTGCGAAGGGAGCAAAGTGATTAAAAACCCCCCCTTAATTACCTTATCACCCCTCCGACATGCTGGTTTAGATGGTCCCGCTATCAGTGTTGGACACAGACAGCTCCTGTTAGCGTAACACATGCATGTGCGACTACCGGGAGAAGCAGAATCATCTGTATTGATTTTTAATTTGTTGGAGTTTTTACTGTTCAGTAGCCTCGGGGTTCAATTTAGCGTTTACTAGAAAATCAAAGGCTATTGCTATTTCATTCATACCGGTTTCCAACAACATGAAACAAACATAGCAGCAGCTCATTTGCCGGGAACCACCTGGGACTCGGTCTGTCGTTTAAACTCCGCCGCATCAGTCTCACTCTGAAATAAGTACTGTACCCTTTCTCAGCATCTTCGGAATTTAATAGTGTCGACAGTTCACAGCGCAGCAGCCAAATCATCGAAGGAAAAAAAGCATACTAATATGGAAGTTGGCAGAATGTCTGAAAACCCAGAGTGAGTAATATTACATATCAATTAGTTCCTGTAGCCACATTTACCTGAATCTGGAATCACTCGCAATATGGTGCTCTGCTAGTTTAACTTGAGTGTTTATGTCAGGGCAACAGGGTGACTGGCACTGCTTACCTTGCGCTGGACTGCTTGCCTGTCCAGTGAATATAGCTACCTTGTCCACTTTGTTACGGTCTCCACCTGGATGGTCCTGGCCAAGAGAAGTGCTTGGAGGATGGATGGATGGACAAATAGATGTACATATCAAATAAATAAAGGAATATTCTAGTGAGAATGTACTATGGATATCCCCGCATCTAAATATTCTTGCAGTGTGAGTTCCAGTGCCCCTGGCTGTTGCTGCATGTTTTAAGTATGTGGCATCGCAGGTTTAATTACCTTCTCGCTCACTGCACTGATCTGACAGTGGCACAGATGCGCAACATGAAATACTTAAAGGAAACACATCTCTGTGCAGTGGGACAGAGGGGCTGCGTTCATGATGCGGTCTGGGGTTTAGGAATCAGCGTGTTGCTCATGTGCGGGCAGTAAAGTCTCAATTTAAAACATGGAAAAAGGATTTCATTAAAGCATTTTTATGCATGTAATGCTATTTCCAAATTCAAATTTGACATATACAATTTGTATAACCCTTTATTTAAATTTAGTTGTTTTTAACTTGCCAAATTGTATATTTTATTTTGTCTTACGGTAAGCAGCTCCCTCTAACTATTTTAACATTGCAGTCGACCAGGCAGCCTGAAGCTTACAAACAGCGATTAAATAATAATTGTTTGCTGTGTTCTGTGATAATGGCTCTTCTTAATGGCATGTTCTGTAGCATGGCCGATAGCTAAATGAACCAATGTATTTTCGTGTCAGCCCCAGCCACTCTGTATCCTATCAGATAATTAACTTTTTCCAGACATAATGCGGCGACTAGCTGCGGAGAGAAAGCAGCGCAATTAAGCTAACTTATCTGCAAAGTGGTTACCAACTGAAGCCTGGGAGCCTGACGTGGCTTTGCAGGCTCGTCTTTCACGGCTCGTCGTCCACAGACGCCGCCTTTGTTCTGGTGGATATAACCCGGCAAATTGGCCAATGGACTAATCCTAAGGGCGTCTTGGTTGCATTCTTCAGGGGCGGAGCCACAGGGTCACTAGCCCCAGGCTGAAAGCTGATTGGCCCCCAGAGTGCTCCTCCCCTGTCACTCAGCAATTGAAAACATATCATTGGCTAATGATACAGTTGGCCCCCCTGTATGAATTATGGTCCTACTTATGCCCCCCTTCCAAAGTCCTTGAATGAGGCTTGGAGTTTACAGGTAAAGCTGCACAACTGACTCAACACATGTCCTGTTTTGTTGGGGACTTCTTCCCAGACGTCCCGGTTCTGGTTAGAGTGGGGCCTCTTTTAACGCATCTGTGTTGCTCTGCAGTCCGTTCAGTCAGAGCATCTGGGAACCATCTGTCTGACTGTGCTGTTTTATTGAGTGACAAACTCAGTCGCCGTTCGCTTAATGCGTCCCCCAGGATAGGGGGGGGCGGGTGATGTGTGCTGACAGGCTGAGACGATCGCCGTCGGGGAGCGGACTTGTGTGAGACGTCCTCCCACAGCTCTCGCCTTTTCTTGAGGCCCCGCCGCCTCGTGTCGGCTGCCCTGATCCGTCCGAGTGCAATCCGGCCCGGACCCGTCAAGGGTGCGACGTGGCCCCCGCTGGCCCACACTTGTCCGCGGGGCATTTGTTCCCCCCCCTGTGAATAGTGCTGGAGGGGATTGCCCACCTCCCTTTCGAGAAAGAGCCGGGGATTAGACAGAGGGTATCTCCTGCTATGTTTAGACCCGTGTAGGTGCTAAGCTCGTGGCAAACAGTCGTTCCGTCCTCTGTGTTCAGGCACGCATGAAACCAAATGTGCTGGAACGATGGAACGCCACGTTTTTCTAGATAGCCCACTACTGTACCGTAACATTATAGAAGCAGTGCAGAGGTGAGGATGCTGTGTGATCTGTGTGCTGTGTGATCTTTGTAAACGGGAAGACAGTACAGTAGATTCTAAAAGAGTAAAGTTCACCTTCTTGCATATGGATGGTTGTTGTGAACTATGGAGAAAGACCCTCTTTTCTAGTCCCTGTGATTTGTGATCTTCTCTAAGAGCTGTCCCTCCCTCTAAGAGCTGTCCCTCCCTCTCCTCCTTGCCGTCTCCCCCGTATCTCAGAGCAGTGCTGTGTCGAGGGAACCGTCTCTCTTTTTCTGCACACAGGATTGGGATGAGGCGCAATCAGGCATGAGTAATCAAGCCGGTGAAATGAGAGCGTCACCATCACGGGGTTCCCATTCTGACCTGTTAACGACTTTTACAAAAATGTGAGGGGGGGAGGGTATGCAGGCAGGGTGGGGCGGTAACTCATCGTTCATTGCTTATGCTAATGAAAAGTATTAATTTTCTTAAGCCTTGTATTTTTAAATTACCTTGGCTTAATTGCGTATGCTTAGAGAAGGGTGATCGTCGTGTATACTGGGGAGAAGCACACGCGGCCCATTTTATTAAACATGGAAGGGACATTGATGCCCTCCTCCCTGTGCCCAATTACAAGCCATCCATCCCTATAGGAAATCCTGCTGGAGTAATGACACGTGCCTCATAGTGGGCACATGTTCTCCTGCTGGCGTGGGAATGTTAAAATTGCACAAAGTGTTCGTAACAGAAAAGCCATGTAGAATTGATCAAAAATGTCACGAGTGTCGTATGTCAGACATTTTCGTAAAAAGATCCTTAAAAATCTGATATTTCACACCATCGTATTTCATAGCTGTCACTGTTGACTGTAAAATGCGGGAAAAAGAGCCTTTTCTTCCCAGAACATCTTAATGCTACATGACTGAAAACAATTACTATCTGTGATGTGTAACGTTAGCTTATTCTGCTAAAATCATCCAAGACACTTGATAAAATGGTTCTTCCTGATGAAAATGTAAAAATATAAACTCTCTGGAAATATGCGCATGGAAAACAAATCTGGAAATGTAGCATTTAATTTTTTGAGGTTGATGACTGTGTTCTGAAACAGAAGAGATGCTTTAGATTCCCCTAGATGTTTTTCTAAAGTCCTGTAATACACGGTTTGAGTCTTGGTTTTGGTGACTCATGAACAGCGCTGAATCTCGCTTAATTGGCCGTGGTTATAAGGACAGTACCAGTTAAACCAAATATGTCCTTGATACGTCTGAGAGAAAAAAAATAGTTCTGTGTATACACACACACATACACGCACACACACACAGTCGTGTAATCATATCTTTTTGGGGACCGCTCATTATTTTCTATGGGAAAAATGCTAATGTTTTTAGTTTTTTCACTGCAGTCGCAGATTTTTATAAAATAGTTTTCCCATAAGGGTCCCCATAAGGTAAAAAAAAAAAAAATGGGTATTCATCACGTTGTGGGGAAAAGTTTGTAATTATATCCTTGTGGGGACTCTGAATTCATTTCTTTGAGGAAAACTCCACTCCCCACATGATGACTTTAACCTACCCATCCCTAACCTTAACCATAAGTAACCAAACTAAATACAAAGACTTTTGGCATTTTTAGTTTTTTGATTACATTCAGAGATATTTTTGGGAACAGTCCCCACGGCATCAAAATAACAGGTTTTTATTACATTGTGGGGGAGACTCTTTTTGTCACGGAGCTGGTATTTTCACGTGGGTGACGTTTATCCTGCATAGCTAGCTACACATTTTATGTGTCCAATTATCTATCCTTTGGAATATTGACCTCTTCCATGCATATATTTGGTCTCCCTATTTAGAAATTTTGACGATTAAGTAAAAATACTGTGGTGCACTGAAAATTCCATAGTATACCATCCATCTGTCTATCCGTCTGTCCGTCCATCCACCCATCCATCCATCTGTCTATCCGTTCATTTACCCATCCATCCATCCATCCATCCACCCACCTTCTGACACTGCCTCGTCTATCCATGGTCACAGGTGGTCCATAGTTTCCCCGCTGTGTCCCTTGTTCCCTTAATACTGCCCAAGCTTGTCTGTATTTAGCTTTAAGTTGGACTCTGTTAAACCTGTTAAAGTTGCAATAGGGGCCACTGCATTCGTCCATCGCTCAGACAAACCGTGTCACATTCCCTTGTTTTCTTTCAAGTTCTTTCCAGTTTCTGAGCTGGCATTCAGCCTCAGTCTACCATCGCTTTCCCCCCCACCAAAGACGGCCACATCTATTTTGCTCCAGTGTGGGCAAATTACTCAATGATTTCTCCCTTAAAAGGCCGGTAATGAGTGGTAAACGTCCCATTTGAAGGATCTCCTTAGCGGCAGTGGGGGGGGGGGGGGGGGGGCTCACATGTTAATTAAAGATATTTTTTATTAACTGG
>JAABNX020000017.1:10731266-10744661 GCA_015163995.2 Mormyrus lacerda | reverse complement strand
AGAGTATAAAGCTAAGCTAAGCTAATTTTTCGCTCCCGATGCCTCAGTTAGGTAGTGTTTCTGCCCATTAGCTATTCCATTAAGATTGTTTATCACATCTCCGCACATCTTCCTTTTGCCTGTTTGTTTATCCTTCGCATATTTAGAATGAGAGTGCTGTTAAAGTACGTTTGCACTTAGAGCCATCATTGTACAATTTACAATGCGTTGTGGTTTCCCCAAATCTTCCATCAAAACAAATGGGTTGAATGTAAAGACACTGATATAAAAGTAAGAGCCAGGGGACCTCATCAGCTGCCACCATCTTTCTTTTGATAGAACATGTTTTTATATTGCGAAACAGATAACGGTACCATCTGTCTTTAAGACCTTGAACAGCAGTCTCTATGGAGATTACTGTGTCACCAATCAGCGTTGAGCTTTCATGCCTGCAAGTGAATGGATTCATTTGAATTAAAAATTTATCCATCCATTTATTTTCTAATCACTTATCCTGGCCAGGGTCACTGGATGAATTAAAAGTCTTGAATATAAATGTTTGTTTTGTGAATTCCTTTAAAGAATGTTATTGTTTGGCTTGATGATGGGTTGATGATGATGATGATGATGATGATGATTGTTATTGCTGATTTTGTAAAAGGTCATTGGTCATTGATGGTGTTATTTAGTCTGAGGTTTTATGAGTTTTTATGTTTTAAACTTTGCTTCCAGTTCCATCTCAGCCGACTGACTTTAAAGCGGAAGCCAAATCTGAAACTAGTATCCTGTTGTCATGGATACCCCCAACACAGAATGGTCAAGACAATCAAATTATTGGATATGAACTTATTTACAAGAAAGGAGATGAAAAAGAGGAGGTAACTACCCATATTTAAGTTACTTATACCTTTTAATTTTACCAGCTGTTGGACAAAGTCAGCTGCTTGAGCGCTTTTGCAAACGATGGGTAATCTGTTAGTTCTGGAAAGTGCCATAGAGGCAAGATATAATCGATGACTGATCTGCGACCCATTTTTAACTTTCAGAAACGCATCAGCTTTGAGCCCGCCATCACTTATCTGCTTAAGGACCTGAAGCCTTTCTCCACGTACACCTTCCTGCTTGCTGCTCGCAGTAAGCTAGGCATAGGCGCATACACCAATGAGATCTCTGCTGAGACTCCTCAAACACGTAGGTCCCCTTCCTTCCCTTTGTGTGGTCGGTTCTGTTTTTACCTCCAATCAAAAGAGAAAAAGGAATGTTCCGTTTTCAGATTTTTTTTTTTTTACCAACATTAACCACATGGTTCTCATATACGATAAACCGGAGGTGGATAGTTCAGGTCCAGAGAGTAAAACTCCAGACTAAGATTTTGTTTCATCTAACCAGTTAAGTCACAGTGTGCAAGGTGGTTCGTTGAAACAAAATTTTGGTCTGGATTTTTACTTTCTGAACTATCCATTTCTGCGATCAGCAAACATTTGGATATTTGTTCTAACGAAATCTCTAAAGTATGGTTACAAGAAGAATGTCCACTTTGAAAACGGAACTATTCGCCAGATCTGCTATTTTGCATAATCTTTATGCACAACAGTAGTATGCATAAACCTGACCTGAGCACGCACCCCTGCAGTGTGAACGGATTGCGTGGACAGGGCTTCTAGTACTCTACCTTTGAAGTCAACGGACAAGGTTATGCAGTTTACAGGAATAGTTCTTACGCTGCACCTTTGAAGTTTAAGGTTTGATAATGCAACCCAATAAGCTCAAGAAAAAAGCTTGAATTATTCATTTGAACTTCTAAAGTTATTCAATCGCATCTCATTTGAACAAAAAAGTGTGTTCACACAATATGGGACAACTTGTCTGTTGACATTCAAGGGCTGTTCCTATATTCATTTGAATGCTGTGATTGAGTTTTCGAAGAACATTAGAAAACATAAATAGCTTCTGTAGGAGTCATTGAGCCTCTCCCCACAGTATTATCAAGGGTCTTTTTCCTCGACAACATGTAAAAGAGATGGTCTTTGTTCAAGCCAGAAAGCTCAAACACAAGCATCATTCAAGACAGAGCAGTGTCGGAGTTTGGTCTTGATGCCGACCTCAGATTTATTCCATTAAAAAACCAATTGTTTTTGCTAATGAAAAATTCAAGCATGCAAACTTGATTCGGTCATACGCTCAAGGACAAGTTTCTAAATGCAGCATTAACCGTACTGGGGAATGGCTCTGTTTACACATTTGGGGTATATCTTTATAAACCTGAGGTCTGAGAAAAGAATTATATAGACAAGAGGTAGGTATGAATCCAGTCCCGAGCAATGTGAAAGAAAGATAATGAAGAGAGTATTTTGCATGTCAGTATGTGAAGAAACCTTTGAAAAATTAGTCCTGTGTTTTTCAAATACTTATTGTTGTGCACTGTGATCAGGCTTTTACCTCAAACCAACAGGCTTCGGAAAGGTTGGTGAGCAAAACAACATTTTACACTTTGATAAATATGACACATCAACCTTTATTTTTTGGATTGATGGTAATTGCTTGTAAATATTCAGGGAAAAGAATATATGCGAGTTTTTTACGTGGAATTTTACGTGGTATATTTTGTATTTTAAGTAGATTAGATTTGTTAAATAATTAAACAAAGTGATTGAAGCAAAACTGCTGATGTATTAAGGCACTGAGAATGGAAAGCATTTGTGTGCATAAAATTAAACAGGGTTTTAGCAGATACATATATTGCAGTTTAAACAACAAAGGTAGGTTATATGTTGTAAAGCTCTCATTTTGCTACATTACTTTCCCTTTGCATCTCATTACGGCGATGTGCTTGTTGTTTTTTTGTTTTGTTTTTTTTTTTCTCAGTTGAACCACATTTCCAGGACAACCTTTGTTTTATTTTGTCACCTCATAACGATAAACCTTATTGATTTTATGTTCCATTTGTTTGCAAGCATTTTTGTCCTTATGTTTCATTTTCTTTTTATGTTCTTTTCTTCTTTATTTGTTTTTATCATCATCCAAAAACCCTGTTTTACTTCAACCTGCCTCCGAAACCTCTCTACGAAACAAACAAAATAAACCAAACAAATGAAATCGTTTCAACGAAAATCCCGCCCCCCTCCCCCCCAATCAGTGCCCTCAGCACCTCCCCAAGACGTTAAATGCTCTAGCCCCAGTTCCACCAGCATCCTGGTAAGTTGGAGACCGCCACCAGTGGAGTTACAGAACGGAATTATAACCAAGTACTCTATCAAGTACACTGCCGTGGAAGGAGAGGACACATCCACCCACCAAATCTCGGACGTGCCTCCCGAAAGCTCTCAGTATCTCTTGGAGAACTTGGAAAAATGGACTGAGTACCGCGTGACCGTGAGTGCCCACACGGACGTCGGCCCAGGTCCCGAAAGCTTACCGCAGCACACCCGCACCGACGAGGATGGTACGTCCCGCCAGCTGCTGCTACTGACTGTTAGCTGTTGTGACCTCTGGAGCTTCAGCCTCTAACACCTCGTTGCCTGCGCCTGTCCAAACCCCCCTACTTTTTCCCGCTTTTAACTTCTCCCAACCTGTGGTGCTGTTTTTTTTGCGCTCCTTTTGAGCCCAGATTACTAACCTGGACCCCTCCTCCCTTTGCGCTTTTTTTTAAATTCGATTTTGACTGTTAAGTGACATTTTAAAGCTTTTTCCCCCGTATCTGATTCCTAACAAGTAAAAATTTGATGTTTTAAAGATTTTTTTTCTTTTTTCTTTTCTTTTTTTTTTTTTTTTTGGCGTTGAGACGCTATTGGCCTGTTTCCACTCATCGCTCCCAACTGTCACTGTCGAATATCAATTTTTTAAAAACAAAAAAAATGTGAATCACAGAATATTGCTTTTATTTTTATGAACTCAGGCAAGGCCCTGTCAGACAGTGGGACATACACGGAAAGCTTAGCTGTTTTTGGGCCACGGCTAACATTTTTTTCTTTTTAATTTTTTTAATTTTATTTTTTCAAACAGTTCATGGCCAAATTCTTTCTGGATGCTTCAGCCACTGAAGCATCTATTTTGGCTCTTTCTTCTTTTTAATTTTTTTTGTTTTTTAACAGTTACATTTTATATTCCATATTTTGAATCCACAACTTCCATTTTTTAATGTCTTTCAGAACGTTAGGTCAGATGCTTATCGGGGTTTTTTTTCTCCTTGCCATCATTGAAATATTGATGTCATTCAATACTTGTGATTCTGCCCTTTGAATACTTTTTTTTTTGTTTTTCTTTTCCAAACTCGACTCTCCGGAGTTGGCCTGGAGGAGGTGCTCGCTGTGATTTTGACCTTTTGTTTTATCCCATGGTGTTCTTCCAGTTCCCAGTGGTCCCCCTCGCAAAGTCGAGGTGGAGGCCGTCAACTCCTCGTCCATTAAGGTGGTCTGGCGTTCGCCGGTGCCCAACAGGCAACACGGCCAGATCCGAGGCTACCAAGTCCATTACGTCAAGATGTTAAACACAGAACCCATCGGACAGCCGCTCATCAAGGACATCCTGATTGACGATGCTCAGGTAATCTTTTGTGAAAGGTGCTAATAAAAATAAATTGAATTGAATTGAATTGAATTGAATTGTAATCAGTGCCTCTCTCCGTTCTTTGATCTTCTTGATTTCCCTTATCCACCGTTATTAATTGTTGTGCTAGTTAATGTGCAAATATTTTTAATTTCCTTGATTTTTAGCACTTCCTGCTTCTTCACTCAATTGTGACGCAACCTGATAAAAGTTGAAATCTAAGAATAAATTGATTTCTAATGAGTATTAAAACCTGTTGAAATAACCAATAAGATATAGATTCTGACCTAGTCACATTGCAAAATGTGATTTACAATTTTAAATTATTTTTTTAAATAAAATCTGCTGTTGAGATATGTCCTAAAGTTTGCAAATACTCCGTCCCACTTTGTCCAGTATATCATTGTTGTAGGTTTGGAGGCAATCGGCTAAACCCGCATGTATAGCTGTTGTACGTGTCTGTAGATCACAGCCACACGGCGCCGCCCTTGATTTTCACACTGTGTAGTTTGACTTTACTTAGGCCTGTTTTCTCTCCTTTCTGTCCCCGTTTTCGTCGCAATCAGTGGGAGTATGATGATCCAGTTGAACATGTGAGTAAATAAACCTCGTACTTCAGGAAGACTATAATAGCTATAATGACTGCACTCTATAAGTATGCATGGCTGAATCTTTTCAAGTATAAGTTAAAATGTTTTGCTTCTTTTATAGTGGTCTATATTGTATTTTGCCCATTTATCCCTCAATCTGTTTTCTACCCCCATGTCCTAGTCAGGGCTGCAGGGGGGGGGGGGTCTTCTGCTTCATTCGTACTTCCACTTGCTTGTTTTGGACCTTACAGTCACTAATTCTGATACTTTGGTTAACGGTTGACTAACATATTGGCTTCCTTTTCAATGATACATTAAAGAAAAGTCATCCCAGTAGTTTAGAAGCATTTTCATCGCTATTAAATGCATGGATCTGGCACGTTACTGTAGCAATTACACGTCCAAGGCTACGGCACTATAATTATTTAAAAACATTTCAGTGTGACACTCTGACATAAAATGTAAGTCGGTGTTGGGTTGGATGTTGTAGCCTTTGGATGGGAATGAATGGCCTCACTGTTAAGCCAGTTGACATTACGCTCGAGTCACTTGTTTGAAGTGAGGTCATGTGACCATCCACTGTACCCTCTGATCTCATGGCCTTGGCTGATGCAAGGGGCCCTATAAGCGGTTTTTAAAAATAATTCTGCCAATTACTCACTTTTGAGGGAAAGATTTTTCTCTAACTCCACTGTGATCTAACACCATTCCAGTCTTTTAAGTATGCAAAAGCCTGAAGCGGGACATAGTAGCAGTCTTATGAAAGCACCCAATATATTCTCAGATGCTCATTTTTTTGGACATGGGATTGCTTTTCTACATTTGTTATTGAAGGATTTCATTTTCCCTCCAGTGCACTTGGCAAGATGGGGTCTGGGGGGGGAAGTTCTCCATTCTTCTCTCGGCATGGTTCAGCGTTGAACCTCTGTTTGCGGTTCTGTCTCCAGGAGATGGTCCTTACGGACCTACAGGCTGAAACAACATACTCTGTTGCTGTGGCGGCATACACCACGAAAGGGGACGGCGCGCGTAGCAAGCCGAAGCTGGTGTCCACGACTGGCGCTGGTAAACTCATTACCCGTTATTCACTGTTGTACCGAGCTGTGCCATATGTTTGCGATCACCAGAAATGCACCGCGGCGATTTGTAAACGCGTGAAATTGCATGTACTGCGACACAAAGCAGTGACCTTTGCCCCAGAGCCATTAGATGTGAAAACTCCTAATTGCCTGCTCGCTTAGGAGAGCCATTGTAATTCTGCTCACCTACCAACTTGACTGGATTGAATATCACATGAAGGAGGTATTTGTGTTTAAATCAGGTGGAATGGTATTATTTTTCTTTTGTCTTTAAACACCTAAATTGTATGTGATAATTTATATAACTATCCATATTTTACATCCATCCATCCATCCAGTTTCCAACCCGCTTAATCCTAATGGGTCGCGGGGGGTCCGGAGCCTATCCCGGAACCATATTTTACAATACATACAAATTATGTCTCATTCCAAACCATCCTGTCAGGTCACACGAGAGGAGCTGTAAGATAACGGATTCTCCAGGACGGCCATTTCTTGTGTTTAGAGTGACCACCTAATCCATGTCAAGGTCGACACTATGACGTTTTACCAACCACTTTAAAACTGAAAGACTCCTGTGCTCGGTTAATGAGGTCAGATCTTCTCGTGCTTTGACTAGTTTGGTTCCTTGATGCTTGTTTCCTCGGTGCTTAAGTGAAATTTTGGTCCTAGCTTATGGTGCCCCCCCGACATGGATTAGGTGGCCACCTTAGTTGGGTTGCAGATGAATGTCACATAGTTCATTTTAAGGCTCCGCTAAAATGGAGTCTAGCGTGAGTCACATACGCACAGAGGCTCTGTGTTAATGGCTATTTCTGGAGATTCCCCTGGAATGTTGTGACCTCTTCCCTTCCAGTTCCAGAGAAGCCAAAGCTCATGGTGAGCCCAACCAACATGGGCACGGCCCTCCTCCAGTGGCACCCACCTACGCTGACGCACGGCCCCCTGCAGGGTTACCGGCTGCGCTTCGGCCGCAAGGACGTCGAGCCGCTCACGGTCATGGAGTTCCCCGAGAGGGAGAATCACTACACTACCAGGGAGATCCACAAGGGGGCATCCTACACCTTCCGCCTGTCCGCCCGCAACAAAGTTGGCTTCGGCGAAGAGACGGTGAAGGAGATCTCCACCCCGGAGGATCTGCCCAATGGGTACCCCCGAGGCATCAGGACTGAGAGCACCACAGCCACCACCATCCAGGTTAGCTGGCTGCCGCTGGAGCTCAGCGAGCGAAATGGCAACATCGTCAAGTACGCCCTGCAGTACAAAGACATCAACAGCCCCAGGAGTCCCACGGAGCTCTTCATCACCGCCCCAGAGTCCAGCATCACCTTGGATGGCCTGAAGGCCGATACCACATACGATATCAAAATGTGCGCGTTCACCAGCAAGGGCCCCGGTCCCTATAGCCCCAGTGTCCAGTTCAGGACACAGCCTCTGGATCTAGGTAGGAGCTCCTCCTTCCAAGCGATCTCAGCGAATCACCTAGGTTTGGAGGCGGGGCTTTCATCTTTGTGTATATGTAGCTACAGTCACAGTTAATAAGGTACGGTATTTATGTAGCCATCGCCCCAATTTGGCCACAGGGCGTAAACGCGAGGTGAGTAAAGAGGGTCGCTGCCTGGTGACAGGTAAGGTAACCAGTGGGAAGCAGCCTTCTAAAGTCACAGTCCCTTGAGCTTCTGATGGCCACAGGTACGTGAGCTTCCCTCATGGTTTCCACAAGGCGGGGGCTTCGAGGACGTGGAGGTTTCACGGGGGTGTCTGTGATGTATCTAAATCATCTGCGTTGCCTTTTTTTAGCAGTGTTTGCAAAAAATTTTCACGTGAAAGCTGCCATGAAGACGTCGGTACTGCTAACATGGGACATTCCAGAAAGCTACAATCCTGCCCAGCCCTTTACCGTAAGTGCAATTCTGTGAGCATGCCGGCGTCGAACTCTGTATGATTCTTTGTGATTACCCGATCCATCCATCATCTGACGACTAAATATAGCTACAATAAAGTACAGGATCATGGAGAAATATTCTTACATCTGATGTTCAATGCTTTAGCCACATTGTCTCATTATTACAGTACACGACATGTAGACCAAATATTGTTAGCGCGTTAAATATCGTCTGATTGCCTGATTCCGCAGAAACGTTTTAATTCAGGGGTTAGGAGAGGAATTCCGCAGTGACAGAATCTGTATGCCGTGTATGTTCCGTGTTGAGCACATGACTGCAAATTACATTTAAAAGTATGGAGGTTGCAACATGCTTTCCATTAATTGGGTGAGACACGAAAAAAATTATCTATATTAGATGGCGATATGCTCTAGGGGAAAAACACCTAATATTTTGTCATTTAACACTTTCAGATTTTATTTGTGACATAAGAGATGCGGTGTATATGGAGATGCAGTTTTTTGCAAAGCATTTGGAATGAATGTATAACAGTGATGCGATGCAACTTTTATTGTTGTATGATGATCCAGGGAGAAAAAATGTGTAAGCGTAGCCATGCGTGCTAAGTGGCTAAAGCTAGTGTTGGTGAAGCCATCTTGACGTGTCCGCAGATCCTGTATGACAACGGGCAGAGCGTGGAGGTGGACGGCAAGCTGACCCAGAAGCTCATCACCAACCTGCAGCCCGAGACCCAGTACTCCTTCCTGCTGACGAACCGCGGGAACAGCGCTGGGGGGCTGCAGCACCGCGTGTCCACCATGACGGCACCAGACGTGCTGCGCACCAAGCCCTACCTGGTCAGCAAGACCAACTCGGACGGCATGGTGACGGTGGAGCTACCATCGGTGCAGACCACCGAGAAAGTCAGGTGAGGGGGGTGGGGTGAGGCCCACGGACATGATACAGACGAGCGAGTGAATACAAGTCAGTTCTCAAAGAATTGTGTGTAATTTACATAAAGACGTTGGGCTTCCAAAGGATACAGACTCCAAACACAGAGCAGAGGCAAGAATCAAGCCTCAGCATTGAATGCATGTAGCAACAGTGCTACCTATTGTGTATGACTTTGATAAGAAGGTCATTGGTTTAAATCTCATCACTGGGAGAGTGATTTTTCTCTTGGGCCTTTGTCTGATTCTGCTGAATTGTTCATCAATTTCCTGTATGTATCTACAGTAGAATAATCAGCACGAGAAAAGTTGACAATTTTTCACAGGTAACACATACTGATGCTGATTTTACTACTGTTCATTCTTCCATTGTGTGCAATTTCTACATTTTCTGATAATCTCATCACCTGCTTGCGTTCTTGAATTTGTTCTTGACCCCTGTTTCTCACTTAAGAAATCCACCAATGCACACATAGTAATGGTTCATTAGAGTTGTCCACGGCCGGCAAACGTTGACCGAAGACGGTCTTTGAGTGTGAGCCACTGCTTCAAAACAGATTCCGGTTTGATCCCCGCAGCCGCCCCGGAGCGGCACGTTGGCGGCCCCCGCCAGGGGCCGGTCTAATAAGCTTCACATTACCTTGCAGTATTGACTCCGAGACCCAACCACCTGCACCGCACTCAGCCAGGGGTCCGAAGGCAGCCGGGGTCATTATCTTAATGTGGCTTAACACTCAGGAATGCCTTCCGTTTCATCTCACTTAGAGATGCCTAATTATCCTGGGTGGCCTTGGCGAGGTGCGACAGGCCTCTCAAGTCTGCTGATCACGCTTCAATTAGATCCAAACCCGAAGGGAAAGAAACCATTGTAATGAAATAAAAATCGCCATGAATTTCCTTGCTCACTAAATAGTCATATTTGTTATTTAGCTGTTTTCCCATTCCTGTTGTCTCTGGGCAAAAACCGAAGATGAAAAGGTAATAGCAAAATAAAATTTGCCAGTTAATCTTGGACAGGGATGTCAAACTCCTGTCCTATAGGACCGGAGCCCTGTGTGGCTTTTCTCTTTCCCTGTTCCACCATAAATGATTTAGCTTATGAGCTGTGTGGTAATTAGCACAAGGAGGTGAATCAGGTGTGTTAAATGAAGGTAAACCAAAAACAGTGCAGGGCTCTGGCCCCCCAGGACTGGAGTTTGACATCCCTGATCTAGGACAATGTTTCTCAACCTAGTCCTCAGGGACCCCCAGACTGTCCATGTTTTTGGTCCCTCCCAGCTGGGAGGGAGCAAAAACATGAACTGTCTGGCTGAGAGTTGGGAGGGAGCAAAAACATGAACTGTCTGGCTGAGAGTTGGGAGGGAGCAAAAACATGAACTGTCTGGCTGAGAGTTGGGAGGGAGCAAAAACATGAACTGTTCTGGTGGGGCATCCACGGACCGGGCTGAGAAAAACCGGTGTAGCAGGTTTAGAAAGGCGGTTCTACGCCTGGCATGGCACTGAGCTGGTGTTGCTGCTTTGCCCCCATCTGGTCCGCAGGGGATACTACATCGTGGTGGTACCCCTGAAGAAGCAGCGCACTGGGAAGTTCCTCAAGCCCTGGGACAGCCCCGACGAGATGAATCTGGATGAGGTATGCAGGCCGCCGGCTCTCTGTGTCCGCACCGTGCATGGGGGGGCAGAGGGTGAGTAACCCCCAGGAGGTGACCCCCAGATCGGCCTTGTGCAATGAGCGTGTCACTGGCCAGGGACCCCCACTACCCAACCCTCGTTCGCATGGAAATGAGGGGAATGTTGAATTCCCATCAGGCGGGAAACAGGTTGACACTGCTAATAGTAGCAATAAGCATAGGGTCCTTTACCGCCACCTGGGAGGGTCCCCGTATTTTGGGCTCATCGTCCCCAAAACATGCACATGAACAGCTGCAGCTTGTTTTACTTTTTTTTTTTTCTTCAATAGCGTGACGATGAGCCGCACCTTCAGTTATATAGTTCATGGTTAGATATCCTGCACCACGAGAAACTTCACAGAGTTGACGAACTCCCAGGAGGTGCATCAGCTCCTGAGATGTTCTCCAGCGGCACCACACCCTTTCACCGGCGCTCTAGCATTCAGCTGTCTGTCCAGAGTCTATGGTCACTGCCGCAGCAGACTTAGAGGCCAGTTAATCCACCGTCGACGCGGGGAGGAGAATTTTAATAAAGGACAACCCATGAAGCGTTAATCTGTGTAATGGTTTTGTTAGGGACGTCGCTTGAATTATTAATATCTGTCTCTGAAAGGTGTTCTTTGTTCAGCCTGACTTGTAATGCCCTCATGTTCCTGTAATAACAACGCACACCAGTGGCACGGGCAATATTCACAGGGATATTAGCAAGATCCTGCAAGTCGAATGGCAGATATATATGCTTTGTTCAGAAGATCTTTTGGACAAAACAGTGCCATATTATTGTCTAATTACCAGACTTTAGACTGTATCATCTACCTCCCTGAGATAAATACCAAGGCTGCCTTTGGACTGCCATGAACCATTTCACACCATTCTTCCCAGTGGAAGCCGTGGTGTATTTTGCCAGTTGTCACAGAGAAGTCAAGCATGTCTTGGCTGGCCACTGCAATATCACTTCCTGCAGCCTGTGAAGGAGTCTGCAGACTGCCGCTGGCTGGCAGAGAGAGTATTAATTCCCAGCAGTCAGTAGTACTCTTGTGTGACCTGCCTTGCGTAAAAAAAGCGATTATTCAGCAAGATATATATGGATGAAGTGCGCTACCCGGCCTGGGTCCAGGCAGACTAGAGGTCAGGTCCGCTGTGGACCTGGAGACACTCTGAGTCGGACGTTAAATTATTTATGACTTATGTGCATTCTTACAAACATCCACACTTGTTCTGTTTCGCACAAGTCGTGAATATCTCTGCCAGGGTTCTATGCAGTGCTACACAGCTGAGAGCTGTGACCTTTTCTAACCCTGGAGAGTCCAGGTTCAGAATGTACAAGTCCAGATCAAGATTTTGTTTCAACCAACCAGTTGAGTATATAGAGTCACAGTCACAGAGTACTCAACTGGTTGGTTGAAATAAAACCTCGATCTGAATTTGTACGTTCTGGAGCTGGACCTCTCCTTTCCCTTCTGTGACGACAATGCTGTGTGTAGAGGAATCCATCTCGCTTTATAATGACTCACTTGCATCTTGTAGGTATTTGTGAAACTCAGCCACTCGATATCTTAGGCTATTTCTGTTTTCTGAGAATAGTAAGGCTCTGTCGTGGTGTTTTTTGGGCGGTGAACGGCCAGTTGAGGTTACCGTAGCAGCTCATCTTGACCTGGATCCATTTTTCGTTTAGTTTGCTGTATAAATAGAACCAGGAACGAAGTTTTATCTCATGTCACTTTCAAGAAGATGGTAGAAACGACCCACAAATATCCCTCGCTGTGTTTGTGCAGTAGCGGCCTTGGCGGGAGGGTGGGAGATGTTTTATGTGTTTCACCATGATTATGGCAATATCAGCCGACCGCGGAGGAAAGTTCATACCTTTTTTTGCCCTTTTAAGTGCAATGGAGGGTCAGGCAGCAGGGCAAAATTGATTAAGATTACAGTCGCGGCAGTGTCACACTTGCCAAGTATACTCGGGGGTAAAAAAAAGCACAAAGATGAGATAGCCGGCATTCCTGATAACTGGAGAATGTAACACATGGTGGGACTGGGGCGGGGGGTTGGTGTTTCTGAAGCTGTAAGGATTCTCCATAATAGCACAGCTTTTCTGCATCGCTGACCCCAGCTCATGTACATTTAGACATATGGGCAGTGGATTCAGATTTTGTCTTTGATCTATTGGTGCTGGAGTAATTGCTGTACACCTTGCCAGTATTGGCAACAGTTCATGTAACTGGGCTAAATTATGTGTGTTTACAGCTTCTGACTTCTAGTAAAGTAAGTGAATCTGCGTGTGGGTGCATCAGTCTTAGATTTCCTAGCTAGTTGTGTTGGGAATTATGTTGTTGATGTCATGCTAATGTGTTATAATGTTTTCTAGACGGGTATGATTGTAAAACCTCCAGGGTGGGGGGGTTTTCGGTCCCGCCCCCGCATTTTCTGTGGCATTTGCATGCTTTCCTCGTGGTGCTTGGTTTTCCTTTGGACACTTCAGTTTCCTCCCACAGTCCAAAGACTTAAAATTAGACAGACTGGTGTCTCTAAATCCACGTGTCAGGGGGCTGTACGACCGACGTCCCATCTAAGGCGTGCCTTCTGCTTTCTGGAATGGGCCCTGGACATTTTGTGATCCTGCAGATTGCAGATCCTGCACCTTGGGTGGAGCTGTCGGAGGTCCTGACCCAACGGACGGATGGATGGATGGATGGATG
>JAABNX020000017.1:10710072-10730264 GCA_015163995.2 Mormyrus lacerda | reverse complement strand
TTGAAGAGTCAGGAATTCACATCCAAACCTGCACTTTGTGTGTGAGGGGCGTGCAAGTTCTCGGTTTGTACGTTTGTCTTGATTTCCTGAGTGTTCCCCAGTTTGAATTGTGTCTGTAAATTACACATTGTGTGTGTGTGTGAATGTGTCCTGGGGGGGTGGTTATGTGTAGATTATATAGTGGCAGAGGTTCAGAAATTACAAATCCAGACCAAGGTTTTTTTCCTGTTATGGGGGGACCACTTTTTTTCATTGTCCACAAAGGAAAATTCAATTTTATTAAAAAAGAAAAAGTCTGTGACTGCAATCAAAAAAGCTAAAAATGCCTTTGTCTGGATACTTATGACTTAGGTCAGGGCTGTGTAGGGGTTAAGGTCATCATGTTGGCATTAGGGTTTTCCCATAGAAATTAATGGATTGAATGGATGGTCCTCACAAAGATATGAATAAAATATGTGTACATACGTGTGCAGGTGTGTGTGCGTCTGCGTGTGTGTCCATCCTGTGATGGACAAGCATCCCATCCAGGGTGTCATTTTCCAAAACACCATCAGAAATGATATGTGTTTCAGGTATTCCTGGATGTCATCAATTGTATGCCCATTTTAGTGTATTTGTACATATGGCAGTTAGTGTGTGGTTTTTCTAAGGCAGGGGTGGATAATCTTATCCAGAAAAGGCCGTTGTGTGTGTGGGTTTTTGCTGCAACTCCCTAATTAGGTCACTAATCAGAGGACTGATTGGCTGAAGAGTCCTCACACCTGGGTTTGAACAGCTGATCAAAAGGTTATCCCAAAAACCTAAACACACACCGGACCGGCCGTTTGCGGATAGGCCTGGCCACTCCTATTTTAAGGGCATCTATCGGTCACACATCCATCTTTAACATTTTTTTATCACTTTGATATTTCTTTATTTTGTTCCTTCTTTCATTCTCTCATTCATGCTATTTATATGCAATTCTCTTCCCTCCATCATAGCTTTAATATGAAACATTCAGATATTATATTTACATTGTGTGTTAATGTTTTCATACCTTGGCTTATTTTCTGTGCCTGCCCTCTCTGTCTATGTACTTTATGTATATATGCGGCACCACGGCAACCAGCGAACGTCACTTCATGCCACCGTATGCAGCGTCTTGAATTTGGTTGGTGCGTCAGTAAAGATCCCCTCGATGAGACTTGACCTGACCGACCCCCCTCCCCCCTCCAGACTATGTATGCCACCAGCCCCTATTCGGACCCCGTGGTGTCCGCCGACACCGACCCGCAGCCCATCGTCGACGAAGAGGAGGGGCTGATCTGGGTGGTGGGCCCGGTGCTAGCCGTCGTCTTCATCATCTGCATCGTCATCGCCATCCTCCTGTACAAGAGGTAGGAGAGGAAATGGGGAAGAGCACCTATGTATTAATAACCTTCCATCACCCCCCTACCCCGGGAAGCGGAGGGTACTGGAACACCGCCCCCTCATGTGAGGAGGAGTAACTGCATGTAGACTCTGCTCTGAAAAGGAAAACAGACGACATAAAAGTGAGGCAGTTATTACAGGCTTTTTTTGGGTAGTTATCCTTCTGCTAGAAGTTAATCCTTCTGGTATTTCGGGCATCTAAATGATCAGTCACCTGTCATCTTTGTTAAAATGCCAATTTAGCCGAGAGAAAATAATCATTCCAATAGCAGCCTTTATGAGAGGAACAGCTGTAGGCCAACAATAGATGTCCTGAAGATTTAATTGCCAGCAAATTTGCAGTATGCCAATTAAGTCAGTCTCACCAGTATGTTCACATGTGAGCGGGGATATTTAACAGGGGTATAACTAGGAGGTATTTCACCTGTCAGGATTAATTTGGGATTTATATGGTGGTTACCTCATGGGCTAGCGGCAATTATGTGCTAGTTGTGATGGATGCAAAAAATACCCGAGTAATAGAAATAGCTAATAAAATATATTAAAGGACTACTTGTAAACCACTTATTAATATTATAGAAAATTCTACAGTCATGTGACAACCTTCAAAAAACATGCCAGGACTTCTGGACAAACGTTGTTTGGTAACTTAGGATTTTTGCATAGCTTAGCACCTCACCCAAAGGTCTGCAATCATTTTAATGCACTTATTTCATCACACGCGAACTCTAACTGCTACTGCAAGCACCGTCTGACTGTTTTTGCATAGTATCTATATTTTTTAGAATTCTAAAAGAAAACAGAGCAGTTTTTTTGGACAACAAGCTAAGCATCATGGCTTGAAGCCTTACAGCGAGTTATAATATTGCCAGAACATTTATTTAATGCTCTAGAACAGGGATGTCAAAAAACTCCAGTCCTGGGGGGCCGGAGTTCTACACATTTTTGGGTTTCCCTTCATTTAACACACCTGATTCACCTCTTTGTGCTAATTACCACACTGCTCTTGGGGTGAATCATTTATGGTAGAACAGGGAAAGAGCTAAGCTACACTGGGCTCCGGCCCCCCAGGACTGAAGTTGGGCACCCCTGGTCTAGAATATGGATGGATGGCAGAATGCATTGGATGTAGGTATTTCTGGCATGTTTAAATATTTGCAGTATAGTGGTTACTCTCCTTGCCTGTCGCGCGACAGACCGGGGTTTGATACCCCGACGGGGAGACGCGTGTTATTTTTGTGGGCAGTGCTGGCTTGATGGTTAGGGAAGCACACTCGTAATCGAAAGAGTGCAGGTTTTAATCCCCCACCAGCTAGTCGCCACTGAGGTACCCTGAGCAAGGTACCGTCCCCAAGCACTGCTCCCCGGGCGCTGAATTAGCTGCCCCCTGCTATGTCACAATGTCACATATGGGTTAAATGCAGAGGACAGCTTTCGTTGTTGTGTGCTGTGCTGTGGTGTGTTAACAATGACCACTGATCACTAAATTCTAAAATTTGTTTAGAAATAACATATTCAAATCCCTTCATTGACAGTGAATGCATTTTGATTTTATTTCTGTTTTTATTTCTTAAATAAAAGATACATTTATGCTGTATATAGGTTTTTAAAATGCAGGGGTGGCGCGTTGGCGCAGTGGTTCGCACTGCTGCCTCGCAGCCAGAAGGTCCTGCTTTTGGTCCCGGGTCCTTTCTGTGTGGAGTTCGCATGCTCTCCCCATTTTCACCGGGGACTCCAGTTTCCTTCCACGGTCCAAAAACGTGCAGAATTGGTTGATTGGTCAGTCTCAATTGGCCCTGTAGTTGTGTGAGTGTGTGCGCCCTGGTGTGTTGTCGACTGCCCAGGGTTGGTTCCTGCCTGTGCCCATTGTTCCTGGGATAGGTTCCAGTCTCCCCAGCGACCCCAGTTGGGATCGAGTGGTTTCAGAAAATGGATGGATGGATGGATTTAAAAATGCTTAGACAAAAGTCTTGCCATCAGTCTCTGGGGTCTGTAGTGACATGGCAGTAAGGACTGGCGAGGTGGACGAGGCAAAATAAAATATGAAGAAATTAATTTCTCATTTTCACCATAGATGTCCATTTCCCTTGTGCACTTTAATGCCTCATCAACTATAATACCCATTCTATTAAAATTATGGACTGGGCATTGCTGAATGGAGAATTACAAGATACTGCAGCTAGAGAAACACAATTAATTTTCTGAAATGCGAAAAGAGAAGGAAATGTAATTATATATCGGTGGAAGCAAACCATTCCAATCTCCCGGGCCAAGTGACACACCCAGCGGCCCCCCAAGCGAGAGCAGGAAGAAGCAAAACGTGTAATTTCTGCGTAAACAACCTTCCCCCAGGTGCTAAATAGAGAGTCTGGTTCTGCATTTTCAGGAAGATCTAACAGCCCTGGGACAGGAATGATACCTGCGCTGCACACAGAATCCCATCGCAGTGAACCGAGAGGCATCAGGTGGTTTGTGTCCAGTTAGAAATTCAGGCCTAGAGTTGCTGCAAAAAGGTTAATCTGTATTTAACTTGCACTTGAACTCATTTGATTGTTGCTGGAAGGAGTTTGGATCTTTGATGTTTCTCGCATCATGGATTACACTGATAGGCTGTGAGCTAAGCCACGCCCACCTGATACCACTGAGCCGCTACCAAGTCCTGTCATCGCCCAGTGGTCACTCTCAGTACTGCATCTATTCTTGGAATCTTCCTGCTGCTTTTTGGTTATAATTTATTCCGATCTTTCCCAAAAAATGCCTCTTACGCTTTCTTAAAGTACGAACGCACTAGTGCCAAAAAAATAAGAAAATAAATAATCCAGTGTCTTTGCAGAGTAGCGATAAAGTGGGAGTGACTGAATAATACGGGTTTATCGTGGTAGTTTGGGTATAGCGCAATATTTTCTTTCAGCTAATAGTGTTGCTTTTGAAAATATCGTATGGCAACATACATGAGGATCATGATCATGATAACTAGCAATGTGTTATAAACAGGGTTTGATATAGCTGGCACACAGGTGCACATTAACTACACATGCCAGTAATTTCTTGTCGTAGTAGCACAAGTGCATTCTTCTCCCACAGGAAAAAAACATTCCTTTCCTAACATGGCAAATGCACATAAGATAAATATTCTCCTCCATTGCACATCTGTGAAACTGTGGGGTCAGCTTCACCTACGCCGCACGGGATTGGTTTAGCATCGCAAATTCCCGGGTCAAAGTCCATTTAAACTACCGAAAGCGAATTTTCTCCTCGTCATGTCAGAGTGTCGAGAATGGAACTGAACGTGACCAGACCATTAGCCATGACCTTTTCAACGCCCAGACTTTCCCAAGATCGGTGCATTTCTGGTGTTTTCCGTGGCCGTACGCTAATGATATTTTGCCGTTGGTATTTTTTTGTGGTGCCGGAGCGCCATGTGAGCGCTAATAACAAAGCGCATTTTTGAATTTCAATAGATCAGAGGATCAAAGGTCATCAGTAATTACATCCTCGACTGCAGCAAATCACTGAACAGAACGAATTACTGCACTTATGTTAAATATAGCACTAAGCACTCGTAACCATCTAAAGTGCCATTTCAAACAGATTTATCATGTTGTGTTTGTATATACCTTCTTATTTTTAAAGGGTGTTTATTTTTGGAGGAGAGTAACTGGATTATTAATTTATATATATATATATATATATATATATATATATAGAAAATATACAGTATCTGTAGCATTTTATGTCTGGACTCCAGTTAATCAAAAAAACATATTCTGTGGATTTAAGTGTGTCTAATCTGATTTTCTAAGACTTAATTAAAGGTTCTAATTACAGAACAGGAGGAGTTTGAAACAAAGAAAGTATTACATTCTCCATTTGGCAATAAATGGCGGCTCAGCATGTAAATTAAATACAAAAAAAAAACCCAAATACCTAGTTGAGCCTTTAGAGGGAAACAGATCCTCGTTGTGCAGCTGTGGAGAAACAACGGTCTTCTGAAGCTGCCCCAGATACTGTAGATATAAAACTGGATGTGGCATAGCTTGCAGAGGGAACGAGGAAACGCCTCACGCAATCCAGAAGCCGTTCTTTTGCGACGGAGAGGTTTTTGTCTCTCGCAGAACCATCCACCGCGTTTCCCGTATCTGGTGTGGTTAGGGTACGCGCCTCTGCTTTCCGCCGCACGGATATTGCAGGCCGAGCGGTGGCCATTGCCACCGTCTAACTCTCTCCTTTGTTTCCCATTCGCTCGCATTTGGAGCAGCAAACCGGACAGGTAAGGGCATGGAGAGATGCTCTCCCACTCTCTCCCCATCCAGGACCCTTCTGTGTGTCTATCACCCTCCAGTTCAGTTGCCCATTACCTTACATTTTCCCAAACCCCGACCATCACCAATGTAAATGCTAATGGTGTTCAAGTGGGAAATGGGTTACAGGCTTTTGGTGGGGAATCTGTGTCTCCTGGAATCTGTGTAAGCAGGATCAGCCATCAGCCAGAGCCAGAGTGATGGGTTGAGAACTTTATTGCATTAGCCTTTTCACTGATTGGCTGATCATCTAGGTGGGTGCTACACAGTGGTGATGGTTCAAGTGGCTCTCCATTGGTTCAGTAAAGCGCTTTGAGTGTCTAGAAAAAGCACTGTGTAAATGTAACATTAATTCATTCATTCTTATACGGAGGACCCCCCCACCCCGCTTGGAATGAGAAGAGTCTGTTGTTGGTCTTTTCCTGCTGGAAAAATGACATGTTCCGGGCACTGCCATGTTCCGATTGGCTGTGTTGTCATACCGTCGATTAAATAAACAAGGTGTTTGTCGGACGATATGCATAAAGGTCTAATGGGTTGGGGGTGGGGGTGTTAATATGAGAGGGTAAATGTTGTAGTAAGTGTGTTATTAGGGCAGCTTTTAAGAAGGCAGGTGAGCTGAAGAAAGCTGCTTTGCATTTTCATTGAAGGGAAGGACTTAGGCTGCTCCTCTGAATCGTTCTTTTGTTGTGCAGCTGACAGATTTGTCTGCTGTAAAAATGCATTATTCAGTATATTTCAATGCTGTTTTTTACAAAGTGTAATTATTGGGTCCAGTCCTACGATGCAAAGTATTCATATTAGAGGAAGAGTTAATGTGTGTCGCGTATCTTGTTTCGGCTGGTTTTGTTAAACTGGGCAAAATATTTGGATTTGGATATTTTGTGAGTCTTTGCATGTCACTCCGTTCCCCATTAATATGTGCTGTCAGGCTGTCAGTACAGTGAATACAGAACATCGGCTCTGTATATTTGAATTAAGTTCTCAGATTATAGTGAAAAAGCACCAGTATGATACTCATATGCCCTTAAATGGGTTGGCGCCCCATCCTGGGTTGTTCCCTGCCTTGTGCCCATAGTCTCAGGGATAAACTCTGAATCCCCAACGACCCTGAATAGGACAGGAGGTTTCAGAAGATGGATGGATGGATGGATGGTACTCATTCACCTCAATGAGATAAAACAATCTCTAAATGTAGACCTCTTCATGTTTTGCTCAGTGAAAGATAATAACATCTCTTTTTTTCATACTTTAAAGTAAATGTCGTAATAAATCTGATTGCCATGGGTTAGACAGCATGGATGTCGATTGTTCATTTTTGACTAACGAGGTGAACCGAGTGACATCACTGCGGTCCCAACCCATAATATTTGGGGACCCAAGTTTGCCAAACCTTTCTGTTTGATGTAACTTAATTCCAGTTGCCTGAAGTCCCCATTATGCGAGGTTCCTGTCCTCCTCATGCAAGCATATGTGTGCAAGCACAGTCTGCAGCCTCCCTGAGATGGTGGGACCCACCCCAGTCACCAGGGTCTCTGATTGTCAGGATTGTTCGGTTGTCCTCAGAAATCCAAGTCCTGCTCTTTCCTTTCCACAACCTGGGTCTTGTGATCATTTTCATCTCTCTTGGTAAAATGGGCCACATGGGAGTCACCAGGCCGCGTTGGGGCTGTGGAGTCACCGGGCAACATAGGGGCTGTTTCCGTCCTAATTGCTGTTCCATGCCATTCCAGCTTTAAGCTTGTTTTTCCACATTAATCGCTCCTTGCCCTGTTTCCATCTGTGTCTTATTTCAGTCGCTCGCTTCCCACCTGCATGTTTCTCATCTGAATTAACCGTGTTGCGGGACGGAACAAGGGGGCGCTGTGGAGCACAGGCTAGCAGTGTTACCAATTGTTTGATTTGTCACCCCAGTCAAAAATTAACGTCTGGTCAGAAGCACGATTGTGCAGGTGGCATATTGCAGTGGGATTCAGAGAGACGTTTTGACATATTTTAACTAAAATACATTATAAATCTCATACAGCGTTGTCGTAAAGTTTGTAAAGAAACGTTCATATAGCTAGTCTGGTAATAATTTACTTTTCATTATCTAATATCCATCCACATGCCCACTGTCGCCATGGTTCACTTGTCATAATGTTTTTCTTGGAGGCATCGGCGGACTGTTCCGAAATATCATATGATGTCATAGAGTAGCGTTTCCCAGCCCACAGCCGGTCCGCGTTTTTGCTCAAGGACTGCTTCAAGAAACACTGATATGGGATCCTAACACTAAATTGTTTTCATGCATATTTATTTATATTTTAAGCACATAGTCAAGTGGTCCCTACATATCTTGGTTTGTATTCCAGTATTCATTACATTTCCAGTTACTTTATTTAGCCGATGCTTTTGTCTATGACAACATAGAAGTGAGCGAATAGCACACTGCAAGCATCCATGCTGTGAAGGAGTCGACTAGGCACATGCGCAGCAAGGCTGAGATTCCAGTGAACGCCCAGGTTCTAGTGTAAGCAGTGTTGGAACAGGAGCTACACTAGAACCTCCAAAAAGAACCTGACAGGGCTGCTATTTTGGGCTTATTATGTGCTGCTGACGGTGTTCCTGCTCTGCCGCTCCGTTCAGGAAAAGAGCGGAGTCCGACGGCCGGAAGGGAAGCTTCCCCAGCAGCAAGGAGCTCCCACCGCACCATCCCACGGACCCCGTGGAACTGCGCCGGCTTAACTTCCAGACACCTGGTATGACCCCTCCTTTCCAACCACACGCACATCCCCCCCTACCCCATCAAATGCGACGGAGAGCGCTCACCAGTGACAGTCCTGGGTCTAGCTGCTGCCGCCCTAAGGGGCTTTGGATGGCACTGCTGCAGAGACGCATTAAATGCGAGCGCAAACAGATGTGAGCGCTTTCCGCCGCCGCTGTCTAATATCCTCATTTGTTTTGTGCTTTTAATCACATGCCAGACGTTTAATTACTTCACCGTTAACTAACACGTAGCTTCCCAGCATCACCTTGAGCTCCGAGCTCCCGCAGCCTGACCGCCGTCGCCGGCGTGCCGCGTGCATGGCATGACCGGATCTCCCATCCCCGCCGTGCCCATGGCATGACCGACAGCAGCATGCAGACACATCTGAATGCAAGTCTGACATTTAGTGGGAAATCACAGCTGAATATGATGCGGCATCTGCGACCGGCAATCGGTCATTGGGGAGCCAAAGAGGGGAACGACAAACCGCCTTACTTACCCAGAATGCACCTACTTACCCAGAATGCACCTCACCACCTCTCAAAGCGCCCCGTGGAGAAGAAGAGACCACGTGCATCAGCGCGACTGTGTTTTGTTTTTTCTCCCGTGAGCGTCGTAGCACGCATCTTTCAGCGCACGCCTCAGCTGTTATATTAGCCGCTCTCCTTCTTCTTCGTAACCTCAGGACATCGAGCTCTGTAGTGCCTCCTTTCCGCTCGCACTTCCTCCCCTAAAAGCCACCGGTTTCTGCTCAGCCATACGGCAGACGACACCTTCATTGTCTGTGTTTGGAAATGGATCTTGAGGCCCAGCAGTAGGAAAACTTCATCTGCTCTTTGGGGGCGGGAGCTGTCTACTAATTAATGCCCGTTTAAGTTGTCATCAAGATAAAAGGAGCGCAATTTAACGTACTGCCCCCACAAGTGGCAAAAGCTTTGCACAGCTATGGTTATGAGGGACGGGGGATCCGGAACCTACGCCCGAGTGACCTTGCTGGCTTGCCCTCAGCCAAGTTGACAGACAGCCTATCAAATGCTCCGTTCTCAACTGCAGGCCAATCCCGCGACCTCTTATTCTCGCATGTGAAGCCTATACGAGCTGGCCTTACTCCGCTCGCATTCTGCTTTGCTATCTTGCTTTAAAGCAGCATTGCAACTCTGGTTTTTGCAGCTGGCTCCGCATCAGTGCGTGCCGGTGCATGCAGCATTATGAGGATCTTGTGGCACCACTCGCTCTTGGCGTGCCCGTGTGCAAATCGCTGCTTGAATAAATCACCATTGCCTTCACGTGTAGCTCACGTGTAGCACGCACACCTAATTGTGCTCTTTCGGGTGATGGCCTATTTCACTTTAAGAAATGTTCGCCGCAATGCTGCGCCTACAAAGTTTTATATATGCCACCATTCCTTTACAGGTTCAGGTGTCCCCGGTTACCCCGGTAACCTCCGTTTGTCAAGTTAGTTGGTCTTGTTTATGCATACGTCAGTCTCTTTTTTGGGTGTCCTTTCCTTTATCTACTTCCCGATTAGTATTGTAGCTCCACCTCACTTCATCTAATATGCAGGGTTTCCATGGCATCCATTGCAAGGGGCGGGGTCTCAAATGACATACTGTAACATTGCATTATTAGACATAGACGACTAATACCAAATCTCCTTTCCCCTCCCTTTCCCTCATCTTGCTAACTTTGTTGTTGCTTGTTGTAACTAACATTTTCCGTCACAGTAACAATGCCCACTTTGGGAAGTATGCTTGGTGACTTCCTCTCTACTTTAGGTGTTGGTATCCCGTATAGCATGCTGCCGCTTTGAGCGATCGAACCACCTAACACAATCCATCATGTCATTGCTACTGAATATGCACATGTTCTTCTAATGAATTATTTTTATGTCTTAAAATCCTTTTCCGATTCCCATTCCAAGGTATGGCTAGTCACCCACCAATTCCCATTATGGAATTAGCTGATCATCTAGAACGGCTGAAAGCCAATGACAACCTGAAGTTCTCTCAAGAATACGAGGTATGTATATTTCTTACTTTAGACCTGTGTTTCCCAGCCCAGTCCTCAGGGACACCCAGACAGTCCACATGTTTGCTCCCTCTCAACTCCCAACACACCTGTGCCAGATATTCAGTGTTCTTGATTGGCTGGGAGCTGGGAGGGAGCAAAAATGTGGACCGTCCGGGGCTGAGAAACACTGCTTTAAGCCTTTAGTTTTCTCTGATGTTTTGATTTGGACATCATTCGGCAACTGCCAGATTCTGCTCCACGTTCTAAACAAGAAATTCCGCATTAAAAGATTTTTCTTGACATCCGCTGCTTCAAGTAAAGCACTGATCAAGTCTCGTAATGGTGTTATCGTGGCTCCGTCCAATTCATCAGTTTGATCCTCTTCAACGGAAATAGCCTTAAGCCTTTGGTTAATTTAGGATTAAAAGTGGACTGTATTTGGCCAAGTATGTTAGTTCAAATTCAGTATAAATTCCTTATCTACTTTTTTCCTTTTCTTTTTTTGTCTGATAAAATGGCAGTTTCGGTGCCGGATCGAATGGCACATTCACACATCTCTAAACGACATCTTAGGTCGCCCTTTTCACTATCAGAGTTCTGAAAAGGTCACGGTGTCTGCAGTGTGTTGTAATCTCATTACCCCTCGCAGGCAGAGCACTGCAGACAATCCAGCGAGCGTTTCTCGTCGGAAGCGTGTCCCAGCGGCTCCGCATAGTAATCCCATTTGACGACGCCATCAGATTCGGGCGTAGAGCTTCCGGATGCTTTAGAGTGGCAGGGCTCAAAGCCAGGCACAAGCTGGCACTCTTGAACATAACTGAGGTAATCTCAGTGTAAATAAATATGAGAGCAGAATGACTAGCATCTACGGTAGCCCATTTCAGTTAACTGAGGATTTAAAAATGTAATATAGTCATTCTTCCAAAAGGTTATTTCTAAATGCAAAGTATATTGTGACTGTTTTAGATGCTGTCTAGCAAAGCTTTTGAAGAACAATGACTTGCTTTATGCTTGTGTCAGGAGGACAGTAGGTTAACAGTGGAGTGTAGTGTATTACACTGCAATCCAAAGAGCTACGATCGTGAATTTATAATGGCAAAACATTTACAATCGGACACTTTTATTCAAAGCAATGTACAATCGAGCAGGGTCAGCCGGTTATTCAGGGGTTAAGGGCCTTGCTCAAGGGCCCACCACAAATCCACCTTATGCTTTCAAGTCATTCTTATAAAATCCAGCCATTTATCGCTCTAGCCTTGGTCACCTTCGCCATTCATGCAAACCCACACAACGTGTTGCATATCATATTGGTGGAAGATGATCGCTTCACATGTCCTCTGAAGCCTAAAATCAGAAGCAGTCTGTGTAACAATTAAGTTAAGAAAATAATTAAAATAGTAATCAGAATATTAATGCAACATTTAACTGGCAATAAAGTAAATACCATTAAAGTAAATGTAATAAATTATATCATTATTCCACATATCAGTATTACAAATTATATTACAATAAATTGAATGCATTTTTAAATATTTTTGTGGGCTTTGTTCCCAGTTTTTGTTCCCCTGCACAGTCCTGCAGGCACTGTGACGAGCTGCGTGTTTGACACGCCGATCTGACAAGCAGGCTCTTTGCTTATGGACAGGTGGATATCGGAACCTCATTTTCAGCCCTTGATCAAGGGGCTCCGCCTTTTTATCTCGAAAGTCGGCGTCTCTGCAAGCCGCTGAGGCAAAGGAGCCTCTCTAGTGCCGCACATTGCGTAACATGTGCTTTTATGCTCTTATTCCAAGCTGGTGCATTTCTCTGCTCCGTGGTTATACTACAGCTACGTTTGTAGCACAGAGCTAACCTGTTGATGCTCTTAATACTAGCATGGGACTTCATTGCAGGTAAAATGTTTATTTTCTGGTAAATAACGGCATTATATAAAACTCTTGGTATTTCCGAGGTATTTAATCTTTTGATTTTAATTAATTTCTGAATCAACTCTGTACTTTACATCAGAAGACTACAGTTACAGTTGTGGCTGTATTTTTATTTAATTTTTTTTGGATATCTGTTTTATAAAGGCGCGTGTTGATGAACCACTCACTCTGTGATGCCCCACGTTTGTTTGCCTGAGGAAACAGGACACCAAAGGTACTTGTGCACAGGTGGCGAAGGGGTCTACAAGTGGCACAGCAATAAAACACATGGCAGTTTCGTCTGGGGCTGTAATTATCCAGGGTGATGTTCACAGCCACACGGCGGTGCCTCTGCAGTGGCCAAAGGGCCAGGAAGGATTCAGTACTCCAGGTTTGGCCTGTCATTCCCATAGAGCAATTCGCCAACAGTGCAAGGATTCCTTCGCTGTGACATTACTAGTTATTACTTTTTTGTTTTGGGTATGATACTGTTTTGTCCTCTGTGGGGAGAGACAGTACCAGCAGACATCGCATATATCAATTACAGCGTTTTCACCAGCGTTTTTATTTTTTCTTCCAGAGCATTAGTTCAGCATCTATTTTATTATTTGTTGTTTATAGAGGATTTCCCGATCGACGGGTAGGAGGTGCTGAAGCAGAGAGGGATGAACTGATCGCACTTCTGAGGGTCAGACACACCTGCATCAGAAATCGTCTGCTTCCAATATCCTCCATTCTTTCACTGTTTACCAGAGAAGGAATTATGTGTGGAATTGAGCATTTTTATAATTTTCAGTGTAGCCACCCGGCATTTAGCTGCCAGGTGTAAGACTGGAATTATGGGATTTCCGACCCCTTCTTTGGGAAAATTGTTTACTAAGCGACATTTTCTATTTTATTTCTGTTGGCTGATTGTTCCTTTGCAGGTTTAAAGGAAAATTCGACGTGCTCGTTTGTCGTCGGCGAACGTTTTGAGCCGTAACGGAATGAAATCATTCCCTAATACAGCTCTTTTGTAATAAAGCTAAAAAAAAAACCAATAACTGCAGATTCCAGGGCTCGACGCATGCCATTGTGATTGGATTTAAAGCGCAGGGCTCAGAAGCAGACTGGGAATGCTCTTGCAGCCCTGTAACTCTGAAGCACTGTAGGCCGCAGGTCAGAGCACAGAAAGACCCTTTTCTTTGAGAAATGACAGAATCCAGAGCAACAATTTGAACCTGACCTATAAAATGATTGCCCGCAGTAAGTTCTCAAAAGACGCATTTAATATGATTGGGGAATTAGCAGCACGTAAAAAAAAAAAAAAAAAAAAAAAAACACATATTCACCATCAAAATACTGCAGCACCTGATTCTCATATTAATTCGTTAAAGCCTAATGTCTTTCTTCCTATGGTAAGAGTCTTAATTATTCAATCTAAACAGATTATCTAGGGACACATAAAAGCTGACATTTTGGCATTATTATTTATTAAACGGTAAATGTTAATGCATGAAAATGGCATTCCGCCGGCGCATGCGGCGTGACGGTTACACGGATAGCACCCGTTACCTGCCAGGACTTGGACTTGGCCTTATGAGAGCTTGGTATTCTGCGGCCATGAGATCCGGATGAGGTCATTCTTGGCTTTCTCAGACTATTACTGCCAGTGTTTTCAGGACTCCCAAATCATGGGAGGATGTAACGAAAAAAGGAGAAGATGCAGATTCATTTATTATCATTATAGTCCTGCCCCTTTTACCATCAGGCAGAAAACCTATCGCGGAACGATCCTCGGCTGCAGAAACGATAGATGATTTTTTCAGCTTTCAAGGGGAATCGAGGCTACAGAATGTGACAGGCGCATCGCAGGAGCTAAATTTAACAGCGGTTATGTGAAATGCCATTCATGCTGATGCCGCAGCAAACTCTCCGGCAAACCGTTTGAAACATCGGTGAACGTGAGGTAAAAGGGGCCTGCGGATAGGGTTAGCCATTTTTTGGGAGTCAAACAAATATCTGCAGTTTTAATTAGGAGTCCTCTTTGATGGTGCCGCTGCTTATACCGGCGGCAGGGCTATAAGGGAAATTAGGTAATTAGTAATGTTAATCTTAACCATGGGAGAAGAGATCTGCACTCAGGGAGGGTACAGATGAGAGGAGGCCACTCCGCAGGCCCGGCTTTGAAAAGCCCTTGCGCTGATCGCCCCTCATCTCCTCTCCCACTCCGTCCCCAGTCCGTCGATCCAGGCCAGCAGTTCACCTGGGAACATTCCAACCTGGAGGTCAACAAGCCAAAGAACAGATACGCCAACGTCATCGCCTACGACCACTCGCGGGTGCTGCTCAGCGCCATCGAGGGTAAGACTGCAGATGCGGCGCCGCGGGGATCAGCTCCGTCGTTCCCGCTGCTTTTCCGCCTCCTGACTTTTAGAGACACGCTCACAGCTGTTTCACACTCACATGTCATTTATGCCCGGTGATCTCTAGCCATCCTACGCACAGGCGATTCCTCTCATAAGGACTCAGCATACTTCCATCTCACCCAGTGCTATTTTACAAGTGTCCCACTAGGTTATTTATACAGGAGTAATGGCTGGGGTCAAACTTATTCATTTCTTCTAATATCCCGATGTCTAATACCGTAATCAAGTCTCCCCTGACGGCCCCTGACACTGAATGGAATAAGATCCTCTCGGTCTGTCATCGAAAACCTCACTCTCCTTCTTAGGAGTGAGTCAGCTGACCTGCTCTGAGCCCCATCGGGGATATTGACACCGTTGTCGTGACCTGGTCGCTGGGGTAGAATGCCTCATTTTTTTCCCCTTAAGAACCGCATAAGGCCGCTGCTGTCACAGACGGCCACACGTCACGCCACCAGAACAACTTTGATTTCTAACTGCCGATAACAATTTTTTTTTCTGTCCACCAAAATGGTTTTTGCTGCTTGCTGAAAAGACCCGGGACTGCAGCACAAAGCAGGCCTTGGTCAGAAATGTATCAATATCCCACTATTGTCTCAAGGATGAAGAAAGAATGTGATTAAGATTGAGTTTAAGAATCAGAATAGTTTATTTATCACCGAGTGCTTTTACCTGCCGTCTCTGTTCGATGAAAATCACGTACATCCACTTTTTGCTGATTGTGACGTTTCACTATAGATGGAATATGCCCATTTTCCTGTCTATCGATAGGGTTTGACGTCTATTTGCCCAGTGAAAAGATGTTTTATGGTACTAGTCAACACGTGTGTTCATGATGGTCATTTCCTGCGTCTTTCACAGTTACACAATGTTAACAACTTAATTTCGATAATTTGATAGCTGACTAACTAGCATAATTGTTACTTATGGATATAAATCAAGATATTGTCGACAATGACATGTTTGCCTCACTGATAGGAATCCATTTAAAACGTTAATCCCTTCACTGATGGCTGTTTAAAAATACGATTCCATTCGTGGTGCTAACGGTGTCACATTACGTTATTTTAGGTTTATTTCGTAAAACAGTTTCTAAGAAAATCTGTTTCTCATGCTCCCAAAATAATGGAATTTTGGATATACATTTACTTTATGGTTTTAAGCAAAACAATCAAGGACAAATCAAGACAATAGATTATATACATGC
This sequence comes from Mormyrus lacerda, assembly GCA_015163995.2. Lineage (NCBI taxonomy): Eukaryota > Metazoa > Chordata > Actinopteri > Osteoglossiformes > Mormyridae > Mormyrus > Mormyrus lacerda. Next base: position 10,714,275 of record JAABNX020000017.1, on the reverse strand, counting down.
ATAGATAATAAATAAGTACATAAAAATAGAATAAAATCTTGTGAAAATGAATATTGTGCAATAAAGCAGCAGGTTGGTTTTATCAAAAATACTAGACACTAGGGACTAGACACCGTGGCTATAAAGGGTTGCTGCGTTCGTTCACATTGGTGCAGCTTCACCCTTATGGGTTTTTCCCGTGTGTGTGTGTTATTCCCTCTCGCCTTTTGGGGGTTTGCTTGCGAAAAGCAGGAACAGATGGGACCCATTTTGCCGTGTACGCGTGACGCAGAGAGCAGCGGCCGCCCTTGACGGCTTCGCTGTCGTTTGCCACGTTTCCGTCTAAACCCCCCCCCCCCCCCCGGCCGCTTCTGCTCCCACACAGCATCTTACCGAAAAGGAGTCGCGTCTGTTTAAGGCAGATAGCGGCCGAGCGCTGATGTTTCTTGGCTGAGGGCTGGCAGATGGAGAAATTCTGCTCTAAAACAAATTCAGCGTCGGGGGGGGGGCGCCGGGGAAGCAGATGCTGAGGCCCTTTTCTGTTTCTCCGTGGCGAAGGAAAGCCAGGAAAAGCTGATGAATTCCATTAACTCGGCGTAAAGCCCATGTCCAGCCTGCCCGCACCTCCTCCGTCGTGTGTGACAAAGCAGTTGGCACTCACTGCAGGGACCCCGTTGTTTACATTCCAGGCACTTCGACAGATTCCCATTTCCCTCAGCCACCGGGATTGTCTGCCTACCCGCTCTAAGAATTCACCCGTCTGAAATAAGTTCTAATGATTAATTTCCGGTTTGCATCCCTATGAATGCCGTCGTTGCCCCTCTCAACTTTTCCCAGATGGGAGGAGCCATCTCCTGCCTTCTGATTGGTGCTTGGTGTGGCTCCCTTCCAAAACTATACCTTAATTAGCCCACGCTGAGCTTTAGCAAGGTATATTAGGGAGGGGTGGGGGACTGTGGCCTCACACCTCCAGGGTCAGGAGATCAAATCTCAGCCCAACCTGTGCGTGTGTTTAGAGCCTGCATGTTCTCTCCATAATATGTGGGTTTCCTTCAGGTCACTGCACCACTGTTAACTCAAAACCACAATCTTCAATTCGATTTCCTGAAAAACAAGTGCACAGGAATGACATTCAGGGTATGACAGCTAGCTGGGGCAGAGGCAGGGACTTGTAAATACACAGGGGTAAGAAGACTAACACAGGACAGGTGAGACTAATTAACAAGGGTTGGGAAAACAGGCCACAGATTAAACTAATAATTAAATCAAGGGGCTCAGAAGAGAAAACTAAGACACTGACAGAAACAAGGAAACGGGATCTACACTAGGGAAATAACAGACAGGTAAAAAACACAGGCACGGGCACAAAGCATGAAACCAAAACCAAATACAAATCACAAGACACAGAAATTAGAAAAACTGATAGACTAGGGAACAAAATACAGAAACAGAAGTGGGATTCGAACACACAAAAGAGGGGTTTACAGGTGGATGGGGAAGAGGGGAAACACTACAGACTAGAACAACAGGGAAGACAGGATGGCCAGTGACACCTGCTGGCCAAACGGGGAGAAGATGGAAGACTGGGACAAAACAGGTGCTGACACTGACAACTTGAAAAAGTACAATAGAACAGTTTCCTCTCACGGTCCCGAGCACGTGCAGACAGGCCCGTCGGCATCTCTGAATTGTGTGTGTGCTGTGCAACAGGCAGACATCCCATCCATGTTTTACCCCAGCGCTGCGCCGCGGGATAGAGTCCAGGACATTTATTTCACAAATTTATTTAGAGGCATCAGGTAATATTGCATGCAGTTCTCTAAAATGTACACCCCTTTGAATATAGAATTAAGAAAACAAAAGTAAAGCTGTTCAGGCCAAGACCTTTCAGATCTCTGTTGATAGCGATGTTTAGTCTGTCAATATAAAAGCTGAAGTTCAATACAGCTCCTAGCAGCTGCTTTTACAATGGCTGCCGCCCCGTGTGTGACAGGCCAGCGTTTGTTTTTGTTTGCTCTGGGTTAAAGTTTAAAGTTGAAGGCGCTTACTCTGTTTTATGTTAAAAGTAACAGCAATTTACACTACATAGTCCTAAACAGCTCACCCAGTCTCAGTCATTTCATCCAACAATTAAATTCTGTGGAAGGATACTGTGGTTTCAATGCATTTTGATGTCTAGAATAGGCTTTTGTATCTAATTTGACTTATAGATATTGGAATGTATACAGGCAGCAGAGGGACTAATTGATTTGACTTAATATGACACTTTTGCACAAGTCCTAGATGACAGCTGGGTTATTAAGGGTAGTTTTAGAAACACACCCTGAACAGGTGTCGGGCATCTTTGTTTCACTTTACACCCTAGTGTTTGGTTTCTCTTTCATCGAAGGGCCCCAGCATAGCTGTCCTCACGGGTGCGACAGACGGCCCGTCTGGAGTCGTATGCTGAAACACAGCCAGCGAGAATTAAAACACACACATAAAGACCCAGAGGGATTGAATAAGGGTGTGTGCGGCGTTCCTCGCGTGAGGGGCCTGACGTGAGAGCCATGTGGATGCGGACTGGGCTTATCTCCACGGACCATGCCTGGCCAGCGCTCGCAGCTGTCCATTGTAGCACAGTCACTAGCTGTCAGGCTGCTCCAAGCTCCGTCCCAGCGGGGGAGGGCCCCCACCACGTCAAAAAAGGGGGGGAAATAGACAAGACGCAAAAGGTTTCCTGAGGATCACTGCTGTGTTCCTGTGGAGCTGAGTAAAATATACTTAATGTAATTATTGTGAGTTCCTCTGTTCAACGGCTTCCAACTATGTTTTTTCATTACCTTCGCGTGGTCCGTACCCAAGAACGCGCCAGCAGCCGGTTGTTATTTTGTTGCGTTATTAGACTGTCAAACAGCAGTGTGGCGATGAAGAAAAGGTCTTGTGAAATCCGACATGGGAACTGTGCTTTGGCCAGTCCTTAGGAGCTAGCTCTCTGGTTCATGCTGCTGAAAGTTAAAGATGTGAAAAGGTGGTGCGAGATGGGGCCGGTGATCGCCAAGGGCTGTCCCGCTGTAACAGACCCCTGTCCAGCCAGAGTCCCTCTGTAACAGACCCCTGTCCAGCCAGAGTCCCGCTGTAACAGACCCCTGTCCAGCCAGAGTCCCTCTGTAACAGACCCCTGTCCAGCCAGAGTTCCTCTTTTTATCTCTCTCTTCTTTGTTTGTCTCTCTCTCTCTCTCTCTCTCTCTCTCTCTCCAGGACGTCAGTTTACAGAGTCAAAACATGGCAAATGCCTTCCGCAGGCAGAACTGACCCTTGTCTTTGTTATTCCAGGCATTCCCGGAAGCGACTACATCAATTCCAACTACATTGATGGGTACAGACGGCAAAACGCCTACATCGCCACCCAGGGGGCCTTGCCGGAGACCTTCGGCGACTTCTGGAGGATGATCTGGGAGCAGCGCAGTGGCAGTATTGTCATGATGACGAAACTGGAGGAGAGATCAAGGGTGGGCACATTTTACCAGCTCCTGAAAACTGCATTTAACAGATACCGAGAAGTTATGGGGAACTATGAATTAGGGGGGGAAATGGTGGATGATTAATGAATGCTTGATCTTCATGACTATGGGTAAGAGACAAGTTGGGGTTGAGGGAATCGGTTTGGTCTGTACGCACCTGTTATTAGTTCACTGGACTTGGTTTGAGAGACGGGAGGCATATGTCTGATACCGACACAACATATGCTCTGTTGCCTAGGGAATGCAGAGGGGACCCGGGGTTGATGCAGAATTCATGTTAGGGAGGGGAGGGAGATCCATCATCCAATCACGTCCAGTACCGAGTCATGGGGAGGGGCCTGGAGCCTATCATAGGCATCACAGAGCACGCAGCAGGGGCACCCCCTGAGTGGGATGCCAGCCCATCACAGGGCATATATAGAAACAGGAATAGCAGATATGTCAGCAGAAGCCATTTTGATTTGTATGTCACTGGACAGTGTGAGGAAGTCGAGGTTACACTGCTCACACCACGAGCATACAAACTGCACACACCCAGAACATGCACACTGCACACACCCAGAACATGCACACTGCACGTACCCAAAACATTCAAACTGCATACACCCAGAACATGCACACTGCACGTACCAAAAACATTCAAACTGCACACACCCAGAACATGCACACTGCACACACCCAGAACATGCACACTGCACGTACCCAAAACATTCAAACTGCA
>JAABNX020000017.1:10691435-10702475 GCA_015163995.2 Mormyrus lacerda | reverse complement strand
TGATTACGTGTTCCCCGTGAAACCAATTAAAATGGAGATGTAACATCTCAGGGATGGAAAAGTAAGTTTCCATTTGATGTGCCGGCGTGTTCTAAACAAGCTGACTCCCCGCACCGCTAGAGCCAAACACCAGACATCCAAGTCAGCCAGCCTGAGCTGGGCGGGGTGACATAACAGTATGATAAAGGTCTAGAACTCATTAAAGGTTCCCATTTAGTCTCTGATTTTGAACATTAGTACTTTTTTTTTTGTACTTGCGATCTATTTCCATTTAATGATCCCTTACCTTGATAAAAAGTAGCAATGTACCATAGTGGATGTCATCCATCACTATGTCCCCTGCTTCTTTACTCTAGATTTAGTATGATAATGTCCTTCTCTGGCTGTTCTTTTGAGAGAAATAAAGTACCATTTATTCCTCTGTAAGCATAGGGCATCTGCTGTAATGTGCAGCGTGTTAAAATAAATTATCTATCTTTATTTTCCTCTGCATGGTAAAAGGTAATTATGGATAAACGGGCAGCTCACTGTTCACACTTGCAGCGCCGGCGTGGGTAGGACAGGCTGCTTCATCGTCATCGACGCCATGCTGGAGCGGATAAAGCATGAGAAGACCGTGGACATCTACGGCCACGTCACTCTCATGAGAGCCCAGAGGAATTACATGGTGCAGACGGAGGACCAGTACGTCTTCATCCACGATGCCCTGCAGGAGGCGGTGACGTGCGGCAACACCGAGGTGCCAGCTCGCAACCTCTACGCCTACATCCAGAAGCTGACGCAGATCGAGTCCGGGGAGAATGTCACCGGGATGGAGCTGGAGTTCAAGGTAGGCGCCTCGTCTCGGTCACGCCGGCCCGCACCTCTCCTCTCTCTCTCTGCGCGGATGACCTGGGGCACGACGATTCCAGAACGGAAGCGGTCAGGGGCACTTGGGGAGTTCACAGTAATGGACAGGTCCTAGGAGTCCAAGTGCACTTAAACCAGCACAAAAATGAGAGACTCCAATCCTCTACAGCAGTAAGAGGCACTGCGACTGCATCCTGACAGATATTACTTTGGGTCCAGCTACTGCTATTCAGCAGAGTCCCTGCCCCCCCACCCCCACCAACACACACATTTATTAATTTATTTGATAGAGTCCAAAGAGAAACGAAGCAGTCAGATACTGGTGCTGAGCTCGACTGGCCACATTTGCGGTCCTGTCGCATTTTTCCCACTCTGCTCTTCCTGCTGGTCATTTATGGTGAAAACCCCATGTTCCCCACATCCCCGGGGAAATGGGCCCTTTCCCCGTTCGTCGGAACCGTGCCGGCAGCAGAACCCGGTCCCTTATTTTCAGGAGAATGTTACATTTTGCTGTTCGGTTGCCGCCTTTTCTCGGTCTTGCTGCTGTGAGGCCATTTCTGACCCTCAGTCTGCATTAAGTGGGAGAGGCGCCACTTACATCACAGTCGGTCCTTTCACAGCAGCGTCTTTATTTGTGGTAGATTTTCTCCTCAGTGGATTGATGAGGCACTGGAATAATATCCCATCGTCTCACATTTGCAGCATCACTACACAGTATAATCTGCACTGGTGATTCCTCTGGCGGCCCCGTGACGTCTTCCCACGCTCTCCCCGTCTTCATGGCAGTTACGCGTGTCGCCCACGTGCTTCAGCATCGCAAAAGCGTACCAACTAACGGTGTCTCTGTGTATTTTGCCCCTCCCCCTCCTGTGACGTCCTCCCCACCCCATCGCAGCGTTTAGCCAACACTAAGGCTCACACATCCAGATTCATCAGCGCCAATCTTCCCTGCAACAAGTTCAAGAATCGCCTCGTCAACATAATGCCATACGAGTCCACGCGAGTGTGTCTGCAGCCCATCCGGGGGGTGGAAGGCTCCGACTACATCAATGCCAGTTTCATAGATGGATACAGGTACGTTCCCACTGCTCCTCCTTCGCTTGACTTCTCAGCTGTTTTTCTGATCGATGCCTCCGGCAGCCGCTAATAACCCCGTGGTGTATTTTAAAAGCACATGTTCGTTTCGTCGGGCTCAGAGTCCGCAGCTGTGTTAGTCTCCAGATGAACGTGCGCACAGTTCCTGATCAGTCACCGAACAGCAGGCCCAGGTACACAGACTGACAGACGATGTTTCGCTGCAGCATATGAAGGCAAATCCTCAACCATGTCTCACGTCATTAAATCTGCAGGCCTTAGTTTCCTAATGTAGTATGTGGTTTTTAAATGAATTGCACCGAAAACTCACAAATATTGATAAATCATATTGATTGGTAAATTTTGATTGATAAATAAATGCCCCCCCCCCCCCCTCGTTTTATTGCAGTCACTCACACATGAGCGCACACAAACACCTACCTATCTGCACATGCACTGGCACACATACAGACACTTCAGGACAATTATTGACTTGAGAATCGAAATTCTTTAAAATTGGGCTGCTTTTTTTTTTTTTTTTTAACAATTTCTCATTCAAAAATCACACACAAAAAGTCACATGATATCATCATTGGCTGAAAAAAACCGAGACCGTGTGCCGAAGTCACCTGTCCTGCACCTGATCTCTACATCACTGTCCTTCCGAACTGCTGATTAAGGTCACTTTGCACCGAGAATAATGACAGCCGGCTACAAGATAACCGTAATTAAATGCAAAGTACCATGCTAAATTTCATATATTCAATGTGTATATCACGGTACAGTTCTTGCCTATTCACATGCACAGAATTTATTTCTCTGTTCTGCATGCGATCCAACCCAGATCATCCACCCCTTGCCCCCACCAACTCCACCCACAATCCCAGCAACACTGTAGCAGATAACTGAAAGGTGCAATTCCATTTTATATGATAAAAGCGTATTAACTATACAAAGGTCTGCTGAAAATCCCATTTTTGGAGGAAACCTTTGCCGCCGGCAATCAGGTAATTAGCTACCTTTAGGATGATAAAAGCATTCTTTCTGGGGATTCAAATAAATTATTTGTAATTGTAGTTTAAAGGTTTTTTTCTTCTTCTTTTTCTGGTCCTGCTGCAGACAGCAGAAAGCCTACATCGCCACACAAGGGCCCTTGGCAGAAACCACGGAGGACTTCTGGCGGATGTTGTGGGAACACAACTCCACCATCGTAGTCATGCTGACCAAGCTTCGCGAGATGGGCCGCGTGAGTGCTGGGAGAATCATAATTATTGGGGAAATAACAAAGAAAGAGTGTCAGTGTCAATGAGAAAAAGTTCTGTTGACTACCGTAAAGAAGAGCAGAGGACCATGCGGCCCAGAATTAATGGCGTGGATTTGGAGCAGAGACAGGAGACTGATGGAGACCCATTTCCCATGGTGCTTCTGGTTTCTTGCAGGAAAAATGCCACCAATACTGGCCCGCAGAGAGATCCGCGCGGTACCAGTACTTTGTCGTGGACCCCATGGCGGAATACAACATGCCACAATACATACTAAGGGAATTCAAAGTGACGGATGCCAGGGTGAGGCCTGCGATTCCGCCTCAGCCAATGAAAAACTGACGCACAAATTCTCCATATTACCGATCAATCACGAGACTGATGACTTGTAAGGCTTCTTAGTCATTGGTTGATTGATTAATTTGTTTTACCATTTATTGATTAATTATTTTGTCGATTAAATTATGTTTAAGGACTGTAGTGCACCTAAATGAAGACTTACATGGTATAAACACTGCGTGGCACAAGAATTTAATTTCATTACTGTTCCTGGACAAATGACTCACGTTTTTACCATAGCATGTGTGGTCGGAAAGGGTTAACCCTTCGAGTACATTGATCTCCTCGGTCTCACCATTACAGCTCTGCTTCGTTGTACATTTAGAGGGAAGAAGATGAAAGATCAGCCGGGCTTTTCTGCTGCTGGCGCTTTACTCGTGCACTAATGTGGTGATCCTGTTGTGAATGCTGAGTGCCCCGGCATGCTTGCTCGGGCACGCTTAGTGTGTCCAGTAACAGCTGATTAATTTTGCTAGTAGTTAGCTATTTGCCGTTTGTCGATTTGAACTTTGGAACAAATATAAATTGGTGGCAGGCCTTGATCGTAAATGCTGAATTCAGCCCAGTATGGGACAGCAGGAGGCTCATGTAGGTTTAATTCCACCAAGGTTAACAGTTCCATGCGATGTTGACGTTGCCTTTGTAGTAAACGTTAGAGAGAACCCTTCATGACACACATTTCTCTTTATCATGGTTAAGCTACGTTACCAAAATACCATTCCCTAAAAGACACTCATTGCAAGGACCTTGCGAATTGCACACATGAAAGAAAAAAAAAAGAATGTTATCTCAAATATTTAGGTGCAAACATTCAGTGGAAGAATGACATATCTCTCCTGAACAGTTTCCCCAGATCAAAGTGCTCCCTGACCTATCTCATTTGCAAGAAGGATTTTATAACTGCACATACCTTTGTAATTTCTTTTGGCAATAATTCCATCAGTTGGACATTAAGACGTGGGGTAAACAACCGGTACTAACCTTGACTACCTCGAGATATACCAGCACATTTCTCCAAATGGCAATTTGTCACAGGTTGCTTCCTGTTTGACTTGCGCTCAGAGCAAGTGTTTGAACTTCCTCAGAAGGGCAGGAGTAATGCTTCCCATTTGGCCTGGGTTCTTCTTTGCAGGATGGACAGTCTCGAACAGTAAGACAGTTCCAGTTCACCGATTGGCCCGAGCAAGGAGTTCCAAAATCAGGTGAAGGCTTCATTGATTTCATCGGTCAGGTGCACAAAACAAAGGAGCAGTTTGGCCAGGATGGGCCCATCTCTGTGCACTGTAGGTAAGGAGGACCAGCTTCTTCTCTCTGACTCTTTGTCCTCTTTTTCATTAAAATAACACTTTTAACCCTCTGGGGTCGACAGCATTGTCGGCGATGCCGCGTATATATCTTATGTATTTCAGTTCATAACTCACATAAATCTTATTCTAGAAACATGAAAAAAAATGCTGACTAAATCCATAATCTTCTTTTCAAAATGTCCATTGTCGGAAGTATTAAAGTTTTTTAAATTAGGTTAAATCGGCAAAAAAGTAAACCGTGTCACTTTACTTTGTTTTACCTGCATCGGGAGCATGTAGCGTCTCTGTCACTCGAAGATCGATATTCACATTCTAAATAGCCGCATTAGCGCGCATTCATACCGCGTTCACGTGGTAATTTGATAAACAACAAAACGGTGAAACGCGATCCAGATACATCCCCATCCGCGCTATAAAAGGGGGGGGGGCGTGGCCAGGTGACAATGGCTCATTCATACACATGATAGTTGTTACATATTCATGAAAGCCAGAAATAGTGACACGAGTAACTTTTTCTTATTTATTTATCCAACTGAATGTTGCAGCTACACCATTTAGTCATCTTCATGTAGCCAAGACTTTGGTGATCAGATATCTGGGATCAAAACAAACTGCCAGCATTGCTTACTATGTACTTTTATTATTTTTCTGCAAGTTTTCCAAACTGCCTTTTGCAATGTATATACTTTGATGTCAATTTAGAGTAAGATTAAGTTGAGTTTAATGCCAAAACAAATATATAAGAAATAATTTATTTGCCATGAACTAAGTTTATGATATTGAATGAAATGTGTGTTCGCTACCCCTAGACCCTAGAGGGTTAATGCAGCTGTTACACAAAAGGCGGTGTGAATCACCGCATTGAAGCACGATTGCTGTAGAAACAACCTCGTTTGGCATTTTTTCCCCCCTGTGGTCAATCCTGGGGGAGAGGCCCCGCCTAGACAGATCAATTACATTCTAGACACCCAGAACCCTACACCCCAACAGCCTTGAAAGGTGCTGACATGTCACTGGCTCAGGGTTAAGTCCAAACGAGACGGCCTTAAAAAGAAAAGCTTGCTGTTTATCGCTCTTTCTGCACAGAGCGCTGGAGGTGATTAGCGAGAGATCTGAAGGAGGGCTTGATTTGTCTCCCGAGTCATCAAGTTTAAAATTCTTAACATATTTCGTTAAATCTCCGCAGTGCCGGTGTGGGGAGAACAGGCGTCTTCATCACCCTCAGCATTGTCTTAGAGCGGATGCGCTACGAGGGTGTGGTGGACATATTCCAGACAGTCAAAATGCTGAGAACACAGAGGCCAGCCATGGTGCAGACGGAGGTAAGGACGCCGTTAGCCAGACTCCCATGTCGCCCACGGCAACCCCAACATGCTATCACAGCTGTTCATTGGCTGCCGCAGGCGCACTGGGCCTCCTAGTTCCCCGGAACTGTTCGTCGGTGCCCTAATTCTCACACCCCCACTTGTGAATGACCACGATGGTCAGAGATCATCTGTCTCCACCTGATGCCTTCTGCAGTTGCCACAGTTGGCTGGTGTTTTGAAAAGACATTCCATGCTTGAGAAAATACCCTTAAAAATACATGTATATATGGCAAAAATGTACGTGGGAGTATCTCCTAAAAATATTCACCAGCGTCAGAGGCAGTCAGAGACGATGTTCCTGGCATTCCAGGTATCAGTCCTTGCTGGCAGAAATGCCCTGACAGTTTGGTGTGTGTTGAACCGGTCATGTTTTCTTCGTCTTATTTCCAAATGGGTAGACGCACACTGCCTGTTTCATGGTCTTGCTTGTTAATGGTTTAGCTAAATGCTAACCGGCCTTCGTTAACATAAACACTCTTCGACAGGGTTTTATGTTAAGATAAACAAAATGGTTTAAAATATCCTGATAAATATTATGGGATCCTGTTTTACACTTATTGAGAAATGGAGAAATGATAAGTGATAAAAAAAACATAAATAAAAATATTAAACATGGGCCGAATGTATTTACACACTTTCTTTTATTTATTCTTTGATAGGATCAGTATCAATTCTGCTACAGAGCTGGACTGGAGTATCTGGGAAGCTTTGATCACTATGCAACGTAAAAGTCCCATTCCTGGGGGAACCGCGACGGGACCCCTCGTCACGCAGAGAGCCGCTCTTGAGCCATACCTACCTGCTTAAGAAGTACTTCTTCACTTCTAGCTATGGACAGATTAAGTGTCAATTGTGAAACACAAACAAAGGAAAAAAAGAAAAAAAACAGATTCCAGGTGGACCAAGAATTTAACTTGTTTGATAAACTACCCCTGAGAAACCACAAGGGAATCCTGACTGTTGAAGCAGCATAAAGATTGTTTGTTTCTGTTTCCTTTATCATTTTGTTTCATTTTACTTCGAGGATTCCGTGTGGGTTCAAGACAAAAAAACATAGCTATCAAGACAACAACAACAACCACTGCGGGAGGACCGGAGATGGCGATCAGAATGGCCTGGAACTCAATGCACACTGTACAGCGAACATTTTCAGAGTTCCACTGTCACAAACACGGGGGACGCTATCAAAAGGGACACCGCCCTCTTGGTGAATCACGAAAGACAACACGACAACAAAAATAATAAAGCCCAATTCCCACCAAATGGTTCACTATTAATAATTAGGGAAGATGGGGAATGTTTAAAGAAAATAAAACTTATTGATTTAGTTTTTTAGTACTTTATTATACAGCTGACCTGTGCTTCATTTTTAACTGTGTAAAATTATTTCTCTTTTTTAACAAACTTTTATCATTTGATGAAGTGAATTAAACAGAACCTTTGCTTAATAGTTTTATTATTTTTATTTTATTTTTTTTTGGTTCAACGTGTAGCTTTTTTTAAGCTGTAGAACTGCTCTAATGTATGTACCTTCAAACAGAGGAAATCATTACTTTTTTGTTTAGCTATCTGGGGTTTTATTTGTTTTGGTTTTTCCGTCTGTGGCACATTTGGTGTGCGGACCTGTATTTACGGTATCAAATTTAGAATTTATAACGGTGTTTTTTTGTTTTTTTTTTTCTTCCCCCCACTCCATGTCACCATTTTAGGTATATGGTTATAACTAATGCCCATAACACCAATGTAACAAACTGGGACATTGTGGAATCAACAGGGGTGAGCAAAGTATGAAGTTGCTGCTACAAATTTTATTAGTTCTTCCACGTTGACGTGTATGATTTGCCAAAACAGCCTCTGAAACGAATTCCCAAGACAAATATATACCTATATAATATATTAATGAATTATGAATACATTTACAAATGTATATCTAAAATAAGTTATATATAGAAAGCTTCCACACATCTCTGTATTTTGGGGGAATTATTCACTGGAATGCACATCGGTAGAACACAACAGTTTTCTGACAAAATGCATCTTTTCACATGCAATAAATAATTTTCTATGTAGATTTTAGTTTCTTTATTTTGTGACTTTCCTCTGGAGAGCGTCACCGGGACGAAATGCCGGTGTTGCCAACTATGCCATCTATCGGAGAACGACAGCCTGTGATTTAAGGTCTGATCTGAGTGCCGTACTGGAGTCTGAAAGGACAAAGGAAATGTTACCATTCTCATCAAATTCCCACGTTTCACATAAAATTGTTTTAATTTAGCATTTATAGTGCCTTATATCTTATGCCTGTTTTTTATAATAATCTTTTGAATTATTTTATGCATTACGTAATTGGTCTATCTATATAAATATACATATTTATATATTGTACCTTAAGTACCAATTTATTTTACTGTATTATATGAAATTCTATATGCAAACAAGATTGCAGTAGTGTTTTTATTTTTGTGGCCTTAGTCGGGCACCCCCCCCCACACACGCACACACACACACACACACAACCCTTATCGTTAGTTTAATTTTGGTTTCATATTTAAAAGTTATTCATGCTGTAACCATATATTATTAACCAGCACTTTGAAACTGTAGGTGCAGTATATTGAAATAGAGGCAAGTTATATGCCTGTACAGAAAGATTTTCTGTACAGGCATGCGGACAGGACAACCATTCGCCTCGGCGAATCGCTTCACACACTTTAGACTGTTTTAAGACCAAACCTTAGCAGTGAAAAAGCACTTTCTCTACTTATGAGGAAATGGATGTTTCTAGGGAGAGCCTGGAAGATGAGCAGAATGTACTGAATGTAGAGTCTCATCCAAAACGAGCCTCCTGTAAAGGAAGAGGCTGATGTTTTAGGTGATAAATATGGATCAGGTACACAGAGACATATTATTAAAAAAAAGAATAAGTGGGAAAATAATTCACTGCAGCAGGTTTGCTTTTAAATTCTGACAATCCTGACATTTATGAAGTGTTTAGTCTTTTGTAGCATTTTGAAATACTTTTGTTTTCAGATGTCAAATATTCACAGATAATTTTGATTGGATTCTTCCTCCACGGATGTGCATTCCAGTTTTCTTTCCCTTACGTTAAGCAGATAAATAAAAAAAAAAAATCTGAAAGAAAGCCAGCCGCCCAGCCAATCAGAATTTGCTTCTCCTTCCTGCTTTTCTGTTCAAAGTATGTACTAAATTAATATAATTTAGCCCCTTAAATCTGCAGATTACATGTTTGATTTTATATCACATTTGGCTACTTATTTCCCTGTTAAAATAATAATTATTAATTATGCTCCTAATGACTTCGGTCGGATATTACATCTCCATGTTTCCTTTTGTATTTTTTTTTTTATTTTTATTTTTTTAAATATGCATGATTACATTACAGAATGGCCACTGCAGGCTCCCGTAGGAAGAATTGCACTTTCTATATCTTTGTACTATGCACTGCCCTATTGATTCTAAACCCAATAATGCATTACTTGAACCCATGTGTAAGAAATTAATGAAACCTTCACTTTGTGTGTATGTAAATAACACAGAAAATAAAATATCAGATATAAAGAAAAAGACAAAAAAAAGGTTTGTGGCAAAAATGCCTCCGTTTTGGTGCCATGATACTCCAACAGACAACTGCAGATTTGTCCTAAACATCTGTAACGTGGCTTTGCCATTGAAACTTGGGGTTTCATAACAAAAATAAACGTTGTGTTCTCTGCTCTCTATCTATCTCTCGTCTGGATGCATAGACTGAAATTAATAAATGAAACTGTAAAAACATGGCTTGTTAAAAGAATCATACAATTACCTCTGATTAGTAGTACGCGTAAATGTTTTTTTTTTCTCTCAGAACGAAAGGAGTGCTTTTTATTTTCTTACCTAGGTTACATTGATGGCGAAAGACATCCGTCTGAAAATCAGTTCTTTGCTGACACAAGTTCCATTTGTTACAAATGAATTCTAATAAAAAAATGTCAGTGTTATGCATTCCTGTCTCTGATTTTTTTCCCTCCTTGTTTCACAGTGATGTTGAATTCATCTTCACTCTTTCCCAGCACTGTCAGTCACAGAATCCACATAAAAGGTTGTCTCTGTAGAACATTCATATTGTTGCATTGTCTCTGAAATCAGACCTCTAATCTTCAACCAGTCACTTGTTTTTTCCAAAGGTTCTGCTGAATATTCTGCTATTTTCTGTGAAAATATAAAGCCTTATGTCTATTAAGTGTTCTTCTGATCGATGTATGTTTTAAAAGTTGTAGTTTCAATTTTAATTTTTATTTTCAGTCCCTGATGTTCTTTCTTCTCAGTGTTTAGCTCAATATCCATCAGGCTGCTGCTGTTACCTTTTAGAACGTATTTCATGTGAATTGCCAGCTTAAAAATGTTATTCTTGATGAAGGATCAGCTAAAGGGTGTAATAATGTTGAAATTATGGGTAAGAATGTTGTATTCATTTATTCTGTCTTCTGTTTTCTAGATATTTTTGTATTTTGCAGTCAACCCATAACTGCATTCTGAGAGGCCAAGACGGTCTTTGTGGTTTCATATCTTCAGATATATCAAAGTTTTTTTTGAGGTAACAAGTTTTTTTTTTCTTTTCATTTTGTAATAGAATGGTGCTTGTACCCTGTGATGGGATGGCGCCCCGTCCTGGGTTATTCGCTGTACCCTGTGATGAGATGACGCCCCGTCCTGGGTTATACGCTGTACCCTGTGATGGGATGGCGCCCCATCCTGGGTTATTCGCTGTACCCTGTGATGGGATGGCGCCCCGTCCTGGGTTATTCGCTGTACCCTGTGATGAGATGACGCCCCGTCCTGGGT
>JAABNX020000017.1:10676578-10689272 GCA_015163995.2 Mormyrus lacerda | reverse complement strand
GCATTCATAATGCATTATAGACGAGAGCTCCTCAGAGCATTTATAATGCATTATAGACGAGAGCTCCTCAGAGCATTTATAATGCATTATAGACGAGAGCTCCTCAGAGCATTTATAATGCATAATACACATGACTATTATGTGTTTTATAGTTATAGCCGTGTGTGATTATGATGACACTTTTAAGTAAAGTGTTTTTTTAAAGCTATTATTGTATCCTTATATGTGCTTGAAAAATGCTGGAATACTTACAGGTAACCACATATGAAACGTTTACTGCTTTTTTGAACAGATATAGATTTATTGAAACTTACTGAGGCTGTTTGCTACAGGCTGAAATACTGTTGACATTGCAGAACATATTTGCCGTACATGTCTTTCAAATGCAGGTTGTTCATGCCAGTTTTCCTTGTAACTGTAATAACACCAGAGTGATACTATGCAGTGCGTTTTCTGTTGCTATGCAGTGCATTATCTGTAGATAACCCGAGCTGAAGACAATTACTTTTTTCCAATAATCAGTGTTTTTGTTTAGATTTTTGCCTGTCAGATTTTTTAATACAACATGTACAATATCACTTTGTGAAATAGATACATACCGTCCTCATTGTTATTATACCGATGTATTAAGTATCCTCTGTTTTCAGACTGTATCGATTTTATGTCATTCCATTCGGTTTGCATTCAGCATCAGCCACGTCTCCGCCACTTCCGGCCATGCTCTTTGCCCTTGTGTTGCCTGTGTTATGGTCTGCTTTCGTCGTACTATTCTTACAGCAGTGGTTCAGACTGCGGTATTTGAAGATGATCTTACAGGCATTTAATGAGCTAAGTCTTATGACTGAACCTGTAACAAATGCAGTCTGAGGGGTGGACAGCTACTTTTGGAAATTGCCTCGCAGGCTAAGTCTGAGGAAGTTTCCGGGCTTTAACTTTTATTGGTAATTAATTGGAATTAAAAATTTTTCTTCCTGAGAAGGCTCGGTGGGGCGGTGGTTAGCTCTGATGACTCATACCTCTAGGCCTAAGGTTCCTGCCTCTATGCTGCCTCCATGCCTCTAGGCCTAAGGTTCCTGCCTCTACGCTGCCTCCATGCCTCTAGGCCTAAGGTTTGTGCCTCTATGCTGCCTCCATGCCTCTAGGCCTAAGGTTCCTGTCTCTACGCTGCCTCCATGTCTCTAGGCCTAAGGTTCCTGCCTCTACGCTGCCTCCATGTCTCTAGGCCTAAGGTTCCTGCCTCTACGCTGCCTCCATGCCTCAGGTTTGTGCCTCTATGCTGCCTCCATGCCTCTAGGCCTAAGGTTCGTGCCTTTACGCTGCCTCCATGCCTCTAGGCCTAAGGTTCCTGCCTCTACACTGCCTCCATGCCTCTAGGCCTAAGGTTTGTGCCTCTATGCTGCCTCCATGTCTCTAGGCCTAAGGTTCCTGCCTCTACACTGCCTCCATGCCTCTAGGCCTAAGGTTCCTGCCTCTACGCTGCCTCCATGCCTCTAGACCTAAGGTTCGTGCCTTTACGCTGCCTCCATGCCTCTAGACCTAAGGTTCGTGCTTCTACGCTGCCTCCATGTGGGCATAGTTCCCATGTTCTCTCTCTCTGTCGTTGTGAGTTTCTTTGGTTTGCCACTACATGCCAAAAACACGCTAAGGTGAACCAGAGTTGTGATGGGATGGTGCCCCTGCCTTGTGCCCACTGGTATCAGAATAGGCTACAGATACCCATGACCTGGCTTAGGGCAGGCGGGTACAGAAGATGAATGGGTGGGCTCTTCAACCTCATGCTGTGCTTTAGAAGCTCTTTGCTCAGGAGTGATTTACTGTGAGATCAAAGACGAATATCTTTCCATGATGTGAGTAGTTCTCAATCTCCTCTATTACCACCTGGGACACTGATTTATTCTCTGTTCAAACCACACTCTTGTAATGGCTGTACTGGATCACTTATAATTGTGAGGTAGATTTTTTTTTTACTTCAGTATGACTTGTTTTGTATAATATGACTTAACATTGACATATTTCTCTTTTGATTACCAGCGCTAATCTGCTAAATGCCAAACCAGAATATATCGCAAAGATATTTCAGCTGCCTTTATATATTATCTTCCCTTTAAAGCCGTTCAGTTGCCGGGTCCCTCTGTCCATCCGGCACATATGTTTTATCCAGCTCGTATCCCGAGTGCTGCTTTCGCAAATCCATCTCGCCAGCCTTAAGAATAGGTCCCCTGTCCTCCTGTCTCTCCAACACCCAGTTCCTTAAGTACTTGGAGATTCGCATTGCTGTCAAGCACTTTAATACTCAGTCAGGTTGTAAGTCAGCAGGAGGACCAGGCAGCTCAGGTTGAGCACATGGATGCTCGACTGCCCCATCCGTGTGTGTCCCCACTGTGACCCCCAGCATCTCCCCAGCATCTCCCCAGCATCTCCCCAGCATCGCCCCAGCATCGCCCCAGCATCTCCCCAGCATCGCCCCAGCATCGCCCCAGCATCTCCCCAGCATCGCCCCAGCATCTCCCCAGCATCGCCCCAGCATCGCCCCAGCATCTCCCCAGGGCTCTCATCGCTAGGCAGAAGCAGCACAGGAAGAGGCACTTGGAACATATGGAGAATAAAACAGAATATCATTGGTGCCCTTTCATGTGCCTATATAGCTCAGGGTCTGGCTTGTTCATTTCCAAAAAGATGAATCTGTTCTTCCATTACATCCCTATCACACAGAATCATTTTCTTTATATAACTTCTTTTATAAAGTGGTAATGTTAGTGACTATCTGCATGGCTTCAAATTTAAATCAATACCAAACTGTCCGGGAGCTTGATCTCGGTGTCCGAAATGAACCTGTGCGGAGAACTCGGGGCGTTGTTACTTTAGATGTGCATGCGAAACGTTTGCGGTGCCAGACGGCGCAAGACGAAAACGCCGCGCTTAGCTGTGGCTTCTGAGCGAAATCCATAGCTCTGCAGAAATCAATAACAATCGCTCTGGAGATATCATCACAGCAAGATTCAACAGAATTGAATCAGAAACTTGTCTTTATGGCAGAAAAGTGAATAGTGGGATGTAAGCCTGCAGAAAGGATAATAGAGGCTGTCAGGTCTGAAGTCTGCTTGAAAGGTATATAATTCAAAACATAACAATAAATATTGCATTGTGATGTATACAGCTGACATATTTCACAAGGCAACAGTGATTGCAGTCCAATCTACTGTGAACAGTGGAATTAAATTAATCCAGGCAGATATTCTTCTGTGTCTTAGGCTGAAATAACTGTATACGTTTATTTCAGTCTAAAGAACATGTCTGTTGGCATGCAGTGAAATATGCATCAAAATTAAACAAATAAACTGAAAAAACACAGAAAACAAACAAATTAAATGTTACTTTGAGTGTTTGCCTGTGGAGCATCAAAATGATTTTAATTTAGAAGGTTTCAACCCAAGTATGACATAAAGCAAATATGGACTAAGACTATCATTGTATTCATGAATTTGGGAAGTTACATGTCATGACAAGACGTTATTTATCTAATATATTCATAGTGGCAAATTTAAACAATAGCATTGGTAACCTTGTCAAGCACTTTTATAAAACAGACACCACTTAGATAATATATGTATGTCCACTACCAGTAAGTAATGTAATAGTATAATTATGAATTAATTTTCATTTCATATCTGAAAACTAATCTAAACTAAAATTGTTAATATGGTTGTCTCAGGAGGATTTTATTATATTATCATAATAAAAACTATAACGGGCTGCTAAAATGGTTGCTCACCTATTTATTTCCACGTTCAGTGGAACTTTGACCTTTGCTATCTTGTTGACATTTCGGATCGGTTCTGACCGAAGTCTGTGCAGCACCGTCTGCGCGCTGATGCTGTCAAGAACCGGTGGAGCAGAATGATTAATGATGCACCTGTCTGAATTTTTTCATTATTACTCCACAGAACAACTGTCCCCATTAATTTACGTGTTCTGTCACAGCCGCTGCAAGCTGCGGGAACATGAGCACAGGGTAGGAACTAAGGGTATATTTTTCCTTTGTCCTCCAAGGTCCCTGTGCCAATTATTGTAGTGATAACTACGCATAAGACTTCATTCCCTTAATCAGAATAAATGACCAGAGCAGCAAAATCCAAACGGTGCTAAGGCCAGATATACCTGAGGGTCTTTCAGGAGAAACAAATCCATTACTGCCCAGAAAATATAATACATCAGCACTTCAAGCCTGTCTGAATGGACTTGGCCCATGACTACATTCCTATAGGAACAGTCCTTCCTATGTAGCAGTGCATGGGACATTCCCGCAGTTAATCTCTTATATAATGGGCACATTAATATATAAACATGCAGCCGCAGCAGGAAATCAAGAGCCACTGTGACTCGCATGCTGTAAGGAGGAAAGATTCTGCATCTTTTGTTTAGTGAAGCACTCATTGGAAGCAGTCATGTCATTATTGAAGGAACTCCAAGAAGGTTGGCCAGATGTTGTTCTGAGATATTTTGATGTAAATTAAATGTGCCCAGGCAGCTCTGACCGCAGTTAGTCAGCCATGCCATGTGGGGGCGTGTGCAAAGTTCTGTAGCCCTGCAAGGTTCCCCATCAAGTCCTCACTTTGCCCTCTTACTCGGCTCTGGGCTTGTAATTGGTCATTGGGTGCCATTGATATAGTCTTTCATTCAGGCATAATAGTATTAGTAGTCAATAAAGGGGCTCTGAGGGTTTCCATCCTAACTGGGATTAGACCAGTTAGGGGACTAATTATCTCCGCGTGGTTTTATTGTTCAGCACTGGGGTTGTTAGCTGTTGAAAAAGAGCTGGGCGACCTGTAACAGGGACAGCTCCCCAAAGCCGTGCATGATATATCTGACTGACCATGCATGCGAAAATGCATGTGTTACTACAACAAAATAAAATATGACTGTAGCAAAGGAACACCAAAACTGAATGCTAGACTCGTATCTGCAGGTGTTTCTATGCTAAACATCAGACTGCATTTCAAACATATTGTTCTCATAAGAAATGCGAGGCTGAAGTGCTGTAGAGTAAATCACTCATCAACTTTAATCATGACCTCACCGCACGTTCACACACACACATTCGGCTCTTGCTTTAGTGGCTGTGTAAGTCCCCTATAATTTGGCTCATAAATTCTCCCTGGTATTAAAGAAGAATGTTTGGGTCTTTCTAGCTGTAGCTTGGTGTTTTCCAAAATGATACCAGTTCAATTGTGATTTGGCTTATTTTTAATGGAACACTGGCTAATTAACGAAGGCAAGGAAATATACAGGGGAAAAAAATGTGCTACTTTTAGCTCAAGTCACTAAACAATAAAGTATTTTTCCCCCTATCTGAGTAGTGGGTAAGACAAATAGAAAATAAAAGAATAAGCAGGTTGCTATAGTGACGGACAATTTAAAAAGGCTTCATGTCTGCATGCTAGATCTGTAGCCTTCAGTTTTAACTTTTTTACCGAAGGGACAGAATTTGTCCCTTCCTCCGGAAAAAAACAGATTTGATTTGATCCCGGCATGAAACGTTCTGACAAAAATAATAAACCCAGAAAGTCAACAGGAAAATGATCTATTTCCCACCACTACTGGTCGCGGTACAATAATAATTTTCAGAAATACTGTTTTTCGTAATATTCATTTTATCACTATCCTAGTTTCTCGCTGTGTTTAAATATCCCCTCAAAAGTGGTGTGAGTACAAAATAATAAATAAAATAAAATTTGCTACAAATTTAATATGATGTATGATTGCTTTAATCTGCCTGAGAATAAATCACTATAAAAACATAAAAAGAAAATGGAAGGTGGCAAAACCAAATTGCTTATTTTTTAACAGCTGCCCCCTGCTCGCCATGGCAACTGCATGAAAGGTGTCTCTCTACCCGCGGAGTGGTGTTCAGATGTCAGATGTGCCGGACCGGTTCCAAAGGCCCCGTGCTTCACACAATTGGCAGTAAACTCCAATTTCCTCACCACGCAGGGCGTTCCACATGGGGGCCCGGCGTTGTGGAGATGAAGACTGAGTATTTATTTCCGCCGAGCTCCCGCGGTTTTCCGTTACGTGGGCCCGAGAGTGACAGAAGTGTCCTGCGCATGGCCGATTTTGCACGCATGATCTTGAAAGAACCTCCAGGGACCAGCTCCTCCTGGCACTTGGATCCCACTCACAGGTTTACAGGGAGCTGAATGGGCCAGAGAAATAATGGTGCTTGTGGTTGCATGGGGCCTGGCGTATGTAAGCAGTGTCTCTCTTGTGGATTTGATCTCCAAAAAACAAAGAGCGATGCCATTTTCATTTGACAGCTTTGGGGGTGGGGGGCGGGGGGTTGAAGGTGAACAGATTTTCTCTGTTTTTGCTGAGACCTCCCTGTGATGCTCTGGGTAGGGGATCGCCAAACCAGGGGACATGCAGGGGCACCAAGGGGACCAAGTTTCAACCAAAATTGACTTTAGATTCTGAAGTGAGGTATTAAACTGTAGCTGCCCCCTCACTGAGTATAAACTGTGGTATGGGCATGAGTTCCAGCTGTTCTGATATCTGTGAAATATACCTCAGTGTTAAACATGAGAGCAAACCTTCTGTTTATGATGGATAGCGGGCACCTCTGCTTCTTTTGTTTATGCTGGTCAAAGTCAGCTGTTATTTCCATCCATCCATCCATCCATCCATCCATCCATCCATCCATCCATCCATCCATCCCTACTCATTTGTCCTATGCAGGGTAGCAGGAGTCTGGAGCCTATCCTGACAGCTAGGGGGTAAGGCAGGGCATATTCCAAACCTCACAGACTCAAGTCACAACAATGGAAATATTGTTTTATTGTTATTAGGCAGATTTCTTACATCATAATGAACAAAATGTTCCTAACTAAAAAAAGAGGTCAGTCATTTGAATCATAATGCACAATTGACAGGATTTCATACATGATTCCATACTTGTCAAATTCCTCGACACAGCTTTGCTGCTCCCGTCACAATGCACTCCATGTGATCCTTTTTGACCAATAGGAATGTATGAGAAAAGACCTCAGTTTACCATGGGTCAAAGTAAAATTGTGCTAAAAGTTGCTCTTCTGGCGATTCATAAAGTTATCTCTCTGAAATGAATTGTAGCACTGTCAGTGCCTTACCCTGGGGGTCTTTTCAGAGGGAAATGTTTGGGTAAAGCTGTTACTCAGTTAGCCGTGTTTCATGGTTCAAGTCAGGAAAATGTCACAGAACTAAGGCCTTAACTACTGTTACTGCAGGCAAAAAGGATTATGGAACCAGACATTTAATGACAGTGGCTGAATTAAGCAATTGCTGGGAGAGAAATGTATTCTGTTGATGTGAAAATACGACTGACGGTGACATGGCTCCCATTGTTGTCGCAGCTCGCAAAGCAGGACATTGATGCATTTATCATTTTTATAAAATGTTTTGGAGTTGCCTTCAGCAGAGTACTCCATTTTAATTCGGCAGTAATACTTCCTCTTTAGAAACACTGTAATGAGCAAGATGACAGAAAGGCTGGTTAACCTGATGTAAGGCTCGCCGTCCCGCAGAGCAACGTCTACATGAATTACGGGAAGGAGAACCATTGTGTGATGGAGGCTGTGGTAACACTATCACATTTGTACATACAAAAGGCCAGAATGAGAGGCTTTTAATCCTGCGCGGTGGAAAGGCTAATGCTAACCATTTAGTTATGCTCATACTGCATAAAGGGCAGCTGGCTACACAAGCTGGAAAACTGCAGGTATAAGGGGCTTAGATCAAAGCTTGTTAGTGGGATTGATTGAAGTGAAGCAGGCATGTAGCCACGTAGTAAAATAATGGGTTTGAATCCAACCTAGGAATAATTTTTTATTACCGTAACTAGGTGGTAAAATTGCAAGTTTGATCTCCCTTCGAAATTTGCGTCAGCCCTGATTTCCTGCAGTTGGCAAAATGCCGGACCGCCCACAAAATTTATTTCTGGAAATGGACCTACAGTTTGTTACAGACCCCCCCACCCCACCCCCCTCTCCGTGCCACACCCACCCTTCCAAACGCATATTTTACTTCTTATACTTGGTTGAAACATACAATACCAGCCACAACACTGGACACGCCAAGCTCCCTAAAAAGGAGAAGGATAGAACGACAGTGTCGCATCACATGTCCTGGCCACCTGACCTAAACCCAGAGGAGATAGTTTGGGAGGAGTTTGGCCAAGGGAGTGAAGGAAAAGTGGTTAATGGGAGCTCAGTAGATAAATGGGAAAGCATCCAGGAGGCCACCTGATGGAACTGACATAGAGGAGACAGCGGGGTCAGACAGTCCCTGGAGGAATTGGGGTTAAGGGCCTTGCCCAAGGGCCCAGTGGTGGCATCACTCTGCCGACCCAGGGATCTGAACCAACAACCTTCTGAGTCACAGTGCACAGAGCTGCCCAGCCAACAAATTATTTTTTTTTAAATTTAATTATTTTTTGGTCAGTACACAATTCCATAATGTTATTTTATAGTTTAGACGTCTTTCTAGTTATTGTAAAATGCACAGAATAGTACAGATACAGTAACCATTTCTATGGGTAGGTGCTTGCAAACTCTTCAGTGGTACTGTACTGTATGCAGGAATATAACCTTGGATTTGGGACCCAACGGGTACCTCTAACTATTCTGTAGCCTTTAGGAACTGAAGCACCATCCCAGCTAATTATAGCAGCGCTGCTCCTCCCTGGGACAGGAGATTTGACTCTTCTTGTTAAATCTGAGATGAGGCCGTACTTTTCTCCACTGCGGTCTGGCTGCACCGATGCCCGACAACAATATCTGCATGTGGTCGTAGATTTCAGAAAAGCATAACGGTAACATTTCAGTGTTACATTACAGTATTACAGTAACATGCTGAGGCACTATCAGATGTGGATATCTGTAATTCCCACTGGCCACCCGAATCCACACAGCGTCGCCTCACCAAGGGTACGTGGAGTTAATTGGAATAAGAGGATTTCAGATCCTGGAGGGGCATTCCTCCTAGGCGGGACTCTGTCTAATTATCCGAGCATCCTCGGGGTAGCCAAGTTCCCGTGAACCACTCACAAAGATCTGACCCTGATTGGGCGCCCACCTGATGATCTGCAGCCTTTGTCTGACTCACCAAAGCAGACTCACTTCGACTACTCCAGTTACTGCTGCTCCAAGCCAGGCGTCAGAGAGAGGGCAATCAGGCAAACACTCTATTAATACACATCACCAACGGATTTATGCATGTTATTTTTGTATTTAGATCCCTGGCCCTCCAGGGCATTGTCAGTTGTGTGGTCAAAATACTTGCCATTCGCTGGTTTTTCATAACTAGGTGTCATGACTTTTCTGTGTGCTTTAGGTCTCATAGAAATAGCAATCAAGAGTACCTGTTATACCACCTCTCAAATCCGTATCATATTCAAATAATTATACCGTGCTTAATCCTGCCATTTATATTACACTTCAAACTAGGTGGTCTGTGCAGTATTCATCTGCAGTCTTAGCTCGGTTGCTGTTCTGTGCTCGATATGAGCGGGAGTAAGTTGCAGTCAAGCCACAAGCTGTTTTCCCAGATCCCGGCAACAAGATGCTTTCGTATGGAGTGAGGACACAGCTCATCCATAATCTGAGTGAGCATTTTCTCCTTCTGATTGTCATCTGTTCAAAAGACCATCATATCCTTTCTTGGCTTGGAGTGATATGAAATGCGCCGACTGTTACTGCAGTCGCCGGGATGATCAATGGAGATCATAATGAGGGAAGCAGAGTGAAATCAATAGACTCTGAAATTACAGATAAAGAGAAGCTATCATTTAACAGCATTTGGCTCAGACCTTCTATTGTAATATCACTGAATCACAGAGATGCCCATGTCACCGAAATGGCGCAGGAGCGGCTAATTCGCTTCAGTGCATTAGGACACCTAAAAGCCATCAGAACAATCACAACCGCCTACCAAGAGACTGCTAGTCGCACAAGGAGCTCCACTGAGCTGCTTATTATAGTTCTGGCAACGGCTCCCACCTCCCAACGGCGGGAGAGATTCATGTTCTCATTCCTTATTTTTCTCCCGTGGACCTACTGAAGGCGCAATCTTTTTTTCAGGATAAGCCAAAGCATGACCAACATGGATGACGCATTGCTCTTGCTATGCTGGGATTGAGTGCCTCTTGTTTGAAGGTAGCTAAGCTGTGAATGAGGGCTGGATTTGCCTAATGGGATCTTCTGCTTAAGAACATGGTGCACAGGAATGAGTTCAGAGGGTTAGGGAGAAGGGAATACAATCACTCTTCTGTGCTGTTCTTTTATGTAGGCAAAAAAAAAACAGGATACATATGATGCTATGACAACAATATCAGCAATGTCAGTAGAGATTCTAGTCAGTCTACGGAGAGGTCTCTCTGTGTGAATTAGCAGCTGTTGAGTTGAGAGTTCCATCAGTTTTTGCTGGCTTCTGTCCCGGATCTGCGGGGAACCTTCACCGCTTCGGTTACTAACCTCAGCCTCTCTGTCTTTCCACGTTTTTCACTGAGTGCAAACATCTAAGTTTTCAGCGGCGCTCACCGTGCGTAGACCACTAAGCCATCTGGAACATGACAAGAAACCCTAAATGACCAGTGCTGGAATACACCGTTTCGGTGCTAGGTGCCGGTGCCTGGGCCTGAGCGACTATCCAGCAAGGAGAGCACTCTCTGTGAAGCTCCGGCACAAAATGAAAATTGCATGTTTGGAGGTACCAATTGATAGCACACTGGCTTTTTTTTTACCTCAGTGCCATTTCTGCTGTTTTCAATGAATAAAAATATATCCATTCAAACCTTTAGCAACAGTTTTACATTTTTTGAGCTAATTCGTGGTACGGAATACCTGGAAAAAAAGGAAAAAATTGTGTTTTCGCTGATACCGTATAGCATTTCAAACCTTGCACTAAAATCATCGATTGCCTTGGATTTCATTTAAACGGAGACTCTTATCGATACTGTTGCAAATAATGTATTCAGTCAATAAACCGTTCACACAGAGCAATTAATAGTATTCACGCTCAATGCAATTAATGCATTATCTATATAATTACTGCATGCTACCATTTTGTACCTGCTTATCCTGGTTTGAGTCATGGGGGGCCTGGAGCCTGTCTGGGGTGTAGAACAGATGAGAGGCACATAGATGCATACTGAAGAACATGCAAACTCTACGCGCAAACACACATGCAACATGGGGGGGATTTCAGTATAAACATTAATATATATTTTTTTATACACACACACACACACACACATGCACACATTGCTTCTTTGTTCATTGTTATTGTGCCAAGACAAAGCTCCCACACACTCTTAGACCTAAAACTCTTTCGACAATTAATGAAAGGATATTTCAGCCATTCACTACTTTTAATTAAATAATTAATTTCGATGCACTTTGACACTCTGCAATTATCGTCGCACCCCGATCGTGCCGATCCTCCTGTGCCACACCTCCCTCGTTAACCTTTTGTGGATTCCCAGTGTTTTACAGTTGTTCTGTTTTGAGTTGTTCTGATTAGTCGGTGTATTTAGTCCGCATTTCGGTTTGTTTCCCCAGTCCGGTCATTGTAGTGTTATGACGTTTTCCATCCTGTTTGCCTCTTCGAATGTCTATTAAAGCCCCTAGTTCCTGATTCCTCGTTTCCCTCGCCTACTTACCCGGTCCGTACTCTGCACGCTTATGACAATTATATTAATCCTGTTCTTGAAAAGCTACCCAGTTTCTGTGATACATCACTGGGAGGTGCGAGTTATTAATTAAATGACAACAGCTTTAATGTGACAAGGATGTTAAAATATATTAATAATTGCTAAATTATACATAAGTGATAGATGTGGTCATAAATGGCTTTCAAAGAAGTACTTAATATTACATTAATGAATACATACTTTCACATGTTGATTGCCGCTATGAATTTATACTCAATAACCAGTTTAATGGGTCCTCATGTGTTAATATAGGTATTCCTCCAAACACTATGAATCAAGGAGTTGCAACTGAATATGTAAAGCATACAGACGGGATACAGAGATTGCTAAGGGGGGTCAGGCTGTGCTGGTTAGAATGTGGATTGGAGGTTGCTGGTTCAAGTCCTGTGGCCAGCAGAATGACAGAATTAAACAAAGGCCTTAACCCGGCTACCTGCTGGATAAATGACAGACCCTGTATTCTAACCCGCAGTGTATCTAATAGAATAGCAAGATATGATGTGCAAATGTAGAATTTCATTGTCCTTCATTTAACCTGTGCAATTGTAGCAAAGGCATTTGACTGTATTCTGTTGTGCGATCTGCGATGTGCGATCTAAGCGGTTTCAAATGAGGTGTGATTGCTGGTGCCGTAGGCGGCGGTTTCGGGATTCTCGGAAACAGTCACCCACCTGGGAGTTTCACGTACTACGGTGTCTGGGGTTTACAGAAAACAATGAACATCCAGTCAGCGGCAGTTCTGTAGACGAAAACATGTGGTTAACCCTAGGATGCACACGTGGGTCAAAAATGACCCACTTATGGAAAAGTGTAGGGTCATACCACTCGTACATCATAGGGTTAATGGGAGAGGTCAGGGGAGAACAGCCAGACTCCTGGGGCTAACAGGAAGGTCAGCGGCAGTTCTGTAGACGAAAACACGTGGTTAATGGGAGACGTCAGGGGAGAACAGCC
>JAABNX020000017.1:10662542-10676478 GCA_015163995.2 Mormyrus lacerda | reverse complement strand
CTAACAGGAGGATCAGTGGCAGTTCTGTAGATAAAAACACGTGGTTAATGGGAGACGTCAGGGGAGAACAGCCAGACTCCTGGGGCTAACAGGAAGATCAGTGGCAGTTCTGTAGACGAAAACACGTGGTTAATGGGAGAGGTCAGGGGAGAACAGCCAGACTCCTAGGGCTAACAGGAAGGTCACAAGTGCAAAAGTAACAGCTCAGTAAAAAGTGGTGCATGGAATGGCTTCTTAGAAGGCACCAACTCGTCTACCATTGATGTGGTTCTGGAAGCAAAAATGGGTCCTAACCGGTACTTTTTGGGAGCACCTAGTAGAATAACACATTTTCTAGCCTATGAAAACTTCACATTGTTTTTATTATCAGTATGCTCTACTTTACATATAGCTTTGTTTTTAAAACGTTTATCATGGGAAATGGAATATTATACTACAAAGTTGAAAATACCAACTCAGAGAAGACAATATTTGTGGTGGGAAATAATATTGACATATTCAAGTAGTTTATGTCTGTATTCTTTTGCTCCCTTGGATGCTAGTCTGCCCCTGAAAAAGAAATATTGAATAAAACTCTTGTACTGTATGAAATGCCCTTGGCATGTGATTTTGCTCACATAGGATTTCCCATAAATATGCTTTTTTGCTTTCAATTGTCCTGTTGTACATTGTGACCTGTTTCCAGTTTGACTATGACCAATGACTCTGTAAAATTGCTACATTTATAACAACGACAAAGTTCATTACTTTTAACAGTAAAAATAGTGCTTATCTTGGGACGTAAACGTTTCTTTGAACTCTTGACTTGTAACCCAAACTAACAGTGTGAGATTCTGTGCGGTCAGCCTTCTGTGGTGCACATTTTAATAAACCGGGGCATGTTTGAAGGACGGAGCAAAAGTATTTCCATTGTTGTTTTTAAATAATATAGATCTGAAGATCACGGCTGAGGTATCATCGGTGTCGCGATTAATTGCTTTATTCAAAATGTTCATGTTTAGCTGCTCAGTGATCCATCACAAATAAACTGCTGTAGAAGATGTGCGATATATTTAATATGAGAGGGGAAAACTTCATTAGAACACAGAATCATCTAATTCAGTTTACAAAATAACATTTGGCTCACGACACAGACAGCTCAATTAAGTTCTTTTCATTTTTTCACGTCATAACAGAAGCATTATCTGTAATGGCGTTAGTGACAGTAGTGTTGCTGAATCGACTACATTTGTACATGTTAAAAATAATTTCTATTATACAATTCGGTCAGTGTAGAAAAGAGCGAAAAGTGAAAGGAAGGAGCGGGAAATTCAAAGGTTTCCATTAAAGGAGTGAGTATGGAAGCACTGGGAAATGGCGAGGTGAGGTGAGGTGAGGGGGGGGGGAGGGATTAGCCAAGCATCAGAAGCAAAGGGGCACGAGAGGTGGTTTGGCGGGAGGGACCGGGTACCTCGGGGCCTCGCGTTGCTGCTACGCTCTCCCACCGCAGTCGCATGTTTGAATGCAGGCCCAGCCCAGCGTGTTTGGACCTGGCATGCTCTACATGTCCTGGCCTGGGCCCCAGCCTGCAGTCCAAAGACGTGCAGCTCTGGTGGAAGCGTGACTGACTTGCCCTCAGTGTACGCACGCTCCGCCAGCTGCCATCTCCTCGCCATTTGTTTCCACCTGGATTATGATGATGCGAGGAAGGAAGGCTAAAGGATGCGAATTAGACGGACTTCATTGACTCCAGAGGGAAATTCTTATGCATACATCAGCGAGCATGTGGAGCACGGAGGAGCGTAGATTTAATACAAAATGGAGGCGTGGGGTTTCAACATATAACCATGTTATGGTTGTCAGTTCAAGTCCCGGAAGAACCCTGCTAGGGTGCTCTGAGTTCCATTTCATACTTCTGTTGCTTGAGTAAAATACCTGGGTAAATGAGTTTAAACTAGTATCTGTGGTTTAAAAAAAGCATCAGTGAAGGGAATAAAAATGAACGTTTAATAAATAGAGTATTGCGTGTGTCTATATATGTTTGTAGTATGTATTGTGTAGCGATTCTCATGACCTCGTGTGGCCCTTTGGTGACAGAGGTAGAACTGTTGTCCTCAGTGTGGGATGCTGACGGTCGAGTCTCCCCACGGGCTAAACCCCCAGCAGAGCTTCTGGAACACACGGTTTGTCGGATGTCGCCCTTGCGTTTTCATTGGTCCAAAGCCACTTCGTAGAGGGTTGCGGGAAGTTCAGCTACCGCTATGTCTGACCTGTCCGTGACCATCGAGCAGCGTTGGAGGGCGAAGGAGAAGATGAAGCTCTAATTAAAGTGAGCGGTGGTAGACGCCGTGATTCCTGTAGGACTTGTTTCTTAGAGCGAGGTTGCCGCCAATAATCCAGAGACTCGGGAAACCACTGTCAAAGCTATCGGCTCGTCAACAGGCCGGAACGCTGGACGGGGACCAGGGAAATATATGAACTGTCACAAGCTCCCAGGAATGGATGCTTCAGGAAAAATAATGCGATGCCTCCTGGCCAAAAAGATCTTCAAGAAGAAAAAAAAAAAAAAGATATGCGCATAATAACCTAGTCTCAGCCCATTTC
Organism: Mormyrus lacerda; assembly: GCA_015163995.2. Lineage (NCBI taxonomy): Eukaryota > Metazoa > Chordata > Actinopteri > Osteoglossiformes > Mormyridae > Mormyrus > Mormyrus lacerda. The sequence goes on along the minus strand of JAABNX020000017.1, from coordinate 10,673,895 downwards.
GCCTGAGATTAAACATTGCAAAGAGAGGGAGCCTGGATGTGCTTTGTTCTCTGGATGAGAGTAGCTGACCTAGTCAAGATCCCAGATGGGCAAAAAATGAGAGGGATGACAGGCCCCCAGTGGGCCATCCTGCGGGGAAAAGGCCTGGATCCAACTCATTCATCTCCTTCTGTAAGGTTAAATGCCCAGAAGCTTAGAACAAGTGTTTGCAAACAACGCCAGACGCTGCCCTGAACACAAAGCTTTTCATATGGGGCTAAATGGAATCAGAGGACGCTCAGTTTGAGCGGTGTGTATGCCTTTTTATGACGGCAAAACATATCATTATAGTTTACTACCTAGTATTACTATCTAGAGTAGTATCTTTTATGGCCGGTCACTTGACTGTAGAGAGTCAATCAGGAAATATTGTGGTTGCAGTATTACAGGTGGTCGAATGAGGGGAAGACTGGGCAAAGCGGCTCTTAGATGGAGATATGTGATTTCCCTGCGCTTATTGCAGGCTTCACTGTGGCTTTTCTAAGTATCACTCTGTCGTGCTTCTCATGTTGCAAGCATTTCAGATTCAATTAAGGGGACGGACACAAGCACCGGAGGTAATGGAATTAGCGTGTCAAGAGCGAAGGGAAAGCGTGCTGGAGAATTAAGAGTGGTGGGGGACCACCTTTGATGTCTCCAATAGCGCATCGTTACTTTCCTAATGAAACATATAAGGTAATGAACGGCGGAGGTGAGGAGGGTCGTCGCGACCTGGGTTCTCTGAACAAGTGTTTCAATGTAAGGAGAGTCGGTGGTGGACAGACCGCCGGGCAGCACAGCCACCCCGGGACCTGGGCCCCTCCGATGGGATTGAGGGCCCCCCTCTGACCGCAAGTCTCACACGTATGTGAAGCCTTTGTGAAGATGAAGGGGATGATGTCATGCAAATTATATGCACTTGTGACATGCAACTTTTCTATCTGTCATTTATATGTATACAATCTGATTATGGTGGGAGTCATAAAACAAAAATATTTGGTACAATACTTAAAACTATTTTGAAATGGAATAGTCTGTTTGTAACTATGTCGTCAAAGCAAGCCTTTAACAAAAACAGCATTCTTGTGGAATTTGCTAACTACTGCAGTGCATGAGGAGTACAATATTAGGAGGCTACTAAAATTTCATCATCTCCAGCTGCTACAGCTGCCGTAGGCAGGCCCTAGGTGAGAATCTGGATGGGGGGAGAAGGGTCCATTTTTGCCCCCGGAGCCCAGTGTACAGTAGTTCCGCCACTGCATGGTTAGGCGTAGTAGATGCTTTCTGAGTTGTGCTGTTAATTAATGTTTCAGTACTGATTGAATTTTTGATCGAATAGCTTGTGTAATTCAATTAATGGTTTACAAGAGGTGGCTTTTTTGTTCTAAGCGATATACATCACTGGGAGTTCTCCAGAAATAATGCAGGTCAAGAACCCTTATCATCGCCATCCCAGCAGGATCCCTCCTGAGCCATCAATAAGGAACATTTACATTACAAGTCCATGGACTTAACCTTAACCCTGCCATCTGTCCTCTACAAATTTCCCACTCCTCTGTTCCACCAGCAGCACCATAGATGCGTTAATGCCATTATATGCTAAAGCCGGGATTCCACTCATTTCTTTGTTTATGATAAACTAACCTTGTGTCAACTGGAAATATACCTGTAATTGTCATGCGATAAACACATGTAGCTAAAAACAGGGAACAATTTTTAAGGAAGCTGTACGTTTAATGTAGTTTCTAATACTGTAGCTCCGAGGTTCATATTAAACATGATAGGAGGTCTGTAAGCGCTCACATAACGCCTTCGGTGAAACATGATTTCAGTCATGTGGTTCATTCAGTCTACGGAACAATCAAATTAAAAATTACGTAAAGTGCTCAGCTGCACAAAAACCAGCTCACCCCCGGGGCCTGCAAAGACTGCAGCTGTGCCCCCCCATCATGAAACATGTTTCATGTCACTCGAAGCAAAGCTGTCAAACCCAATCTCTGGCTTTAGTCAGTGAATAGTGTTTTTAATTCTAAGCGATTCCTTTGTTTGTGTAAAAACCGCTGTTAATGGCTAAGTTAGGGAACCATGCGTATGAATTACGCACAGAGAAATGCCTGCACACAGAGGTCAGAACCGTCTTAAGGGTACAGGGGCCAGCTTAGAGTGTAAGATGTAATGATGATGGAGAAAGCGGCGATTGTGGTTTTCATGTGTGGAAGTCCAGAAAGGATGCAAAAAGGGGGATCAAGAAAGAATACAAGAGCAAACCTAGATAGACCCAAGAGCTCCCAACAAACCCCATTTGTTGTCGTTGGAGCTAAACCGCTGCAGCAGTCTGATAAAGAAGAGAGAGTGTGCAGCTCCGCCTCATCCGACATCCTGACTGGTGCTGTCTGGATCCCCTTCTATTCTAACCGTCTCCGATCCATGGTGTTGGAAGCTCAGCCTGCAACCTCCACGCTACTGTGTCTGCACCTAAACACTACTGTCTGTTTATCTCACCAGCTCTCCCAGTGCAACTTGACAGGGCAAGGGAACTGGAGTGACCGGTCAGATTCCACCTGAAACAAATGTCTACTCCATCAAAACTTTCCCCGGATCACCCTTCATCCAGTAAATGAGAAAGCGTGCATCAAAATGGAGCGTCAGAAGATACCCCAGAAGGTACCTTTTAAGAAGACCCTTAAATTCAGTACAAAATCCTTCCTTTTTACTTGAGTGAACTTTTAGCTGTCATGGTGGATAAAAGCAGAACCTTATAATTTACAGGTTTGATTCAGATCCCAAGTGTCTTCCATTGGTACCTTATTAGTGTGATTTTTATAAAAATATCACGTAAGCAAAGTTAATAACAAACCCAGGCATTACATAGACGTGAAAAATCGAAGACATTTTGGTGCCGCCAAAGGATTCAGCTGGAAATGCAACAAAACAGATGCTAAGTAACATCACTCCTTTAATCTGATGCGTAAACAACTTGAGTTTCACCCAGACAGCCTTTCATTCCTCTCATCAAGCCATTCCACTGTGTCAGCTGGTGATCATATTAATCAATAGTGTCTTGATAATGAGACGGCTCTGAGACGCAAGCAGCACTTTGCTGCTTCCAGGCAGGCGAGGAGTGACGCGCCCCCGTGACAGCTTGGCTTTCCGCTGACGTCCCATTTCCCGAAACCTCATTTTTTGATAATCACTTCACCCTTTGCTGATTATTTTGGGGCTGGGTATTATCTCTGCCTTTTAACCCTTTATCCTCCAGTTTTGTTTGTAACTCTGTGCAATAAATGCTGCTTAGGAAACAGGTGAGTGATGCATTGATTACTAATGTCTTTTGCTTTTGTACTTATGGTGCAATTTTTTTCTTTTTATTTCAAAATATCTTAATAAAAGTAGCACAGTTGCAGGCACTTTTTAGAGTTTATAACTAATGACCATGAATTACATGCCAAATCCAAATGAGTATTTAAGAGCTCAATCAAGTTTAACTGATTAGACTAGTGTACTGTAGGTGTTCACTTGAAGCACAAATGAGTGGAGATAAAAGTGCTTTATCATACCTAACCTACACCATGTACATCTGAAACACATTTGAAAGATGAGGCTTTTATGACAGAATGGTGTGTGAGAGTTGCCCTGCAATGAGTTGACACCCCATCCTGAGTTGCTCCTTTGCCTTGTACCCCTAGCCTCTGAGGCTGTAGGTTCCGGCCTCCCCGTGACTCTCAACAGGCAGGGTTGCCAGCTATGGTGAGCTGACTGGAGCGGGATTTTCAGTCTGAGACATGTCCACGCGCCTTTACGTGTATGTCACAGTTTTACTACTCTATAAATAGTACGTAGGCGCGCAAAGTATCCCTATGCTTTGTATGCCTATAATTTCAGGTTTATGGTGGAATGATATAGATTTTCCGTAAAATTTATTGCCTTAACGTGAAAGTGTGAGCGTCACTCCAGATGCATGAAAGCTGACAACTCGGAATAGGATGAGCATTTACGGGAAATGGATAGATGGATGGGTGAATGGATGGAAGGTTATGATAATGATACAATACATATTTCCTTTTTCTCGATTGTACTTTGTAAACGCGCCGCAAACCTCTCAAGTTCTCAGATTTCACCATGACTCGGAAATTCGATACAAACATAGTAAGAATAGTAACGACCTCTAGTTGGATGTCTGCAGGCTTTTCTTCAGCAGGCCTGTTTTTCTCCGGTTGACGTTATAAATCCTGACAGCAAATTCATTATGACGGTGAAACTCGTTAATGAATACCGATGGATTAAGGACTTTACTGCGCTGCCGCTTTTTTGCGGACATTACTGTGGTACGATCATTCATCTAGATGAACGGCATGGAGGCAGTTTAATTTGAAATGCCTGAAGTTCAAGACGTTTCTTAAGTCTTAAGAAATCCTACATGGCACATAATGGCTTTAAAGAAAGGCTTAAATCATTAAGGCATGGTGTTGAGTGTGGGGGGGCACAACGGAGAGTCACATGCTCAGGTGTCACATGTGGGACGGATTTTCCTTCCCCCTCGGTTCAAATCTCACTTAATAGGATTTTTGATTTTTCTCTGTATTTTTGGCTAAAACTTCCTCCAAACTTCTGTGAGGGTGGCTTTGTGTGTGTTTTGGATTAAGTGGGGCTTTTATATAAGACTTACCATAGTAGGATGCTTAAAAATAAGGAGGACTTGAGGCAAGCACCCATATTGAGTGTTAGATAATAAGTATTTTCACAATCAGGTGAAAAGTCAAGTGTAAACTCATCTGGCATCGTCTTGCTGTTGTCTGTTGCCTTCCATGTCATACGTAAATCACCATGAGAAGCTTTATTCCATCTTCTTAAAGGACTTTAATAAACAGCCACTGCTGAAGCTGTATTTACTAGACTCTTCGTTAATCAGTATTGTCATTGTGTTCTTTTTGAAGGAGGACTTTGAAACAAAGTTTCAAAGAGATTTAAAGCTTTCATCTCTACTAAATAAAACATAAAATCAGCTGGAACGGGAGAAGGTGAAGTAATTAGTACTGATATGATGGCTTTAAAGTCACATGGTTTTGGTTTCATTCACCCATATAAAGATCACAGAGACGCGGCTCCATTGAACCAGTACAAAATGCTGAATTATGCAAAAAAGTTTTTTTTCCCCCAAAAGAAAATGCAGGATTACTAGGCGTAATAGCAGCGTTAATATCGTATCTGTAGTTTAAAAAGCTTTACTGGTTGAATATACTATCGAATGTGCTGTTAATAAAATCATTGCAGCAGTAGTTCTTATGTATTGTTACAATGTCCTTGACAGTAGTCTGTTACATCGGCCGATAAGTATTGTAGCCCGTAAGGGTGTGAATGCGTTGAAAAGTCAAAAATCACAAATTCAAACATGTGTTTTTAATAATCCAATTGCTGCGTTTACATGACTAGCATTGTAATCGCCTTATTAAAAATACACGAATCGGGTTGTTTCAGATAAACATAGTCATAGTCAGCTACGTCATCGGATTTTTCAGCATGTTTACACTTACGGGCCACCACACCCTCCATAGTTCGTCTAATCTCCTCTTTGTCCTGGATAACATCTAGCAATAATTATCTTTGAAACACTAATTTACCCAATGACTGTACCACTGTGGTAAAAACTCAAATCAAAGAGATATTTATTCATTTATCATCCGGTTCCCATGAAATGCACAATGAACATAGAGGATGAATACAGTATTAAGCAATGGTTGGTGATGTGTAATATAATTTCAGGCCGGTGGTGCTGAACTTTTATAACAGACACATTCAGGCATCCTGAATTTCACAATTTGCCAGTGTATCAGTGCAACTCATTAGCGTGGGGCTGAACCTGCAGAGTGAATCTTGCAGCGGCTACAATGCGCTGAAGCCAGAAGACAAGGGCGGTGTCTGTCACAGCAGTAACTCTGGGCCCTGCTTGTGAGGGTAGCTGTCAAACTGAAGAAGCAGGTCTTCAGCTCCCACAGCATCCTCCTGATATATGTACCAACATGCCAGAAAAGTAGACATCCCTGCTTCTGCAACACAGCTAGCATTTTTTTGTTCAAGAAATCTTTACGCAACGTTAAGATTAAGGTACAGAAACATTCAAAGTGTCCAGTTTTCCTGATGTTCCCAAAACGTTCTCCCACTACTACAACTAAGACCAATAATAGCTGTCGCCTTGTACGCCAAAGGTCTTGACTTTCAGGTTGGATGGTGCATTCACAGCTTATGCACATGACACTTTTATAAAATAATATTTCATTATGAAACAATATTTTTCAACATTAGTTGTGGTAAAAAAAGATGCTCAGGTAATAATGTTACTCTGCCCCACATTGACAAAACCTTTGTTAAAACATGGAAATGTTCCATTAATGTTCACTGCCAACTTTGAGAAGACTTTTACGTAATGTTAGCTAAAGTTACGGGAATGATCCCAATTGGCTGGGCAAGGAGGAGTTTAGGCAGGCCATGGAGAAAGTCTGTCGGGCAAATGTCTGAGGAGGAGTATGCAGCCCATGATCAGCCTGGGTGGTGAGCGTGCAAGATAACTCTGGGGATTTTGAATATGATTACTGTGACCTTTTAACTTCTAAGTAATTATTTTCTGACAAAATAAAAACTAGAAGCAATTTTCCTTTCAAATTTGGGGCAGTGCATGTGTATTGGTTACTTACCCTGGAGTCGGGGTGTCCCATCTACTAAATGCAGGGGAGCGAGGCAATACTGTCAGGTCTGAGCATCTACCCAGCATGTTTTATTACTTTGGTTAACCAATATTGAGATGTGAGTCTCTGCAGGATGGAATAGTAGGTCAAAGCTTAACGACCGTGTCGAAAGTTTAGTGGGTGTATTGAAAGATTAGTGGGTGTGTCGAAAGGTAAGTGGAGAAAGTTTAGTGGGTGTGTCCAAAGATTAGTGGGTGTGTCGAAAGGTAAGTGGAGAAAGTTTAGTGGGTGTGTCGAAAGGTTAGTGGAGAAAGTTTAGTGGGTGTGTAGAAAGGTTAGTGGGTGTGTCGAAAGGTTAGTGGAGAAAGTTTAGTGGGTGTGTCGAAAGGTTAGTGGAGAAAGTTTAGTGGGTGTGTCGAAAGGTTAGTGGGTGTGTCGAAAGGTAAGTGGAGAAAGTTTAGTGGGTGTGTCAAAAGGTTAGTGGGTGTGTCAATAGATTAGTGGAGAACGTTTAGTGGGTGTGTAGAAAGGTTAGTGGGTGTGTCAAAAGGTTAGTGGAGAAGCTTTAGTGGGTGTGTAGAAAGGTTAGTGGGTATGTTAAATGTTTAGTGGGCGTGTGGAAAGTTTACTGGGTATGTTGAAATGCTAGTCGGCATGTTGAAAGTTTAGTGGATGTGTCCAAAGTTTGACTGGTTTGTCAAAAAGTTAGTGGGTCTGCTGTAGGATGGTTGTTTCAACAGGAAGAGAGTGTAGCAAAGTCGATGAAACCACACAGATAATTTCCTTTGTGCTTTTTGGAAGTATAGCGGAAAGTGTATAAAATTACAGGAAAGGTTTTACTCTATATAAATAAATATGAAACAGGCATTTAATTATGTATACCTGTTAATCATTGCCTAACCTATACGTCAGGTAAATATATATTCTCTTTCTGAAATGTTGTTTACTGACACCATTTTTGGGCAATAAAAATGACCTTGCTCTATTGCACACGTCACCTTTTGACACGCCCACCTTCATAACCACCCACTTTTAGACACACCCACCTTTATTATTGCACACCCTTAGACACACCCACCTTTAGCACCGCCCACCTATAGCACCGCCCACCTTTAGACACCCACTGCTCCAGCTTGCAGAGACCCATACGTGGCAGTATCTGCTGGTGGCTAACATTAATACACAAATCAGACCTCCTCACACCAAAGGATAGGCAGCAGCATACCTGCACACACAGGTACTGAGATTATCTGCACTGAAGCCAAAGACCAGGATCCTTTTGCTTTTCAGTAATCTGGGTAAAACAACATGAGTAGGTTCGTTGAGAATAAGTTGCTCTCTCACTACATAATACCAATTTAAATTTTAAGACTAAGTATCTTTTTTTATGGCTAAAAAAATTAATGAAATCATAAAACGTATTCATGTTTAATGCCAGTGATTAAATAATATTTAGGATACTTTGTTGGTTATATTACATTGTGGAAGGAGTACTGATATAGCAAATCTTCAGATTAATATTCAGCTCCAAAAGAAAAAAAAACCCACAGATGAAGCAGATTAAATAATATGAATCTCTCTGTCCAGTAAATATGACAGCTGGAAATAGTCAATTGAAAAAATCTTTTTTTTTTTTTTTTTACTTCATTGCAAAATAATCCGACACTTTACTTAAGGCGATGTCTTTAGTATTTTATAAACTCATTCATAGTGCATTCATAAAACAGTATAAACATGGTTATATATATTTGTAAAAAGGCACATTATATTCACGTTTATTATGCATTATGATCCCTTTATGAAGCTGTCATCTACAATGTACTATAGATGTGTTTATAATGCCATACAAAGCATGGCATGCTTATGCCAATCAAGGTATTTATTATCTATAGTGAATTATCGATCTATAGAGCTTCATAAAGCATTCATAACACATAATTCACATGGTTATAATGTGTTATGCCTTTTAATAAATATTCATAGCCATGGTTATAATGCTTTACGGATGCATTATAATGCATTATGAATGTGTTTATAAATTACTAAAAACATGGCCTTAATATACCGAATATAGTGAAGCACTTCTTTTGTGTATTGTATGCAAAAAAAATGTAAATTTTAAGTAACTAAAGATCGTTAGATTTTGTTCAGGAAATTATTATGCGGCTGATATGTTCCATGTTTCTCGCTGATTTATGACGTCCGTAAAGGACACTAATGATACAGGGCAATTCTTACATTTCACATGGAAATTTGTTATGTAAAAGGGTGTAGCTACACTGCACTAACACCATGAGCTTCCCTGAAATAACAAGGTGGTTTTTTGCCCCTGCTGGTTTCTCATGAATAATTAATGCCATCTCTATTCTCGTGTCCTGCGCTGTGCTTATTCTGAAGCCCTGGGTCCTCTGAGAGTATTCAGCAATAGGATCTGGCCTGGAAATCTTGTGGTCGTCAGGCATGTGCTGCTTAGCCTCATCGCTAACTAGTTAGCCCCGGTAACTGAATAGCGAGCACAGGAAACAAGGCACTTTTTTTTTTTTTTTTTTTTAACGTGCTGCATTAAGCAGTTTAACAGACTTTTTTGGAGCAGAACTGCACAACAATTTTGTGGCAGGGCAGTGGAATTCTGCTTCTTTAGTCATGTGATGCAGCCACATCCTCCTGGAGACATACACTAATCGCCCCCTCTCACCACCATTTTTGACTTTATGCAAATGAAGCACAGTGGAGCTGTGAAACCGCTCATGGCTTTTGATGAGCGTGTCACTTGGATTCGACACCACATCCCAACCATCCGGGACGACTCGAGGTTGGATTCCGGGGCTCAGTCTACAAGGGTGGCCAGGGGCATTTGTCATGTACACAGATACAGTGTAGTGTACACTTCCGTTAAATTTCATTTCCGTCTGTTCCACATCATGCCATGATTTTCTATAAACTATTCCGTTTCCTTATGTGATTTGTGATTTATAATATGCAAGGTGCGGTTCCTCCAAATCCAGCAGTCTGTGGCTGTTCGGCAAGTGGAAAATCTCCAGCTACAGGAGGAACTGATAGTATTTCACAATTACTTTGGACCGCCATCTTGGTACCTTATAAGTCACGGTAATGAAAAAGTAGATGAAATATTTTGGTGCAATCACAAGTAAGTACAAGTATACATGTTGTGCTTATTTTTCACCAGGCATTATTATATATTGTTTGTAGTTATGTTATTTTCATAATTTACTAATAGCATTAAGCAATTATGTTGCTATGAACTGTAATGTGATGCCTGTTTGTCATTTTTCTTACAACAAAACCAGTTTGATGGAACGTAAGTGAATGTGCTGGTTTAATTATTTCATCCTTGGATGTGTGACTTTCATTTAACTGAAGGGAACTCTCTGAGTTGTCATTTGTTTTGGCGTTCCTCTCAATGTCTGAGGTGCTGTCAGACTCTTCAAACTACCGTGTCCGAGTTCTGCATGTGCTCTTCAGGCCAATCAAAGTCATTTTTGTCCTTGCTCACTCGTAATGTGGCGTGTTTGTGACAATAATTTAACAAAAATGAGGGAAGCAAGCAAGAACTGATCTCTAGAAGACATTCATCTTTTGCTGTTGGGTAATATTTTGAATTCCGCAGAAACGATATTGAGCCAAACCATGTGATTTGCCGGCACTGCTTGGTGTCTCTTGGCGTAACTCGCAACAACAATTGAAAATGCCAGTTCATACAGCATCTCAGTTTTCCACCTATGGCCTGCGCACAGGGTGAGTGATGTCATCAGGGCTGTGTCCTGGATGGTGAGTATGATTCCCAGTGTATTACTTCCAGTGTGCGAAAAAACCCAGTTAACCCATGAAACCACGAAAGCCTCAAAAGCAAAATTTTAAGGGGGACTCAAAATCGGTATTGTGCAACAATAGGGAGATGGGGACCCCCCCGAATATGGACAAGCATTTCGCACACTGATCATGTCCCACGATTTATATCGTATCGGTCCATGTCGACTGTGCATGTGCAAAGAATTTGACTTGTTTCTTTCAAGAAAGAGTAGAAGAATCGTTGTTGTTGTAGGAGGGGCAGAGGTACCCACATACACTATATGGACAAAAGTTTTGAGACACCTGGCTGTTACACCTACAAGAACCTTTATGACATCCCGTTCTATATCAATAGACATCAGTATGTAGCTGACCCCCCCGCCCCTGAAATTCACTGAACCAGGGTGGTGAGGACAGACAATTTCCTTAATACTGCCAGAATCATTTCACTACATGTTTCTGTTTCTCCTGCGATACATCCGAGCTCCCTTGGCCTGGTGAAATATCACTGCTCTACCCTTCTGCAACCACCTCTGTCCATGGACAAATATGGCGTGTACACGACCATTCGCTAGGTCTGGGGCAATATGACTTCAAATAAATATCACGATTATTTCACACGTTTACCTTGATTGCAATAAATGAACGATTATTTATTTTATAGACTTTTTTTACACTGCCCTCGTCGGTACTGTAATTATGCTAATCAATTAAAACTGGGATATTTTTTGTAATGAAGCAGTGGATATATTATTTGCATGGAAGGATGCTGTCACGACCGGCAGGCAGGCGAGCGGTGAAGGAGGCAAGCAGAGCCGGGACTTGCAATGAAGCAGGGTTTATTG
>JAABNX020000017.1:10641946-10655559 GCA_015163995.2 Mormyrus lacerda | reverse complement strand
ACTTGTATCCAAGGTTTATGGGCCTCTGACTGTAGACGGCCGTGTCCTCGTTACGAAGAGAATCTACCTCTAGGAAGCCGAATGGCATAGTGGCCACTCAGTAGGCTGTTCTTATGGGCATAGTGGCCACTCAGTAGGCTGTTCTTAAGGGCATAGTGGCCACTCAGTAGGCTGTTCTTAAGGACGTGTCGGCTCTGCCGGCTCTTCCGCACCTCTCAGTGTGCTCATGGTACTTTTGCAGACAATTTGGAACTATTAAAGGTTTATATCTATCAGATTTGTGTTTTTTTGTGGTTTTCAATTTATTTATTTATCAAATGCTTTTATCCAAAACGACATACAATCGTGAAATCAGGGTCAGCCAATCACATGAGCAGTTGAGAGTTAAGAGCCTTTTGCTCAAGGGCCTGATGGTGAAATCGATATACAAACTTTAGGATTTGAACGGAGAATCTTCCAGTTATGGGCACTTACTGATCTCTGCACCATCTCTTGATTTTCTCTATATACTGTATACTGAAAACGCTATAGTGCCTATTGTAAGCGTAGCATGCTCTGATACACCAAGGAGAAGGTCGTTTATGTCTACAGCAGTGTTTCCCAAACCAGTCCTCAGGGACCTGGACACGGTCTACGGTCCATACCCCTGGAGCAAAAATGTGGACCGCCTGGTAGGGAACTGGGAGGGAGCAAAAATGTGGACCATCTGTGTGTCCTCGAGGACCGGATTGGGAAACACTGCTCTAAAACAGAGCGTTTTCTCAACTGGAAACCATTATAACTTCAGACCAAAGAAGATATCCATCTTCCTCATGACAAATTCATAGTTACCATCATAAATATTTTTGTCCTGCAGTACAGCCTATGATTAGTGTGTTTGGGAGGCAATAGAAATACAAGCTTTTGAACTAGACTAGCGCTGTAAACAAATTCTCAAATTAAGGTGGTATAAACAAAGTATTTGGAAACTGTTAACAGTCTTATGACGTTGTGAGAGGCTTGTATTGGTTACAGTGCTATTGGCGACGCAAAGAACTTTACAACGATACGTAAAACCAAATGCAGGTAACTGAAAAGTGACTCCTGACAGCCCCGCGGTCTGCATGTGGGTGTTGATGGGTTTGCCCCTCTATAGCAACTGCTTTATTTCTATGACAATTTCCCGTACATTAGCTGCTGGCTGAAGTTTCGTAGCTTGGGTTTCCTATGGAGTAAAATCACCTCCGATGACTGTTTTCTCCACATTATTAATACCCATAGGTGATTATGTTAATCTCAGCAGTCAGTGTATTAAGACGCATCTGCTGAAATGGTCTTCTCAGATGTCATATTACTTACAGCTTTTACATTTTGGTAGCTGTGAATGTGTGTCTTACAGTAATGCTTGTCCGGTCTTGTGAGGATATTTTTAAAACAACCTTTGCGAAAACATTTAAAAACGGCTCTCTTTTTTTAGTCCTTTAGATAAAAAGTAATCATCTGTATTTGACTGTGAGGTTTATTTAATTGCATTAAAATAAGTCAGTGGAAAGATGACTTATTTTTGAATGGCATAATCTTGGGTCTTGATCCTGACTCCATTAAGACTCAAGACATGGGAAATAAATAACGTGTGATCAATAGAGATGTTTTTCAGCAGACAGTTCATTCTTGTAGCACTGGAGAGGGCGTTCTTTATGATATGGCTTTGGTATGATTTGAATTGGGCTGCATGCACGGTTTGTGAGCTGAAGCATAAAAGCTCGAGAATAGAAGTTTCACGTCGGCCGGATGAAGAATAGACAGATTTATTTTTAGTTTGTCAGCCTTCATATGTACATAATGCATCAGTGTTCAGGAACAATTTTGCCAACAACTGGCATTTGTAAACGTCACTTAAAACACCATTAGTGGGTCGAGAAAGAGAGAATTGTGTGTGGAAAAAAACAGAAAAAAAGTTTCACCGTTTATGGCAGTAAAACCCCTTCTGCCAACACAAACAGAACCCCCCCGAGTGTTTCATTCAGAATGTTCTGGAATGCAAATTCTGGCCAGATGCAGTTCTGATTAAGGTATGTGCGTGAGGGATGCATTAAGCTTGGAAACCTGGCATTTTGCTCCAGTGACGTAATGCTTTCATTGACTTAAAATTGTGAGTAAATCACAGGAAGTGGAGCTTGCAGTGCTAACTAGGACATTTCAATGGGTGCGTTAGGTCGCTGAGGCCGTGAGGTCTGGACTGGCACAGAACGAGGGGTTATAAAAACAGAACACTGAAGCATTTTAATAGCATGCTTCTTCAATAACACCGGCACGAATGGAGCCATGATTTGGAGTATTTTGTAAGCATGCTTAGTGTAAGAATTTATTATGCAGACATCTAGTGAGGCCATAGTTTGTCACTTTGCATTACATTTCATGCCAGCCGTGAAGTTTAGCAGTTTAGCAAATCTTTATTCTTTGTTTTAAGAAAAGACGCCAATTCATCCAAACAATTGACTTTTTATTTGGAGGCAAAAACTAATATTATAGCCAAGGCGAGCCATAAGTAGGTTTGAACCCAAATCATTAAAGCCATACATGACAATGTTACTCTATCACTCGAAGAATAAATCCTCTTTTTCAATGCACTTTCAATTACCACAATATATCAACAAAGACACTTCTGGACAGTATCTCCCAATACATCATTAATGACTTTGTGTTTTCATTTCCACGGCAAAGGATTACACTGCCACTCTGAAATACAGATCCACACACTGCGACACTTTATGTAGTTGTATTTTTGACTAATGCTCCTGTGATTTTTATAGTATTTTTGGGTATGAATCATATTTTCGCTCAGACACAGGCTCAGTAGATTGAAAACTGCCTTGAGTATGACAAAAAAAACAATGTGTGTAATGGGAAGAGAAAAACAACACTGTGAGAATGGATTGGAGTAACTTAATCAATCTGGTCATTTATCTATGGAATGAGCATTAATAATTATTCCCAATGCCTTTTGGGGTTATCACCAGTAATTGCTGTCTCCAGTTAATTGGGACTTGACCACTATCTGACATCAGTCTCTGCTCTTCTTGGTTTTGGCTGAAGGAGAAAATGGCACGAAACCATGGGCAGAATTTCCACGGTGGCCTCTCGAGTTAGACATGGTGGCAGTGATGTAAAATCTGGAACAGCGCTGTAAATCACAAGGTTTTTGTTAGGAATGGTGGGAGACGGAAACGATGGAAACCTTTCCCATGTGCTGTACTCAGTTCCCCATCGGTACGGAAGAACACCCCCCCCCCCGACTGTATGGCTTTCACTGATGACACTAATTTTGATGGTCAGATCCAATTTTCCCCTCATATACAAGGACCGTGAGAAAAGGTCTAGAAAATACACTGGCTATATTTTTGTTGGATGGGGGCTGGCCACAGAACAGTAAAATTGGGATTAAATCTTTTTTCTTCCATTATTAAAAAAGCATATGATCTGCTTTGTTATGGTCAGTGTTCCAGCTCATTATGTTTTTGAGTGTCCTGCGTAACCTATTGGCCGGTGTTCGTAGAGGAACGGCATATTAAAATTCAATCGCCCCGTTTCTGACATGTGCTTACCGACTGCATAGTTGCCGTGAGCCCAGAGCCGATCACGACAAGCACATACACAAGCACGTCTCCCATTTCATCACGCCCGTCTCACAATTATACAACGCTGTGCATTTACATATATCGCAGCCAGGCAGTCGGCTTTTAAGCTGTTGAAAAAAAAATATTGAGACATTTAAAATTGTGCCAATAAGGTCTGCAGGAAGATAATTAGCGATGGTGGCGGAAGGCGATGTAATATCTGGGAATATTGCAGCTTTCATTTTTTTACATGTACACCTTTGATTGACAGTCTGCATGTGTATCTAACTGTAAAATGAGGTCGTCTTTGAGATGATCTCCTGATGTGTTTTTGGTGTTACAAAATTAGTTTCTATCTAAGTTTAGAATTAAGTAATTGGACCCTGAAGACAATTCAGATACGAAAGACACACACATACAGATACACACACATACACGAAAACACACGTTTGTATTCATATATTTGTGGGGACTCTCCATTAATCTTATGGAAAAACCCTTATTCCAGCAATGACCATCTTAACCCCAACTCAGCCCTAAGCAACCAAATGAAGTACAAGTCTTTTGGCTCTTTCATTCTTTTGATTGCATTTACAGATTTTTATAAAATTGAGGTCTACTTTGTGAGGACATTTGGTCCCCATAATGTGGCAAATACAAACCCACACACTATTCTGCCCCAAAATAATGCAGCATTTGCATATTCTGCGTGATTGTAAATCACCTACATTATGTTGCAGAGTTAATATAGTGCACCAGGCACCAGATCCTGTTAATATAAAAGCACATCATTTCACTGTAATGGTTCAAACACTTTTGGTAACTGTAGTTCAGTAATATTATTTGAATCATTGTACAAACACCACAAAACTTCAATCATTTAATTATCTGGCTGGTAACCACACTATTTTAATGGTTTTGGCCTGCTGGAGTAGCTGACTGAGGTCATGATTAAGTTAAGTAAACTTGTCCATGGCGTTTGAATAGCCTAACAAATGTTTAAAAATAATAAAAATAACCATTATGTCACACTGAAAACGTACTGTAAGTTGCATGTGTTTAAAGCATTAGAGAATGCATTCCATGTGAAAATGGGTAGGATATACATCTAGAATTGGTCATTAAAAAAGTTTTAGTTTTTAGTGGCATCATGGGTAATCAGATGATATTTCCAAATGTTTCATACGTCTTTTTTAATCTTTCAAATGAAGAGTTTTATCTGGGCCAGTTTTTTGTTTGTCAGAACAACCCACTACCCTACATTTAGTTCCCCTTTAGGGAACTTTTATTTAACTGGATAAGTTGGATTGTGCCATGATGGATCTTACACAGTAATAAACATCACTGTCCATACGTGTTTCAGAACAAGCGAAGAGGCAGATATGAGTTGCTCCTGTTTTGTGAAGAGACCGATCATCTCCTAGGAAACGCTACACTTTAGTGTCCTTTTTCATTGCTATTGTAAAGAACTATCACTAATTGAGAGTCCTCGAATTTCAAAAGTCCTCATCACTAACCACAGGAAACCTTTATCTCTGGTGAGGCCTTCAAGTGTTTGACAACTGACATTAATTATGCCACTAACGGTTGCTTTTAATTATGCTCAATTACACGGTGAGATTAATAATGCTTCTTGTACCAGAAATTTATAAACAGTAGGTAGATTGATAGCTGAACAGACTGGCTGAATTTACTTTTGTCCTCGTTCTATAATTCACGCTGTAATTATTGCTTTTTTCCACTCCCTTTGAGTAGACCAGGATCAGGTGATTGGCATGGCTGCTCCACGTGGAACAGTGCATAGGTTTGGCAGAATAATATATGTTGTGATGTGCAGAATTTTCAAAAGTGATAGAATTTAGTATTCGACCCACTGCTCTTCTGTGACACACTGCCTGGTCAACAATTACCTTATTCATCCTAGAGGAGTGTGCAAAAATATTGACAGGTTCCGAAATGTTTTGGGACGTCAGCTAGTCTTTCACTAATCATATTGGGCTAACATTGAAATCCAAGGACATGACAATTATATAAAATATGCAAACATTATCTTTCCAAAGTAGATGATTTAAAAAAAAAAACTAAAAAAACACACAATGTATTGCTTTGTGACTTTCTTGCACATTAACTATGGAGTTGAAATGATCGATATGTTCAGAATTTTTGTCATTCAGCCATCTGTCCGACCCCCCTTCCTTTTAACATGTTTTTTTTTGGGGGGGGGAACATTGAAAATCAGACTAAGCAGGTTGAATGCTTCACATCAAGGACAGACAGGCACTACAACCTAATCCAAGTCATGGTCAAAATACAAGCCAAATCCAAAAGAATTCACAGCTAAATCAAAATCATGGTCAGTAAACAAGGTCAGAACCCAGGCGAGAATCCAGGAACTACAAGTCAAATCAGAAAGACAGCAAACCAACGTTTCTGAAATATTTTTTTAATGAATTTAGTGATTAATTATCATTGTTGACACATCACAGCACACAATGCACAACAACAAAATGTTTTCTCCGCATTTAAGCCATATGTGCCAATGTGACATAGCAGGGGGCAGCTAATTCAGCGCCCGGGGAGCAGTGCTTGGGGGCGGTACCTTGCTCAGGGTACCTCAGCGGTGCCTTACTGGTCAGGGATTCAAACCTGCAATCTTTTAATTTCAAGCGTGCATCCCTAACCACTAAACCACCACTGCCCAGAGCAGACTCACTACCCCACAGATTTTAGCGGAAGGAGGTCTTGCGTTACACGTATAATAATTTGCATGAATACTGTAGTAGTCCACACTTACTTATGGCATTAATTAACCAGTAATTAAATGCTCATTCATCATTAATCAATCATGACAGTTCATGTTCATGTGTTACCTTCAGATTGGAAGCATGCTAATATAACGCGCATATTCAAAAACGGGGATAGAAGTCATCCAGCAAACTTTTCATATCTTCTTTTTCGCGTCCTCGGAATGACATCCTACATGTGACTTCTATGCCATATGTCATCTGTATCACATCTCGCCCTCTGGCATCACTGTGGACCCAGACATGCCTGCAATCAACGGTTCCTCTGATCACTTGAGCAGTGACATACCTGTAGCCCACCTTCAGCCGTCCAAGAGATGATTTACTTCTGTCCCTGTTTGTGGTTGAGTCGGACTCTTCAGATGCAAGAGTTAAGGCAGTACTTTCTCAGTTCCCTGAAAAGGACGGCAAGTTACATTTACGTGCTTTCTTTTCAGGTGACTGACACCGGCTAAAGAGAAGTATTACACGGAAAGCTAGAGGCTACTAGTAGTGAAATTCATTCTAGAAGAAAAAAAAACAGTAGCTAGACGGAGTAGCACAGCCATTTGTGCACGGACAAGGCATAAGAACATGAGGGAAGGTTATTGCCTATGATGAGCTTCTCTTCTTCACCTCATCCACTTCTCCATTCCTGCTGTTGGGGACTCCTCTGCCTCCCTGCAGTCCCATAATGCAGGAAGTCCTGTCTATACCGGACTTGCATCGTGTGACTAGATGCCTTCACCTGCTTGACTCGGAGGATCGCAAGCAGTGCTCCTGGGTTCCTTTCGGAAACACCCCGACCAGAATTAACACGTGACTTTTATAACCAGCATCCTGACCATCATTTACCGCTTGGTGTTGGTCTTTGGGGAGGGAATCTGGATACACATCCATGCAATTCTCTAGGTGTCTACAATTAAGCAGCAGTCAGGACACCTCGAGTTCCAGACTGTTCCAAACAATCAGTCTGGAGAAGCTCCTGCTTTTGTTCCGTTTTTGATGTCATCTGTGTATTTTGTGGGTTGCCTATGTAAACTTCCCTGCCCTGCAGGCTTGAACTATTCTGACATGATAAAAGTCAGTTCTCTGGCTCCGCTGATATATTCATTTTTGCACTCTGTAAATGTTATTCTCCAAGGCGGAAACTTGAATGAACTAAATGGATCCCTAAGACGATTTAAGAAGACATGCAGATCTAGTTTCCACCATCTACTTTTATCATTGCAGATCTAGTCCAAAAATAATGAGGCTTTTGCGTATTCCATGTGATTGTAAACTACCTTCATTATGTGGCCAGAGTTAATATGGTGCTGCAGGCACACATGGTCTTTTTTATATAAAAGTACATTATTTTACCATAATGGTTTAAACACTCTGGCATCCAGGGTCTCACCCTATGTCCTACTCTGTATTTCCTGGGATAGGCTCCAGGCTCGCCACCATGCTGGGCTGGATAAGGGGATATGGAACATAGATGGCAGAGGTGGACAGTTCAGGTCCAGAAAGTAAAAATCCAGACCAAGATTTTGTTTCAACCACTTTGTGAATGTCACTCTTTATACTCAACTGGTTGGTTGAAACAAAATCTTGGTCTGGATTTTTACTTTCTGGACCTGAACTTTGGATGGACAGATGTCTAAACATTCTTTATAATCAGTAATACCATTTTCTGTACTAGAGTCATCCTCATTGTACTCCCTCCATTTATTTAGTAAAAGCCACCGGTCCAGTTAGTGGTCATGAGCCCCTTATCCACAGTTATCTGGATCCTAGGACAGTGATCTGTGATGGAATACCAGCCTGTCAGAGAGGAGAACTTTACTCCTTTGTAAGTGTTTACCAGATGTTTTACCCGAAATGATTACCATGGTGTATGTTTTTGCACAGCATTCGTTTATGGATTTTCCCCATTTCCAACCAGAACAGCAGCGTCCCACAGCCATGAGATATGTGCTTTATACTTCATGCCTTTTATTAATGTTTTTTTCCATACTTAAAATCAAATTAATTATATTCCAAAGTAAATTAGAATTCTCAATGGCAGAACAAAGCACCTGACTTAAGCCATCTTGAAAAAAATTCAGTCCGAAAGGCATTAATATTAACCATGAAACATAGAGCTACTGCAACGGATTCCAAATTTGTGGAAGTAAAATTCAGTGATTTAGGACATTAAATAATCCACTGTGGTAATGACATTAGGCACTCTTAGAAAATGAGCTGTCAGATGATTCTACAGGGAAAACCTGGTCAAGTCTGTGATTCAGAAGGATTTTAATGAGCGTTCTTGCAAAACTGACGTGGCTTCTTGTCCGTGGGATAGGAATTCAAGTTCAAGAACTATTCAGCACGTGTCAGCTTGCATGGATTTCATTGTTTCCACGGCCCTGTTGCAACTGTCGCTTTTAATATGCAGGGGAGAGAACGATGTACCAGCCAGGCATCTCAAAGTGTCACTTCTTCATTTCTAATTTTCCTGCATCTTTCAGCCACACTGAAGATTCCTATTACCGACAAATCTGCAGGAGTTTAGTGACGTAGTGATCAACAGTCCAATTGCAAGGATTTATAAGGGACGGGAACTAAATTGTGAGCTCAAAAAATAAATAATTTTAAAAACATTCAAAGGACTCATCCTTATCTTGAAAATGAGCAAATGCCAGAAACTGCCTGCTAGAGCAATGTGTCGCACTTTCTTCATCCTTGTATCAATCAGGTAATTTGATTCACGTGCGTTTTCATGATTTTTTTTTTTTTTTTTTTGACAACACCAGTTTTCAAATCTAATTTGCTAGATTTAACTGGATATTATTACTCATTTATTCAGTCAATTTAAATGTTAATTCGCTGTTCTCTCCATGGGGCGAAAGGTTCACATGAACCATCTGCATTCAGAGACAACATAAGCCATGTTGTTGGTAATCTTACTTTAATGAACACTATATTAATGATCTTCTTATCAAAGGGGCTTTAAGAGCAGAGGTCTGGGCAGGAAATTTCTGAAATGTTAGCATTTTCAGGCTTTTATTGCCCTGTCTGTGTGGCAAAGACCATGCCCTTCATACATAAATTATGAATTCTTTTAATCCCAGTCAAATTAGGGTTTTAACACGAAGTTACTTAAACGATTATATCGTCTTTACAGTCTTTTCTCTCACAGTGAAGCACTCTATAATATAAATATAAACGCCATATTATGCCTTTTTCATAAAATAGTTTTCCCCCTGTCAGGATCAGCTGTTTTGCAATGTACAGGCAGAAACCACGTACAGTATGATGCCCTACAGTCTCACAGATTCTCTCTCTTGAGTTCTTCTCGTTCAGAATGGTTTGAATTGCAGCAGACAATGTATGAGGGAATTAAAAGCCGTGAATTCTGTTGTTAGAGAAATGCTTCAGAGTGTGATTTGGGGGAGTCAACAGAGTTAAAAAGGACATTGGGAAAGTTTGTTGACCTTATTGTTTTTACATGTGTCAAAATGATTCAGCCAGATTATATTTAATATTATAAATTTGCTGAAGTTCTCTGAAGCTGTTTACAGTCGGTGTATAGTCTTTGTTTCTAGCCTGTAGTAGGCAGATATGCTAATTTAATCTTATGAGAGCAAAACAAAATTGTAAAAGGGGGGGGGGGGGGGTTTAGTGCAGCTAGCTAGCAGAGGCAGTGGGGGATAAGGCTGTGTTGGGTGTTGGGGGGGTGTCAGTAGGGCCGGGGGCTGGCTGTGTTTCATTCAGGAAATGGCCATATCCCCCTGAGCAGCCTGGAGCTATTTCAATGGACCCCCATCCCACCCCAACACTACATTATAATTTTATATAGCAAGATATCAAAATGATTATAAAAGCCAAAGAGATGACTAACAGACATCCATGCATTAAATTCAGAAGAAGATAAGCGGTTGAAATCTGGCATCAGCGCATTTTAAGAGTCAGATTGTTTTAAGGGAATGTATTTGGCTTTGCTTGCGATTGCCGTGTTGTGATTTTAAGAGCATTTACATAAAAATTGCACCAAATAAAAAAATTTATAGACATTTTCCTTGTGATTCATATGTATGACACATATGGTCCCTGTTCCCGTGCTGAAAAACAAACAGTCTGAGTCCTTTAAAGTCACCAAGTGAAGCAGAATGTTTTGTTTTCAGTGTGTTATGATGGAGTTCAGATGTCAAATTGGAAAAGTAGTTAGCTGCGTATAAACATTTCCCGCCGCATCAAGTTACTTTTAATGTTGACATGGTACAGCACTTCAAAGCCCAACAACCAGAGTAGGTTTTTCCATGAATCAACTTCTATGAACTCTGGGAGCACCACTGCCCAGGAAAAACACTTAACGTTTTAACTGAAAACGCTTATAAAATTACCACCATTTTCTAAAATGACACATCTGTAGGTTAACAGTAAAACCTGTGTGTCTGAGAGTCATTTATTCAAAAAATAATGATATATCGGAAGTATATCGTTTAAAACCATAATTGCTCCATATTTTTCAACAGATGTATGAAATGATAGTGTTGATTTGAATCTTTCCAGAAAAGCCTAATTTTTATAGTCATAATAGAGTAGATTAAGCATAGAAGTGTGTTTTGAAGTCCTCCATGGAAAATAATAATGCAAATAATAATAATTTGGCACCTCTTTCCATAACTTACTATGGGTCACTTATGGTACTTTTAAGGTGTGTAAACATACGCAGTGTGTTTAACACGAAATGGCAGTTAGAACCGGTTTGTAAGGATTGCCAGTTTCGAATTACATACCGATTATTTTAATGCCTTCAAGCTGGATAACCTACGTTAAAAACTACTCTGTTTTGGGCAATTTGGCTTCTTCTTTAGGAACCGGTTCTAAGTCCAGAGCTACAGAGTCCAGAGTCGTGAAAATGCGAGACGAGGTCCTAGCTGGTAGCATCGGGGCCCAAAACAAGTAGACATCAAACACGTGGGGGAGAAGCTCTTCAGACCATCTCACTGAAACAATCCCATCCTGCACTCAGTCAGACCTGCTTTGTCTTCTACGCCAAATAAACATAAATTGGGTAACTTGGGTAATAAGGGACACTGATTTTGAACTTTCTGGTCCAATTTTTAAACACGTTTTATTACTTGACCAGTCCAAAAGAGTCCGTTTGCTGTAGGTAGCTGCAAGTCAATTTAAGACGCACTAATACCGCATCGTACCGAGGCGTCTGTCCATTATCTCAAATATCTCAGGCTGGAGAGGACATCTGTCTATCACATGTCATAGAGATTCAAGCAGACATATACTCCCTGGGCTATATATTCCACATTTATGGCTCAGCTGAATAATAAGTTTCAAACTCCACCCAGAGACGAGGTTGAGGATATGAGAGGTAGCATGTGGCTCTGCAATCCCGTGCAGGGGAGACGGGCACGGATGTGATTATGCCCTCACAGTCTGTGTAGCAGGGCCTCCCTGCTTTTCAGTGCTTTTGTCTTTTGTGTGAGAGCCACGTCTGATTCCAAAAGCCTGTGTGCTTGGCTACTGTATGAAACAACACGGATTCCCACGGAAGGGCTGCCCACAGCGATTCTACCTAGCGAAGTTCCGACATTACAATAGATGCTTGGAATTAGACAACACTCTCGGAAACACAGGCTCCAAGAAAATAGCGATTACGGTTCATCAGTTTGTTTATATTAATTATTGTATCCTTACTTTGATGTCAACTTCTTTCTATGTCCTTTCGCTTTGACAGCATAATCTCAACATGCCGTTTGAATTCATTTTTGCAAACATGGACGTCAGCTAAAAGCAGAGTTTGAGCAGTGTGAGAATAACCAGTTGCAGAACAGCTGGCTGTCCCATTCCAGTAATCACAAACAACACACCTGCATTTTATATTATTAATTAATGAAGCCTTGAACACAAAGAATCATCAAAAATGATGGTCCCTTAAAAATAGCCAAGACCTGATTACTGCTGTGAATACAGGTCTGTTATCTGGGGATACCTGGGTTTTAATTTAATTTGTTTTTTTGATGTTTTATTTCCAATTTTTTTGGTTGCAGCATTAAATGGTCTTGACACTATTGTTATGGTGTACCTTATTATACATACTTGAGTACCAGGCGCTGAACATTCATTCATACTTTTAAATTGTATCGGCAAGAATGAAAGCACTGAATTATTATCATAAGCTATGAGTGTTTAATATTATACAAGGTCATTCAAAGAGATATCAGATCATTGTCTGGTTTCTACTGAATGAAGAGATGTTATAAATAACTTGCGACAGCGTGAGAGCAGTATTTTAGTGATGCCAAAAAATAAATTCAGGCGTGCTGACAATTACAATGAGTACTTGCAGGTGTTTTTCCAAATATTATTACAGTCCCAAAGCCTTCTTAATTTTTCCCCCTAAGATTGAGTACAGCTGCATGACATGTCACAGTGAAAGAATCCAGAACTGGTGTTTTGGCTGCACCCAAGCGCACGCTGTGGACAGCACTTGGGGAGGCAGGATCCATATGCAGAACCAGGAGTTCAAAGCTTAAAGACCCTCTTCCATTTTGATTTTCGGTAAAAAAAAACAAAAAAAAAAACAACACTTTGAATATTAAGTTGAAAGTGAATTTCCTCGGAACCGTTTGTAAATAATTGCCGGCATATTTATTAAGACAACCAGAAAAAAAGAGTATTGTGAAAAAAATCAATTTGTTGCCTGTTTATTATAGTGGTCTACAGCGGTTCCCACGTTTTGCTGTGGTTATCCCATAATCCCATTCCCTCCCTGAAAGATTTCGATGCACGTTCATTTTGCTTCATCCATTTTTAATGGATTGTTTAAAGGTGCACATTTTAAAGGGAGTCAGATGGAGAGCAGCTATCTGCACAAACGACAGGCGACTACCGAACCGATAAACCATTTTAATGAAAACGGCACAGTGGCATCTCTGCTCTGCGGGATGCCTACTCTCATTTATCTTGTATTTTTTTTTCCGTCTTCCGTTTCCTGGTATAAGCTGTGACACTTGAGAGCGAGTGACCCTTATCATACTGGATTACAGGCTCTTAATGGCAAAAAGAGTTGAGCATTGAACGGTTATGTTAATAACCAAATGAGGCTAATTGAAAGCTGCAGTTATTCAGGGTTCTCAGAGGTAGATGGGGCGGGGGGGGGGGGGGGGGTCATTGTTGCCATGGCACCCAGTGCAGCCAATGAAAGGAACACCATAGAATAGTGTTTACCAAACCCGGCCACAGG
>JAABNX020000017.1:10624343-10641846 GCA_015163995.2 Mormyrus lacerda | reverse complement strand
CCCCCCCCCCCCCCCCCCCCCCCCCCCCCCCCCCCCCCCCCCACGGGTGCCATGGCACCCAGTGCAGCCTATGAAAGGAACACCTTAGAAGAGTGTTTCCCAATCCGGTCCTCAGGAGCCTGCAGTCAGTTCATGTTTTTGCTCCTTCCATGGTCCGTGCCAGAGAGTCTACGTGTTACACCAGCGCTTTGGGTTGCACGTTATGCCCCCGAACGAGGGCTGCTTTGTGAGGGGAAGTGTGCCCCCCATACTTTTGGGGGGCTTTTTAAGTGAACACAAAACTGTCCTCACCCAGCGGAGCTGAAAATAGATGAAAGGATGGCGATGATGTCATGAGTGTGGTTGGGATTTTTTTTTTTCTCGCTTGCACCAAAATAAAAAGAACTTATGACATAACTCAATGATTCCCCCAGACATGGTAACTATGCAAAACACACTTTTTTTTTGTGCATCACTAACGTTCTGTTTTGCGCTTATAACTTGTTTTTAAGAACCGCCGATTTAAAGCTCAGACTGTAATCGATAGAAAACACTTATGTAATGAGTTTTTAATCTCAAGCCTGGCTGTTGTAATCAGAGCAGAATGAAGGTGACCTTTTTAAAATCAAGGTTAGGATCTGTGTTTCATATAGAAGGTTACATACCCTAGTCATTATCCTTAACAGGAGAAAATCCAACTGTTATTTAATCTCCTTAGACTGCTTGTTCACTTTCATGAATTAAATTGCCCTGTAAAATGATTGCCACTGATACAGCTACTGAGATTTTCTTAGGGAGGTTAAGGTGTGATATTCTCTGTCTCCAAGTCCTCAGGTGAGGAAACTGCGTGAGATTAGGGGCATTAACCCACTGGGACCTGATGTTCCGACCGTACAACATACCTTCTGTCTCCAGGCAAAGCTGTGTCACATAAGCTAAATATACAGTACGCTTGTCCTGCCCAGAGGCTATGAGCCCTGAACCCCCCCCCCCCCCGCATGGTTGGTGTAGCCCATCTGCTGGGTGGATAAAGTGTTGCGACCGAGATCGGGGAGGATTCCACATGGTTTCCCTGCTCTGCTTCACTCCCGCTCGTGTTCCCAGTGGGCTGTTAATTCATACACTCCCTCGATCAGAATCTTGTTGAAACACCGTCGATCATGTTAGTAGAGCACCCTGCGCTAATTTACCCAGCCCGTTTTTTCTTTTCCTTTTTCTTCTCGCCATTAATCTGACACCACTTTCTCTTCTCTGCCCCAGAGGTTACACGTGCGTTCCATTTATTTAGGCGAGACGATGGGGAACAGAGCATAAAGATCGAAGCCCGAATGACTCGTCAGAAAGGCCGCAGCACAATGATATCAGCGGTGTTTGGTGTATGATTAACTGCTTTTATGACAACCAAAAATATACCGGCATTTTTATATGCCGTATGTATGTCATCTGAAGAAAAGCACAGCTCTGTAATAAGTGTGCAGCCTGTGCAAGACTGTCTTTCCCGGCGTTCAAAATTCCTTCCAGTTTTTGTATCAATTGTTCCATATTTGCTTAAGCGAGAACACATTCAAGTCAGTTTCATGTCAACATAATCAGTTAGTGACCATATTACTGTAAATCATTGTTATGCTGAATGACAGCAAACTGGCGTATCGCTCCACATCTTCTGCCCTCTCTGGAGAAGAATTTAGAATTTGGTTTCCAAGGACTGACTTTTTCAGTTCTAAAACATTAAACATCATGGTAAACTCAATAACTTGTTAAAAAAAATAAATAAATAAAATTTATGGCCCAAAAAAAAATTATTCGTAGCCTCTTCCAAGTTAATCATCATATATTTGTTTATGCATCAAATAATATAATGACATTGTACATTATGTACAGAGTGCTAATAGCTGTGTGAGTAATGAAATGTCAAAATGCAGGCAGCGTTTATTGGGGAAGCAGCTAGGGGGATGTATGCTGAAATGGAAGCCCCCCCGAACCACCGCCTCGTAAAAAGCATTAATACTCAAATTGAGGTGTAATGTTTTAGGTTTATAGAGCTTGCGGAGACAGGCAGCTTCTCGCTGTGAGTCGGCAATCTTCACAGCGGGATCGCCGCCTCTCGGTGCGTCTTGTGCGATAACGGGAAATGAGTTTGCTTAAGTTAAGAAGTTAGTTTGGGAGAAGGAGAAGTTACACATCGTAACTGACAGTATCATAATGGGATCTGCTGATAGTCCACATCTGACAGATCATCTTTATTTCGTTAATATCTGTTTCAAAATGATTTAAATATTTCCATTTGCAGTATCTGAGGGGTTTCCGGAAACATCTTTCGATTTCCAATATGGTAAAATGGCATTAAACTTATGGAAAGAATTATCTAGAGAACACAATTTATAATTTTTCCACTTTCATTTTGTTATATCGCTTAATATTTTGTGATTCACGCCATCGTCTTTTATTCTATACATTTTTGCTTTGGTTTATAGAGCAGAACTTTTTGTATTCAGTTTAGAAAGACTGACTGACTGAGAAACTGAAGCTGGAGTTTTATCTCGCAGACCGTAACACATTCTGACTGACTGAGAAACTGAAGCTGGACTTTTATCTCGCAGACCGTAACATATTCTGACTGACTGAGAAACTGAAGCTGGACTTTTATCTCGCAGACCGTAACACATTCAGCCTGCCTTTGTTTACGTGTCCAGGAGGACGAGGGGAGAGCATTGAGGAGGAAAGGGTGATGTTTGTGTGACCTTTGTCTGCTTAGGGCAGCTATGATCGTCACTGCCTGTATCCTGGTGGACTCTTGAGTGGTGCCTGGCACTAGGGAGGTTAACATCTGAGTAGATCAACCATGCATGACATGGCTATGGCGTACAGATGGCAAACTATGTCACTTTTGGAAAGAACACATGCCTTTTTGTAAAATTTTAACAATGACTTTATTACAACACGGTGAGCTGTGAGCTATTTGAAAATGCTCCATCTTTTTTAAAGAAGGATATTTAGTGGGTGACACGAAGGGATCTGGGAAGATGTCGTTGCCTCCAGGCAGGTTAGGATGAAATCTGAATTAAACCCTGTGTGTATTTGTGGATACTCCAGGTAGGCTGGTTTTCTCCTGGGGGCGCAAAGATGAGTGAATTAACTGACACTAGGTCACCATTTTGTGGCCATGTTCTTTCCCCTGTGCTTCCTCGCGTCATCTGTGCTCCAGTAGGGGATGGATGGATGGATGATAGATCGATCGATGGATCAACTAATGTTCCTGCACAGGTCAAAAGTTCAGGTCCACAAAGTAAAAATCCAGACCATGATTTTTTTTCAGCCAACCAGTTGAGTATTCTGTGACTGTGACGCCTGAACTAATCACTGCCGTGTTCATGTACGTAAACTTTTGTAATCTTCTTCACATTTGTAATATTGAAGCTTTTATTAGCTGTAGCATTGAAGCAGCTTTGTCTTTAATTGTGTGCTAAGCAAAATTTTGTTGGGTACAGCTTAATTGTGTGCTAAACGTTTTGTTGGGTACAGTTTGGGATTTCAGTATCATGAACATATCTAACTATGATTGTTAAAAGTTAATTGTTTTACAGGGACCTATATAGATCATCTTCCCTGAGAACTTTCTGCCTTCTGCCTGGGTGCTCAGGCTTCCTAAGTGCATATCCATCGTTGTGACAATGCCAGACCTTCTCTTCATATTTCTGTTTTACCTTCAGCTATTCTCAGCATTATTTTGCAGTGGGTCTTCTCATAATATATGCTGATCATAGAATAAAATTAAACAAAAATGAAATATCCCAAACTGTACTAAAGTGTTACAATATATCATCGGTAAGTATCTTGAGCCTAATTACTGGTGTTTATATGCTTCAGGGAGAGTGTGAAGTATGATTCACTGTGTCAGCTGCTGAGATAGAGGCTAAACTCTTTGAAACCACGTTCATCTATTCCATCCATCTATTTCCATTTTTTTAGATGAGTTAGTCACATCTGTTTTTAAAGCTCACTTAACCTTATATTTACCCTAAACTCCTGCTCGTTAAACAACCAGAACAATACTTAATCAAAATGGCGGCCAAAACAGATGCTGCAGAGCTGCGTTCGTTACCGCGGAGGGTGGCTTCAATTCAGCATCAATCAGCAATTAGCGGCGTTTCACTGCAGATGCTATGCCCCTGTGTGTTTCACTTGAACACTGCCGGCTAAGATGCTAATTGTAGGTGTCTCTGCAGATCTACGCGGTGCACACGTTGTGCAGGCCTTAAAAGCTTCTCAATAGGTATAAAAGTGAATACTAAAGTAATTTCCAGAGGTGTGTTTGTTCTTCCCTTGGCATGTTGCTTCTCAGCTGTTTACATCATCATCAGGAACCGTGTTGCATGTGTGTGAGCACCTGCTTGTATTTCCTGGGATCTGCTGCTACTGTGCTATACTTCCCATGGCAGAACTTCAAAAGTAAAGCCGCATGTCCAGACCACTGGATTTGTTTCTAATACCTCTAGCTTGATCATAACATTCCCTGCCGATATAGCATAAGAAAATACAGTTAGAAGCTTATCTTGTAAGCCTCCTAAAAAAGTTTCAGACGTTTCCTGTAGTACTCCACCCCTGAAAGGCATGAAGAGGCCTCTCCGTAAGCAGCCGATGACAGGAAGTGGTTTCAAAGTGTCCTCTTTCCAGTATATTATCATTTAGGCCCTTTTGTCATAAAATAAAACACGAAACATTGGCAAAGCGGGTACTGAAGCTGTGGTGATGGCTCTTTCGCACAGCTGCAGATGATGGTACTCAGATAGCCTCCTCGTGAGCCGTCAGGTTACAATGACAGCACTGATCGACAGCAGTGCCGCAAGTGCACGGAGATCACAGTGTGGTGCACGTTTTGATTATGCGGCATTCTTGATAAGCGCAATGCTGGAAATCAGCTTTGTTCTAGTGACAGCATAACCGATATCTTGGAAAGGATATATTTTATAGCCACTTTTTACTCTTGTACTGTTGCTGTATTTTCATGCTATTGTGTAACTTAAATGGATTAAAACAAAGTTTTGTACTTAAACATTTCGTAGTCCAATGAATGCCATGTATTATATCCTTCCTGTCCATGTCATTCTGTCCCCAACGTGGCTTGTTTTGTCCTACCTTCTGTTTCAGCCCTTGTGTGCATCACTCCAGCTGCCTCTTGTTTGCTCCCTCATCAGTGGTGTTATGAAGTGCCTCCCAGTCATGTGCTTCCATGCACTCTGTGTGTGTGTGCGTGCACCCTCCTGAGTTTGTCTTGTGCTGCAGACCTGCCCAATCCACATCTTCCCGCCTCCTTCCTTACCCGGGTGTGATACCAAGGCCTCTAACCCAAGATAACAATTTAATAATATACAAACAGTAAAATACAAACAAATATAGCTGGTACTATTCCAGAATTCTGTCAGTGTCTGGAGTCAGATGGTAATAGGTAAAAGTAGCTTAATATGTTAAAGTAAAGAAAGTTTCAAGTTCTTATAGGAAACGTTACTTATTTACATAGTTTAGAAGCGTGTGTGAGTGTGTTGACATGTCAGTGTTGTGCTGCTTCAAATCCATTGATGGCTTTCAGGGTTTTCTGAAAGAGCATGGCTGCCCCCTCACGCTGACAGGTCGGCGCTTGCCCTGACTCTCAGGCCTCAGCGAGAGGGGTCAGTAACGCACGGCCTGTTTTCTGGATGCCTTAGCATGCCTGTACAAGATACCTCGTGTCTGACTGAGCTTCCGTATCCACTTATCACAATAGCCCCTCACAGCTTGACCCTTATTCACCTCTTCAGAGAGGGAAAGTCTAAGGGGAATAAAAGAACAATATGAAGGCTCTGAGTCAAATTTGTCTACAGATTTGTGCCCCCCCACCTCACCCACATATCCAGACGTATAAGAGATCACATAATGCATAATTCTAGAAAAACTATCTGCTAAACAATTGTTGACCAATGGTGGCAAAATAATACGTTAAATATTTAATTAAATTATACTTTTTATTTAAGGCATGATCAATTGTTTTTAAATGGTGTCAGTGCAATGTTTGGTTGCTATAGAAGCTGAGTCGCATCACAGTTGACGTCGCATGTAGCATTACTGCAGCATGCGCTAAGTCTTTCTACGCAAGCTGCCCAATTTGAGATCAAGAAGGAATCGACTTTTGATGTTATTGTACGTCCAGTAGATATTTTTATTTCTGGTGGTAAGAGTTCCCGTTTCCTCTCTGAACTTTACTGTCACAGTGCTAAAATATGCTGCAGTCACTAGCAGTTAAATCCAGGTTTGGGTAAGTACAGCCAAATAAGGAGAAATGCACACAGGAACGATTGACTGGTGGCCCACGCAGAATGTACCTCACCTTTTTACATTAAGCCTTAGAGTGCTGGCTTTGGGTAACTGAACCAGGCTAAGAAAATATGATTTTGAAATTCAATGGATTGACGAATGTGCCTTTTGGCATAACGGAGTCAATGACTCTATTTTGATCATTAAAAAAATAATCATATATGTAAATATTGGCTAGTCCCTCGCAGTAAATTTCTCCACAGGCCTATATATGGAAATTTAGGTAAATGATGAATGAGAAATGCTGTTAGTAATTCAATTACGTGAATTTAATTTTATGGTTCCATTGTAATGAAAGTCGCATGCCCCCTACCAAACCTGGAGTCCCAACTCCATTAAGACAAAGTAATCTCTTCATTTGTCCAGTGATTTGATTAATTTAAGTCTAACGATGTAGCTTCTTGCAGAACCTCACTGTTTGTCTTTAACATGCTATCTAAAGTGAAACATCTAGGATGTGCTGTTTGCGCTGATGTTGTGAGGCGTCTAGTCTGTTGTCACGGGCTCTGGTTCAAATATGAAAGTGTTTATCTTGGCTGTCAACACCAGCATCTCAGGAAATCAGGAGCACGCTGTTCTCTGCACCCGAAAGGTCCGCATGTTCTGTCAGTCTGGAGGTCACCTGAGAGCTATAACAGCTTAAGGGAAGGGAGTTGATGCAGGAAAGATTTAGGTACAGCTAGTTAGGGCCAAATTCACACTGGATAGGCAAAAACAACCCACATCAATACACAAATATACAAAGGTGAAACGACCGTACTTGCTTGAGAACTAGCCCAAGCCTGCCCAATGCATCATGCTGATTCTCTCTGAGGACGACTCAGGCTTAACAGTATCTGATCATGTTTCTTTATGTTAACTTAGCTTCCATTATCACACATGCCTCCAGCACTTTAACCTGGATTTTTGTTTTGTTCCTCGCAAGACACATTGCACTGATTTATTCGTATTTTGCTGAAGTTCACAGCTGGAGAGAGAGCACGTTTCCAGAACACTCACGTAGAATTAATGGGAATATTATTACTTCCATGCTATGACCTCTAGTTTGACTTTCCCTTAGCGATACCAGCGATCATCTGTTTTAGGCTGTTGGCTGGTGACTCTCGTAGGAATTCTTTGCAACGTAGCTTAGCAGTATTCTTGTCAGTGAGTCAACGTATTATTAGTGAGTCAAAGCAGAGCAACAATCGTGTTAAATCTGCTGTATTTGCGTCCAGAATGAGGCTTTCCACTGTGTTCGAGCTCCTTGAAAGCTTCTCCACACCAGAAAGCACTCTGAGAACGTGCTTGAGGGTCCGCCGTGGATCATCACAGTCCGAAAGCGAGAAGTCAGCTGGCTGCGGATAACTTATAGCCTCCGCCTTATCATTGGAACCCTGCGGCATGAACTGCAATCGTTTGTCCCCCTTCTGTCGTGTCTTGGGTGAAGGATCGGTTCCGCTGGAGCACTGCCGCAACGCTCTTGGTACTCAGGCACCTGAGAGGATGGAACAGACGGTCCTGTGCCCAGTGCGGCAGCGAGGACACCCTGGCTTTCCTCTTCGGGATGAGCGCAGGCTTTATGGTGACCCCGAATAGCCGAGGCGCTATGCAGCTGTTCCTACTCGTATCCCTGGCTCTGCTTGGTGGGGGAAGCTGGCATCCCTCCATCCGGCAAATGGTGCCATTATTTTTGCTCCGGGGCCCTCCAATTGAACTGAAGAAGCAGAATTGATCTTTGTCAGACGCCGTTGTGGTCCTCATCCCTCAAGCCTGCTACCCTTTGCCCCCTCCTGCCCAGGACACCCGCTGCTCCCCCAGGACGGCCTTCTCGCTTGCGATATTTGAGTCGGGTCAGGCTCCTCGCGACCCGCAGATTTAAGGTCACTGTTAAGGCAGATAGACTGCCCAGTATGGTTCGCGGCACAGAGGCTGATCGTGCAGGAGATACCATCCTTGGTGGCAGTGCTCTCCGTGGGTATTGGTGCCTTTGCCCAGAGCATAGGGAATAATCGTGCTGATTTTTTGCGTTTTTAAATTTAAAACCTGCATTACATGTGATTTTACTCTCTAATGAATAGCAGCTAAGGTATGGGTCATCCAGTTCAGGCATGCACATTGCAGTTTTTTTTTTAAATTTTCTTTACATCCTTTTAAATAAGCGACAAGTCTAGAATTTAAAGGTAATTCATTGCATGGGTGTTTGAGTTTGGGTCCCGTTCCAGGAAGCACATGGTGCCTTAAATAGACTGTCAGCCCATCACACGAGACAAGCACTCACACAGTCACACAGAAAAAGGTATATAGCTCAGGGATCTATATGTCAGGAAGGTCGTGGGTTCAAATCCCACGGCCAGTCATGAGATCCTATCACCACCAGACCCTTAATCCCAACTTCTTGTGAAGCTGATCTCTCACCTGAATTCATACATACTGTATATACATTTCAAACTAGATTTAAGGAAGCACTTCTTTACACAGCGTGTAGTCACAGTATGGAATAGTCTTCCTGATAACGTAGTGCAAGCAGAATCCTTGGGTTCCTTTAAATCAGAGCTAGATAAGATTTTAACAACTCTGAGCTATTAGTTAAGTTCTCCCTAAGCGAGCTTGATGGGCCAAATGGCCTCCTCTCGTTTGTATAGTTCTTATGTTCTTATATCTATGCACGGATTCACAAAACTGTGTCTTTTTTGGACTGAGGATGGAAAGGAATGTAAACTTGGGGTGAATATGTCAGGCCCTCGGTGCGGAGCTGTAGGCGTGACATGAATCCCCAGTGACTGAAGTGTGAGCTTGCAGGCCTGCACTCTGAGACCTCATGGCACCCATCATAAAGCCATCCATCCTATCCATGCACCTTCCAAGTCTGGTACAAGATCTCGGAGAGCCTGGGGCCCGTGCCAGCAAGCGCAGGGCACGAGGCAGGGGAGGAGATGCCAGGCGATAAAATCACTGCCAAGTGCTAAGCTAGCAGTTTCCCATGCTTACGATCATTTGTCAATTTGAGACGGATACATTGTCGTTAATAAAGTCATGAAACAGGATTGATACGCAAATAATTTGGAATGGAATAGTGATACTTTACTGATCCATGTGGAGAAATTCTTTTTTCATCTATCCCATCTTGCTCTCCATGAGACACACAGACATTGATACAGGTGGGACCAAGCTTGGGGGGGCAGGGTCACAGTGCAGGGTCAGCCAGAGTGCAGCCCCCCTGCAGCTGGGAGTTAAAGGTCTTGATCAAGGTCCCAATAGCAGCATCAGTCTGCCAGCCCAGGGATTCGAACCAATGACCTGATGACGGGGGCAGTTCCAAACCTGCTGAGGCAATACTGACCTCAAATTTGATATGGGGGTAGTGTTTATTATGGTCTTTATCCTCTCTCTCTCTCTCTCTCTCTCTAACACACACACACACACACAAACACACACACTGTTTCTGATAGACTTTTTAAAATCCTCAGAGGGAACAATTGATAACAGAGTTGAACACTTGGCAGAGAGCGACGTTATTTAATCTGAGACCTCGGGACTCAAATGAACGCCCTCAGTATTAAATTATCACTCTCGGTGTTAACTCTGCCAGATTGGCCATATTTAAATATAAAAATCAAATTATATGTTAAAGAAGACTTGCAGCTCAGGATAACGCTGAAGAAGGTCTGACTTGTTTCCAGGAAAAGAAAAACGCAACTCGGCCTACTGGCATGGACACGGGGGCGAAAAGTGAAACGCTTGTGTTTCAGAAATAGTGAGAATATCCGCAGCTAATTATTTGTATTTCTGCTGGGAAAAGGAGCCAGTTCTTCCTCCTGTGTCATAAACAGGCCTCCATTCCAAGCAGCTTTTGCAGTGGGACACCAGTGCCTGCAAACTGGGATCGCGCTCAAGGTGCCTCCGGCAGCCCTAATAGAGCTGCTTCCACTTTGGCCTTCTTCCCCAGGAGTCATTCAGAGAGAGCAGGGTGGAGGCTTGACTCCTCGCTTCCGAGGCGACCCCCCCCCCCCCACCGACATGGCCGTTCCCGAGCTGAGGACCTGCTTT
The DNA here is from genome assembly GCA_015163995.2 of Mormyrus lacerda. NCBI lineage: Eukaryota > Metazoa > Chordata > Actinopteri > Osteoglossiformes > Mormyridae > Mormyrus > Mormyrus lacerda. Next base: position 10,631,490 of record JAABNX020000017.1, on the reverse strand, counting down.
GTGTTTAGGGAGTGCAGTACTGCCCCAAAAGCCAAGAAGTTCCCGTGCCTCATCTGGCGTAATGGCCTCTCCGCGTGCGTGCAGGTGCAGGCAGGCCAGCGAGCGAGCACTGCCCTTCAATTTACCTCAGACAGTCCTGGTTGGAAAGACCCACTCACTCTGTGGAAAAGCTAAGGCAGAAGAAAACCATCCGTGATTCAGCCATTGGCAGGAGGAAGCTTGTGGTCTGCGAGTGCTGAAATCGTTTAGTGCTGTGGTGTTTTTTTCTTTTTTTTTTCCTCTCCCTCAGCCGCGGTTGCCTTGGGCAAATCTTCTACACAAACTGCACACTTATTCTGAAAAATGGATTGCCAATACCACACTTGCACCACTTTTCCCAGTACTGTCCTGGATCGGTCTATCTCTGTGCTTTGGCCAACTGGGTGAATAGATTGCATGGGATTTCAAATGACTTCAGGGAAACCAATAATTTGTGACCTTGCTTAAAGAACATAAATATTGTTTGATTTTTTTCCCTCCATTACTCCGAGAATGGAGTCTGTTATTTCAGCTTTACGGAATGGCACAGTGGCCCCATATAGTTGGCTTTATAATTAACAACAGAACTTGTTTACAAAAGGGAAACATTTAAATTTGACAGGCTTCTGGGGAATCTGTTCAGCTCTTACATTTCATCCTCTGTGCTGGTGGTTTGATCTGTTTGCCAGTGGAGAAATTAAACACATTCGTCTTTGGAACCTGTTGAAAAAAAATTTTTTTAGAAAAGTTTTATGGGGACGATTTATCATAATAGATTACAAATGCCTCTGCAAACTGGCAAAGAAAGTGCTGTGTTCTCATTAGCCTTGAGTGTGGAGTCAGGTTCGAGTTCCGCGTCCCGCTGGAATGTTCTCGCCAAATGGCCAGCTGTTGACCCCGCTCCAGACAGCGCTCTGGCTAACCCATGGCCTAAGTGGTTCAGCTGCAAAAAAATGGAAAAAAAGACACACAGATGCACAGCCGGAATCTTGAGTACAGAAACAGAGAGAGCAGTCAAAAACAGGTCTTCCTTTTATTTTATTTTCTCTAAGAGTTCCAGAATATTCAACGGTTTGAGTTTCAATCGCCAGTCATCTCTTAAAGGGGATTTCCACTGAAATTTGATCACTTTCATATGTATGTTTACAGCAGTTTAAGCATATTGTTTGTTTGTTTGTTTGTTTGTTTTAAAATGATAACAGCAATTTTCAGTCTTGTTTCTTGTGTAGCAGTCGGTATCTTGCCATTATCCGCACATGGCAAGCAGAGGATTACATTCCACAATTAGCGTGGCAGCAGGAAGAATGAACATGAAGCTCCTGCACAGGAGGAACATTGGGACACGGGAGGCTAAAATCAGAATGACTGCCGGTCTGTTCAAGGAGCACATTTTACCTACTGTGTGTGTGTGTCTGTGTGTCTGTGTGTGTGTGTGTCTATGTGGATTAGGTGTATATTGCGTTGTGGGGACCAAATGTACCATTTTACAGGTCTCAACAAAGATCTGTGACTGCAATTGAAAAACTAAAAATGCCAAAAGACTTGTATTTATTTTGTTTGGTTACTTATGGTTAAGGTTAGGGCTGGATAGGGGTCATGTTGGGATTAGAGTTTTCCCCATAGAAATGAATGGAGTCCCCATAAATATATAATTACAAACCTCTTTGTGTGTGTGTGTGTGTGTGTGTCCAGGCTATGATTCCAGACCTCTGAAAACAAGCTAGACACATCTGGATGCCTACAGGCCAGTACTTGAATTGTGTTTCAAATGAAGAATTTTCAGCTAGAAACTTTCCCATGAAAGACTGACAGAAGTTTCCTGAGGTTGTAGAAACTGAGTATATTAATACATGTTATGCATTATTTACCAAGTCATCACCAAGAAGCTTCTAGTTGCTTCTTTCACCCATGTAAACCTGTCTGAAACGATATTAACCGGCTTACGGTTTGTACCCGCCTTTTACTCATTCCTGCCAGTGCAATTCTAAGAACTGCTTCATATTTCACTGAAAGTTGGCTTTAGCTCATTCATTCTTCAAATGAACAAATACAGCTTCCCACTGTTTTGTTTTCCTTTGTCACATGTGACGGAAGGTATTTTCCGGAACAAGTACTGTACAGGTACCACAACTAATAACCATAAGCAACACAGCCAATTAATTGCGAGATAAATGATTGTGAGACCTTTCGTTTGGAAGTTGACATGATGGTGGCCAGGAGAGAGGGCACTGAATAATTCATGTTGCCCACATAGCCTTGGATTGCTGCAAGTAAAGCATAATGTTCAACAAAGTCATCCAAATCTGCAGACCGGAGCCAAAAGCAATCGGAACGGGACACAGGGGGGTCTCTCTGTATATGAGAATTTAATTACGTTCAAGAAAAAAAAATACTGTATTTAAGGGCTAAGCATATAGATACACAAAGTCTTTTCCATTACGGCTAATAAGTTAAGATTCCCACAGTGAGTTTTCCATAGACGAACATACTAAGCAAAAAACAATTTATTTTTCTATTTCAGAGCAACACTAGAGCTTTTGTGTTTTTCTGATCCGTCGAGAGAGCGGACTGTCAGATGTTATTTTACTGCTCTAATCCCAACGCAGTCAAAGAGCGTTAGCAAATTCTCGCTCCAAGTACATCCTTTCATCTGCACAAAGGCCATGGAATATCTCCTTATAATCAGAAATACCAGCAGCAATGCCACCAGAACTGCCCCTTTTTCTGTTTAGCTGTTTCTTCCAAAGTTTTGGCTCTTTGCATCTCTCCACTGAGGGAATCTGGGCACGTGAATACCTGTGTGCATATGCATGTGTATATGTGTGTAAATGTCGCCGCGCCCCGTGTGAGGTGACGTAAGTATTTTATGTGTGTCCTTTGCGATGCTTCCACTTCAACAGGCAGATGTTTATAGAGATTAAGTGCTCGGCAGAACTGACAAGAAGAAAGGCCTTCTTTGTCCGCAAAGCAGGTCGCTTGCACAGTTGACTTCGAAAGTCCTTCAGGAAGACTTAATTAGCTGTTACGTTTGCTATAGAAATTCTGATGGCAAAACAAACGTAAGGTGTCCGAAATGTATGACTCACATAAGAAAATGGTGGGAATTTTATTCTTGTATGTCAATTAGAAACCCAACAGAAAAATGGGTCCAACATTGGCAAATAAAAGAAAACAGAAACTAATTCAGGGTAAAAGATGAATCTTGCTGAAATTTAAAATGAAGAGAGATGTTATTTGCAAGATGTGGGGATTTTAAGTCACTTATTTGGTGGGGGCTATGCACTGAGATACTTATTAGATTAAAATCATTTTTGTTGAGGTTCTCAATTTAAAAAGTGTTGTTCTTACGTTGCAGCTATGTTTCTGATGTGCCTTATTAGCTATAACGGTGATGTCGTGTTCAGCCGGACGTCTGCTCGCAATCTGCTCAGTCAGTAGGCGCTTCCAACATCTCCTGCTCATCAAACAAGACGTCACTGCCTTAAACTCCCTTACTGACATCACCGGGAGCCTGTGATTGTTTTACCATTACAATAGGAATATTTCCATGTTCTTCGCTTCCAGAGAGATGGCCAAGCTGAAGCCGCACTGAATGAGTGGGATAGAACAGCATAACATCAAAAATATGTGGTCAGTTCCTCTCTCCTTTTTCCATTAGGAATGCCAGACTGCTGAGCACCATTTGTTCTTCTCAGTGTGTGTAGAAATACGTATATATAGGTTCTCCTTCATTATTCATCTTCCCCTTATTCGCACAGCGTTAGTTTTCCGAGGGGAACGAGAATGCTGCGGAACGTATCACAGGGAAATATCTCAGCTCAAAGCCGGGACATGTGATGTTCCTCCCCTGAGCTGATAAAGTTTGATACCAGAAATCGCAGTGTATCATTCTTGGAACACTTGATCACTTACTGAGGCCTGTAAGCCTTGATTCCTGTGTGGGGGCTTTAATCAGCTGTGGGGAACCTGTCCTGTTGCTCTTAAATCCCGGGGATCAAGTCCTACATCGACTGAGTCATCTGTGTCGACATGCTCCGTTCTGCAGCGACGTCATTCTTTTATTAAAAAATGTACATGTAATGCACCTGGTTTTGTAAAAGGCCAGTCCGGTTTATAGAAGGATTAGGCCACGATACTGAAGTACTTCCTCTACGAGACTCCAGCTTAGTTCACGGCACCCCGAAAACCACAAATGCCGCCATGATACAGTGTTTATTACGCCGTAATCTGAAAAGTGACTCTCCCCAGGAGTTCTGTGGGTTATTCTCATCTCTGGGCTGTGAGGTTAATCTTCCATGGATGTAAAGATTTCTGCGGCATGCTATATTTCAGGCATGGGTTTATAAATGTGATACTGTACCGGTCACGGAGCCATAAGGTGATGTGTAACAGCGTAGCAGTGTAGATGTGATGTGTAGCAGTGCGTTTTTACAGATGGCCGTGAGGACATGTGAACCCTTCCTCACATGCTGAAATTCTTCACCTTGGGCTCATGCCCATGAAATAAAGTAACTGCTTGGGGGGTGATTTTTCTTAAAAATGATCTACATACCTGGGCACACCAGTTCTTCTACAGATAAGACCCCCCCTGGAAGATTAAAATACTGCAAAGAAAGTACAATGGCATCACCATGCCCCCACCAAATCCTCTGGGATCACCGTGTACATTGTACAATGTGCCCCTCCCCCACCATACACACCCCCATTTATTCCAGAACAACAACTGCAAGACCACTTGCCAAACTCGTCAATTTAATTAATATGTATAACATTGTTGAAACAAGTTCATGGGGAATAGGCTATAATTAAAAAACTTTCATGTTGTCCGCCTGACATGAAGTTAATTCAGATGATGAGAAGATGTCAGATGAGAGGGCCTTTGTTACCTGCTGCAGACCCGCCGTGTCGTGTGACAGGGCTAAGCTCTGGAGTGCTATGGAAACCGGCGAGGGAACAGAAGAGGAACAGGGAAGTCGTGTCTACACTGAACACAGGGCTGCCCTTGTTTCATGCGCATCCGCTCCTAGGAGGCAGCAAAGAGAAAAGGATTTCATTACTTGAAGATTTATGAAGCTTTTTTTGTCCATGAAATTTTAATGGAAGTTTTTTCTTCAGACTTCAGTAAAGCCTATATCTTCTCGGCCCCGAGACATATTTGCTTATGTAAAAATATGTGGAGCCACGTTAAAGAAAATAGTTATTTCTAAAATCAGTGCGATCTTGTCATGGTTTTCCAGTCTGGCAAATGCACATATTGTAGTATTTCCCTGGGCTGAAGCTGGAGATAATCGAAATCTTGCATAATGTGTCTTTAAAAAAGGATGGTTTTATTATTATTGTTGTTATTTCTGTGCATATGTAAACACATAACAACTCACATTATTATTATTATTATTATTATTATTATTATTATTATTATTATTATTATTAAGCCTGTGTGCCTGTAATCACAAGGTCGCAGGTTCAAACCCAGCCTCAGCATGTCTGTGGGTCCTTGACCAAGGCCCTTAACCCCCGGCTCCCTGGGCGCCTCTACAGGTGGCAGCCCTTCGCAGACAGCTTGCTCTACAAAGAGCAAGCTGAGGGAGGCGTAAAAAAGAATTTCCCCATGGGATCAATAAAAAAAAACTTATTATTATTTTTATTATTATTATTATTATTATTGTTGTTGTTCCTGTTCTTGATATTTCTCTGCATGTTTAACCACATAATGATTCACATTCAAAATGGCAGAAATACAGAGACCCATCTACTGCGCGCCACTGGTTAGGACAGTTGGCCCCTCATAAAACAAATCTTGGGGTCTTGCACCGAGTCCAAGACCTGCCTATTCTGTCCATCTTGTCAGCGACTCTTTTTGTTGGTCATTCTGAGAAAACAACATATTGGGGCCAAAAACAGAGATTTAGCTTAAACATGACAATTTAAAAGAGATTTGAAAGAACGAGTTAATTACAGGTACTGCAAAGTCATAATTTGCACTGCTAATGGATCTGCTGATTGGAGCATGAGCCCAGCACCACTCCAGCACCACCAACTGGGGCATTTATACTCACGGGTTTCGGGGCTCGTGATACAGCTACTTTACTTATGTGCCAAATGTAACGGATCCACTTCATGCGGTTGTTAACATGGAACTTTTCTTAGACTTTAATTAAAAGACATGCTCTAAGCTAACTGATACCGTCCAATGAAGCGATAAAAAATTGCTTCTCATTATCATCCTCCTCCATCTCACTGACTGGCACGTAGTTTGTGCCACAGAGCATCGAGATAATGTTTCACTCTGAGGAGCTTCATCAGAGGCGTCCCAGGTTTTGCTGAAGGGTGATCAGAAAAGGTGATCGGAAATGAGAGCCTAGCTTTCTTTCTGGCCTTGTGAAAAATGAGGCTGTCATCCATCCACGCCTCAGTGTAAGAGGCGATTCTAGGATGCCGAAGTTCATACCACAAATATTTTTGCATCAGTGAGTGACAGGGCAGGGGGAACTCCAGGGACCAATCAGCTTTCAGCTGGGCCCCTCCAGCCCGCCTCTTTATAGGCCCCTGCTCATTGTTCCACTGTGAAGCAATTCAGCTGTTTTATCCACCATTACTACTTCTAAGTTCCATCAAGTCTGTCTGCCACTGTGCAGATAAACAGATTCTTGCCATAATTTGGTTCTCCAAACCCAACTGTCAGCTCAATGGGACCGGACCATACACCTCATTGTTTACGGAACTGGGGCTTTGGTGGTTTGTGAATATTAGTCTTACTCAGCTGTCTGACTAATAGAGTCACGTTCCATTAAAAAAAGGAATAATAGCCAAGCTGAATGCTGACGACGATGGACTTTGTTTGTGAAAGATTTTCTCATTTAAAAAGAGTTAACAGAGCAGGTAGCAACACGGATTTACAACACAAAGTAATACAATCAAGACCATCCATAAAGTTACTGTCATGGTTATTGTCATCAGTATAAAAGGCACCAGAGGATGTCACAGATGTTCTCATGACCATCGACGTGGTCTGACGAGTGCAGCTGCTTCTGGGCGCTCACACACCTGTGTCCGTACACCGAATGGGCGCTCACAGCTGATCCACACCTGTGTGTCCGTACGTCGAATGGGCGCTCACAGCTGATCCACA
>JAABNX020000017.1:10595232-10615198 GCA_015163995.2 Mormyrus lacerda | reverse complement strand
AATGCTTCTGGAAGGCGGCCCCTGGTGACAGGTTTCCACATTGAAAGCTTTGACTTTCCATTTCGATAAGCGAGGATGTGAGTGACGATGTCGGCCAATCCCCCAGAGGGGGCGTCGCTGTTCTTCTGATGGAGGATAATGAAAATCACCCCTGGATGCGTCCTGATATCCCTCTAATGTCCCGTTTGGCGTAGAGCCCCTCAGCATAGCTGGAGCCTTATTTATTTATATATGTTGCCCACGATCTGCTCGACTAATGACTGAAGAGCTATTCCCCTGCATCCAGCCGCTCATTGAACCGGTTCACGGGGCGCCACGTGAACACGGCTCAGCTAATAGATCCTGATTTCACACTCCTGGAGTACATTTAGAGTAATCATACTCCAATTCAAAGAAGCAGACATCAATCACAGTAAATACCTGAGTTCCTGATTGTAAGTTCAAAAAAAAAAAAAGATACAAGATCTTAAATATTTTAAATTGAACCAGAAGCTAAATGACGAGCCTGACGCTGCCCTCAGTTGAAAATGAGCTATTTTCAATACACTTGATGAACAAGATTGTTGGCTTTGTGCCAGCCGTGATCAGCAACGCCCCCGTGTGAAGCTCGGCCTTTGCATTTCCACTGTGCAGATTGTTGCAGACAGCAGGTCTCTGCTCCTGCAGCCCACAGTTTGATTTTTTTTCACAAATTACATGCCAATTTGAAGGCTTGACACTCGAGTGGCTCCCTACACTGTCCCCCTGTGTGGTGGCAGTATTGAAGATTTGTATTCAAACAGAGAACGACAGCAATTCCTAAAAAGTTAATAAGGAGTTGCAGAATTTTGTTCTAGATTATCAGAGATATTCCAGAAACTGTTAACCTTAGGCTAGGTTCGGTTATGTAAGGTTAGGTTTAGGTTAGGTTAGTAAAGCCCATTTTAACCACCTCTCTTGTCACTTGAGGGTACAGCTCAGCCTTAAGAGTAACAAAACAACACTCTGAATAAGACAATAAGTATACAGGCAGCATATGGTGCATTTAAAGAGCTGAACCTCTAGCACCAAACAATGTTGACTGCAGATGTGGATAGTTCAGGTCCAGAAAGTAAACATCTAGACCAAGATTATGTTTCAGCCAACCAGCTGAGTATAGCAGCTGAGTAGACCTTTATCATGTACTTTAATTTGAGACAATACTTTTATAAATAACGTATCCAGGCCAGCAAAGGAAAGACGTCAGGGGCAGCTTGTTCCTGAATTTTGAGCAGTTGGTTTGAGAGTTGAAAAAAACAGCACTGTGGCCAAGTGCCATAGCACAAGGTTCTAATCAACTGGAAACAAATAAAATATGAAGTCCAAAGTCCCCTGGTGGCATTTATATGCTAATCCGCCATTTTAACTTGGAAATTGCAAGGTCCTGTTTAACACATTTCCAGGAGACTGTGCCCTTGCGGTACAGAGCTGCCGTTTAATGTGTCATTTTTTTTTTACTTGCCTTGTAGATATTGTGTGAAACAACTGACCTTACCTCCAAAAATCAGCCATGGGTGTTCCATGAAAATTCTAGGGCATTATGCAGGATTATGTATATTTCAAAGTTCATTTCTGCAACCGCTGCATTGGACATTTCTGCAACCGCTCCATCGGATGCTTTCACCAGAGTCAGACGAGTCCTTCTGTTTAAGATGCTGTCCCCTAGCTCAATAAAATGGAGAGTGATGCTTTTCTTCTCTGTCATGGCTGGTTCTATTCTGTTGGTCTTTGGTGAATAGCTTCCAAGGAGGTTAATGTCATACTCGGAAAACCGTCACGGCCTTGAAACTCTAACGGCGTCTGCTCAGGATGCTTACAGAAAAGTCCCCACCGGTGGGACGGCCGCCAGATTGAACGGCCCCGCTGTGTCACCTTATCGGGGTAGCTGTGGAAAAACAGGGAGGCGGAGCTGGTATCTGGAGCAGAAAGACCGGGAAGGAAGAAGCGAAACCACAGAGTATATGCCCGTGGATTTTATTTTTGGTCACATGAATCGCGTGAGCATCCCTGTGCTGAGCAGTCAGACCATCGTGATGACCTGGATCTCCATCCTCCTCACCACCACCTTATCGTAGGTGTTACCAGCTCCCAGAATGCCGTTCAGGGGGCTAAAAGCTTCTCCGCCGCATCTGTGGGGCTCCTTTTACCCTTGAGGACACCCAGCCACTCCTAAGTGCATCTCAAGTGGACTCGGGGTCTCCCTCAGTGATGGGTGGGCGGCAGGGGCGCAATGGCTCCCATCTTCACAAGACTGCCCAACATCCCCCCGCCGTCCTTACCATGAATCTGACGGAGCCCTCGGATCCCCAGGCAACCCTGTCCTGTACCGTCTGCTCACAGATGCTCCCGATTGTGGGCGGCGAGGTAAAAACACCCTGCAGGGTCTCCCTAATGAAACGATTCCCCTTCCAGCAGTGGCCGCCGTCAGCCTCTATATTTATATATTTCCATTTTGATTTTGGCGTCAGATTTATGACCTTCATTTTCTCTGGCCCTCGGTGATGTTTCACATCCCGGTAAAAGATAGCAGATAGCTCTTTGACAAAACGTGGCTTTAGAAACAAACGGGAAAAAAAGTCAGGACAAGCTGAAAGATCTATATTTCTCATATGTCCAGCTAGTGTGGATGGGCATGCATTCATTGGACATGCAAGATATGGAAACTTCTGCAGTTTCTTGTGCATTAGACTGGGAATGTGATGGAATGAAGGGCAACTTGTTGTTTAAGTACAAAGGTAACTTTTGACAGTTGTGGCAAGGTTTTTTGCTAGTTTGTTGGGTTATTTTCTGTTATGTCCCCTCATCCAAGTGCTTCATCAAAATGACACACCGGTGTCTTTGAGGGATGAAGAAGAGCACAATAATTTTTTTTTGGGATGGGGTGGGGGGGTCTGGCGTGTTGAACGCCAGACAGTGCAAACTTTTAACACCGTCGTTTAATGGATCAGATTCACTCATCCTCCCACGCAGGGTGACCTTGTGCTTTCTGGGAGCTTCTAACCTCTCTGCAACACTATGCACGCTATGAGAGAAGGATGGATGGATGGATGGATGGATGGAAGGGGAGATGTATAGAATTCCCTCATCCCTAGTGCCCTTAGGCTGAAATAAAACTGAAAATGAAAATGAAACGGGCTGCAGGATTTTAGATGACATATCTCTCGGTTGTACAGCATTGCAGTACAAGGCATTAAATATCCATAAGGGGGGAATTTCACCTTCTGCCTGCAGTTGTAAAGATCGTCACACTCAACAAATTAGGATGTTTTTCATACGGCACACAGATACAGGTTCATATTTATTTCCTTTAAAGACACAGGAATCATACCCTGATTACAGCGATGGGCATCTCCAGCTACTCATTTACTGGAGCAGTGCAGGATACGCAGCTCATGTAAGGGTACAACTGCAGTGGCTTACTTCAGATCTTAGCAGACAACCTCCACATTTCTCATTGTATAACTTATAAACAATACATTCAGTGCATTAGTTGAGGTAAACATATTACACTGTATTGTTATGTCAGCGAACATACATGTTAGAAAGCTGTTAAAGATTACGAAACATAATCAGCAGCCGCTGTATTAGGTACACCTGCCTAGTACTGAGTAGGAACCCATTTTGCCTACAGAACTGCCTGAATTCTTCAAAGCGTGGATTGAAAAAAGGGCCTCAAACGTTCCTCCATGGTCCATGAGCGTTTTACACTAGCAGCCTTCCCGTTAGCCTAAACCATCCCCTCCGACCTCCCTCATTACCCAGGCGTCTTCGCCCTCAGAACTGCCACCCAATGGATGGTTTTGTTCATTGTACCATCCTATGTAAATTCACTGCTTGAAAAACCCAGGATACTGTCTGCTTCTCAGGTGCTGGAATCACAGTGTCTGGCATCGACATTCACCCCAAGAAGCACTTATTGCCCATTCTAAAGCTTTGTCTTCTTTGCATTTGTCTTGATCCTGTCTCAGTCTTCTGTATATTTAGTTGCCGCCACATGCTTCCCCTTGTTGTTGGATCAGGTTGTCATCATTAAGGGGAAGCTGTACCTGATAAACGTAAGTTACATATCTGATAACTCCAAATTGAGTGTATTTTCTGCATATTGCAAGACAACATATTTTCATTTAATTTGATTCATGGTATGTATCTATAAGAGTAGCATAAGGCTATTAAAATGCAAAAGGCATTGAAAGTCTTGTCTTCCGACTCCCACAACAAAGAAAATCCATCTCAAAGATGACTCGATGCCATTTTTATAGTTTGTTTTCATTCAGAGCTGAGGGCCCGGCTGCGCACGTGATCCAAGGCAGGAGGACGGCTGCGAAGCCGTGATATGAAACACTGAAGTTATAGGTGGAAAATGGGAATCTCTCAAGATGGTTATCAGCAGCTGCAGTCGGGTATTGAGTACGGCGCCATTCCACAAAGAACCTGAGATGAGTTTCACGGCTCGAGTGTTTCGTGAGCCTGTAATGGGATTCGATATGACGGCTTCTCGAATAGCTTCGTGCCGCCAAATTCGTCATGGCTCGAGCCACTTTAGGCACGGAAACCTCGTTCGGCAGACGGGGAAGTTCCTTGTCACCCCCGTGAGACTGTGGTACAGACCAACGGGTCACCGGGGGAAGTCGTGACCCCTTTCTGCTGGAGACTGCAGTCATTTTGCTAATGGCTAATGAGATTCAAGCCTTTGAGCTGATTCTCTGAGAAGTCTCAGGTGCACAGATAGCTAAATGATGCTAAAGTGATGATCAACCCAAACTGATATCATGCAGCATGGCCAATACAAATGTGTTTGTAGTCAGAAGATTTCAGGTTCCACTCCTGGCAGGAAGTTATTAACCTTTACCTATATACTTACTCTGTATCCAGCCAAGGATTAAAAAGGTTCGGAAATTGCAAACTAATGCGAGATGAAGAAAACACAAAGAGCTTATAGTTACCCATATTAACATGCAAATGTTCAAGGATAAGGTAATCTGCAAAGCTGCAGTTATATTCATTTTGCAAAAATTGCAAAAAGTAATACGTGCAGATAAAGAGAACAATCACAAATAAATAGCTGGGCTTCCCAGACAAGAAATTTATTTTAACATCACTTATGCCGATTAGAAAGAAAAGAAAATGAATGCTGAAATGTTCTCTCTTAATTATTCTCTGGAAGATAATAATCTAATATAATTAGGGAAAAAACTAATGATCATTAATGAAAATCAGATGTTCTTTCCTCTTGCCTTGTCCTTTCATCGACTGATGCATGACATAGTGCGGAGATGGTCAGTAAGTTGAACTTGAGATTTACAGGTTAAATCTCCAGTTGTGTCTGTTTTTCTAGTTACAAAACCTTGTACCTGTAAACTGTCATTCCATCTTAATTTAATATGTATGAATATCTTACAGTTAAAGACTTTGTTTTTGTATCGTGATGATGTTTTGGGCTCACAGTCCTGGGGCTGTCTGTGCTTCTGTGGTGCTCCTGGACTGACCAAGGTGTGAAACGATGGGCTATATATCGTGTTACAGGACCCTGTGCACAGGAGAAAAGCCCTCGAAGACGGTATGACAAGAACGCAGCTTTGCCTGTGGTGTAGCCCTCTGCTGGTGTTTCTCCAGGTTTCATTTCAGTTCTTCACTGTTGTTTCACGGCCTTTGTGCCTAAAATGTAGCTTATGAAATTTAACAGTGTCGGTGCCTCTTTAAGCATCTGAGAAAAGAAACACCACAGCGAACCCAAAGACTGGCTGAACCCTTCTCGGAGGGGAGGGGCTCAAGGCAAATCTAATACCTGAACTCCATGCCTCCCCCCGAGGTTGCCATGGCTACCGCCATGAGGTTGCACCCTGAACCAGCAGTATACAAGCTAGCTGCCTTAAGCAGAAATGTCCAAAACATCCTAACATCCTGAAGATGGACTCTAGAAGATGTCTTCCACGGTTAGATCGAATGGATTAAATGGACAGCCAATCGCTTTTTGTGATATCGTCAGCCTAGCTGATCGCTATCTTTACGTAGCACGTGTCACTCGGGATGGCACTTAGATGGCTGAAAGGTACCAGTTGAGCCTCGGTGCTGCAGGACTGACCCCAGGTCAGTCTCAAGCTGCAGTGCCGGCTGGGACTCTGCAAATGGCAGCTTCTTATAAAAAATTAAATGTGCCTTTGCACAGCGGTGAAGAGAGAGCCGCAAAAAATGCCTGTGTGCCTGCAGGAATTACTCACCGTCGGCCTTTTAATCTGAGACTAAATGGTTATCTGTCAGGCTCGGCGTGTGGTCAGCTAGTGACCCACGGCGCCACCGCTCCCCACATCAATCTGGGCCCCGGCTAAACGCTCATTCCCGGCCACCAGCTCCAGGATTTAGCGTCCGATAAGTTATGAGATTCCAGCACCGGCCCGGTTCTGCTTTCACAGCCTGTTTTGCCCTCCGGTAAAATAGCATTTCTGTGGTTTTACAATTCTAACTCTGATGAAAAAAAATTGACTTTTAAGAGGTGACCACTCTTTCCTTGACCCTGATTTCATCTGGTCCGTGCTGACAACAGGATTATACACAGTACTGCACATAGAAATAGCCAATAATAGGTTGTATTTATATTAATAGGCATTGTTTCGCATGAAATTAAGCGGGAAGAGGAAGGTAAAAGCCATTGTTTGGTTGTGGATGGGCTTTCATTCCATTTCTGTCTCATCTCGGTAGTCATGCCATTATCCATGTCTGTGCTTCTTACTTTATTATTTTCTGCCTACAGCAGAAAACGCTGCCATTTCCTGTCTGCGCCACAAGAGCAGAAGGTGAAGCTGAACAGCAGACATCACTCTTGCTGCCGTGTTCGCCGTTCCGTCGCTTATTTACACGCGATGCATAGTCTGCTTCCTGCTGCAACCGTGGCATCTCATTTCCTCAACCTCTCCGATCAGACAGCTACTAAGAACCTAAGGGCACCCGTGGATTTTAGTTTCGTGGGTTATGGAAAACTTTAAGAACTTGTTGGAGCACAAAGATAATTATTCAAGACCCATCTGCTCCATGAATTCCTCTACCAGCCCAATAGCCCTCCATGTGCCTTGAAAGATTCCACTGTTGCACTTCGGTTCCTTGAACAGTCTTATCAGATCCTTGCTTTGTTTGTTTGCTGTGTAGCTCCTGCTCCAGCACTGCAGACGCTTATCCCTGGCCGACCATTGGAAACTCAGTTTCACTCATCAACAGCTATATGTTCATGATGTGATATTTGCCTCACTTGCCTCGCAAACGCATCTCCTAAATATGTCAATTTTAGCATATTTTGTCAGTCGTGCCTAATTGTGTTGTAGACTACGTTATAATTTGACATTTTGTAGGAAATAGGGGGTAGCCCCCAGCACAATGGTTCAGTTGTTAGTCTTTCTGCCTCACGCCCCCAGTATTGGGGGTTGAATCTCTCCCCCCACTCATGTGTGGTGGAGTCTGCCTCTTCTCCCTGTGTTATGTGGTTTTCCTCTGGGTTCTCTAGTTTCCGGTTAGGTGCCAACTGCATGGAGTTGGTCGACTGGCATCATGTGTGTGTGCCCTTCGATTGGGACTGGCATCATGTGTGTGTGCCCTTCGATTGGGACTGCCATCATGTGTGTGTGCCCTTCGATTGGGACTGGCATCATGTGTGTGTGCCCTTTGATTGCGACTGGCATCATGTGTGTGTGCCCTTCGATTGCGACTGCCATCATGTGTGTGTGCCCTTCGATTGCGACTGGCATCATGTGTGTGTGCCCTTCGATTGCGACTGGCATCATGTGTGTGTGCCCTTCGATTGGGACTGCCATCATGTGTGTGTGCCCTTCGATTGCGACTGGCATCCCATCCAGCACACTCCACAGCCTTACTATTTATGCTGCCTGGGATAGACTTAAAAGTCCTCATATGTCCAAACTCCTTGCAAGAAAAATGAAGATTTGATGTGCTTAAACATGTATTATAGATTTCTATTACACCTAACTAAAGGGTGTGTATGTTTTTCCTAACGATTTTCCATGCATGAAAAAAGTAACGGATAGTGAAAAAGTTGCTGTGAGTTTCAGGTTTTTGATTAATGTAAAACCTTTAGGATACAAGTTACTTATGTTCTCTCCACAGGATTAATAACAGCATTTTCAGATCAGGAATCAGATCAAAGGATTTTAAGTAAGACGTTTCGATTTAATCCTGTGCTACTGGGATTTGCAGTGACCTAACACTGGCACTGTATTCTCTGTGAACCTCTTCCCCGTAACTGTTTCCTCTGAGGGATCACAAACGGGTGAAAGGAAATTATAACACAAATTAATCTGAACTGATGCTGCCTCTCTTAGGGAAGTTGAAGGATGACTGTGATTCAATTTAACGAAAAAGCTGTGTGTTACCGCGTGTCACATAAAATCTGTGCATCTGACATACAGAGATTTTGTTTGAGGAGTAAGTACCATTTGTTTGGTTTAATGACAGACGTGATGAAGCATTAAGCTTCATCTATTCAGTCTGCATCCATTTTTTTTTCATGGGTGCAGTCAGACTAAACAGAGAATATATAGAGAATATTTATCTATAATATATTCCTTGCCAATCCCGGCAGAAAATTCAGTGTCTGCAAAATGCTGGGGATCTGCATTAATTTAACTTTTCTCTACCCTCTTATCACCCTTCACCCTTGGTCAGCCAAAAATCCTTTGTCAATTTTTGGCCCTTTCAATGATGTGATAGACAGCCTCTCTCCTTATATCTTAATTACTTCCATCATTGTAGAACACCTCGGTTTGCCCTCTACGATGAAATTCCAGAAAAAAAAAAATGCAACAATGCTTCCTGGTACCGATCCCCCGGACATGACACGACACGCTATGAGGATTTATCTGTCAAAGCATCTCCTCCGCCTTTTCCATGAGGCGTCCAGCCATTAACAGCTTCGGAAGTTCTTCCCTGCAGTACAGTTGACATCCTGCTAACTCATTTAGATGCTGACGTGTAGCTAAATGGGCACTGGCAGATTAAGAGTCAACAAAGATGAGACGGTGTATCGTTAAGGGTAATGTCACACCTATTATGGGTACAGAAGACACATTTGGCTTTGCTCCTTCATCAAACGAAGCAGATACTGGTCACGTGTTACAGGCTGCTTCTCAAAGGAATGAACAAAACATATTTATCTACCTCTCACAACCAGAAGCATAATTTACCCTTTAATTATCTTACTATCTCCATGACCTAAGCATCGCACTCTTGTTTTAAATTCTTTTCAGCTACAAATAGCTGATTGACACTTAAAATGAAAATATTAACTGATAGAAAGCGACGGTAAACCGGCTAGGATCTAAAATTCCATTAAATATATACAAAACCGTGTTTCAGGCTAAAATTTGAGGTGGTTAAAGAGATGCTGCGATTTGACAGGTTCATCATTTCGGGTGGAAGGAGCTATCTTGCTGAGGTTCCTGCCACACATGTGAGCTTAAGGAATTAGCCTGGAAAACAGGGAATACTGGCAGCAAGAAGGTGGAGAAGAAGATAAGGCTTCAGTAATGTAGTTTGGCGGTAATCCATTTTGGGTTTTTAAAGCAAGCTACCGAATTGAGAATTTTTTTCCCAGGGACTGCGCTGTGGGGAGCCTGTGAGGGCGGCTAAAAAGGGGTGCAACGCACTGAGATGTCTGGCTTAGCCAAAAGCTACCCGGAGGGTGTTTGAACGCACTGGTTAGGCCGTGTTTAGATCCATCTGCAAGAGAGGTGTCAAAATGTTTAGTCAATTTCAGGAGAGACGCTCACAGCCTTGGCTTTTATCCACTTTGACTGGGGTTGAGTGAAAGAAAAAAAGCTCCACCAGTCAAAGGAGCAGGCAAAGACATTTAGCGTTGAACGCGCATGTCTGTGAAGTGTAGCGATGATCAGCATTTTAGCGCCATGCTAATCATGCTGTCACGATAGCAAATTAACTTTTTGTTTTGATTCGGATGGTTTTGAGCGGTACGACGTTGCATAGCCTATGTTCACTCTCATCATTTTCAATTTTTAGGGCATCCATGAATATTTCTGTAATAAATTCTCATATCGTTTGTACCACCACCTTCCACATTTGCACAGATCATAGACCACCATATGCTTTCTGTTGTGTATGCATACGCATTTATATAAGTGCTCCAACTATATATACATATATTCTCAACATATACATTTTGTCATACAGATTGATATTTGTTCACAATCTACTTGAAGTTTGTGATTAGCATGTCAAAAACGTGGCATTACATCTCATTATTTTAACCGATTGCTTGTCCGATTGCTTGTACTGAGTTTTGCGATGACGTCTATTTCCCGTGCTACGTGCCAGTCTTGACACTGAACTGAAATTGGATTTTCATCTATTGGCGAACACTTTCTGCATCCTGATGAGGCCACAAATCCGACTCACTGAGTCTATTCCCCCCAAGATCATTTTTCATATGTCAAGATGTAGAGTGGGTACAGAAAAGAAATAAAAGCTTTTAAAAACCACTAATCATACTTTAGAAGTGTGCAAACCTTGGGTTTGTGCTTGATGTCTGTTCCTGTTCATAGGAGATTTACTTTGGACTGCTTTATCTATCTCAAAGCCAAAGTCTGTATATGAACAGGAAGTATGGTTGTGGTATTTACCATTTGCACACTTTTGGGCGCGCGCACACACACACATATGCACACACACACACATACACACACACACGCACACACGGACAGAAATTAAATGGCTTGGTATTTTTAACTGCAGCCTGCCTATCTTTCCTCATTTTGAAGCCAGATTTGAGTCTTCTCGAAGCCGAATGCTAGCTAATTATTTTTTGTTATCTTCCACTATTGCTTGAGGCACTATCAAACTACAGCAAAGGCAGCAGAGATAAAGGCTTTTGCAGGGAAGCAGCTGGTGTTTCACCCTAAATGTCGGCCTCTACGCTCATCGCAGTGGCTCTGAAGGCAGTGGGGTAATAATTTCCCCTTCCTCCCCCTTCCAAATAAATAAATAAATAAACAAATATATTTGTTTGTTTATTTATTTGTATATATATATATATATATACCAAAGTGTCTTCACAATAATGAAGAGTTTGGTTTTATTTTTTATAATTGTTTCACCCCAGCAGACAGCAGATGCCCCCTTAGGGATCACTTTGTATGTCTTTAAGAACATGGCTAGCGTCTCCCATTGCTGGAGGGGCCTCGACATTAAAAAAAGCTGTGAATACAATCCTCTCCCTGTTTCCTTTAGGGATGCTTTTGATGTCACTCAAAAAAAGCATGTGTAGGGACAGTGGGAATCATATACCATCAATGATAAAAATGAGTAATACGGTATCTGAGCTTAAGTAAGCAAAAAGTTAACCCAAAGCATTTTTCTTTCCTTGTTTTGTTTCTGTATAAGGTTATGGTTACTTTAATATAAGTATGACAATGCAATATTTGTACCAAGACAATTTGACAGCACCTCTGATAAACAACGAAGGAGTGGTGAACCAGCATATGCCTCTCGAGTTGCAGCAGAAAACTTGCTATGCAAGTTTGTTGCAGGCGAAACGCCATACGTCTGCTAAATGCTCTGTAGGATTGTGTGAAGGACACGAGTCACTGCAATCAATCAAGGTCTTTCTAGCACCAGTTTGACCATCATTCATCTGTAATGAAGCTTATCCTGGACAGAACAGACCATGAGGTGGGGTTCCCCCTGGACTGGTCTAGAGTCCATTATGGACCACGCAAATGTACACTGGCAACATTCAGAAAACTTTAGCCAGTGGTTTATCTGAACTGTGCTTCTTATGGACTGAGATTGATGGAATCCTCATTACTACTGATACTCCCCAGAACCAAACATGGTCGTCCCAGTTAGAATATTTGTGGCATGGTTATGCAATGAGCACAAATCTTGTGCACTCGAATGGTGGACAGTCATATGATGTCTTTGTTAAAGTTACATATTATGGTGATGAGGGGGGAAATTATAATAATTTAGAAAAAAGAATCATAGTTACTCATTTCCAAAGATGATTAAGAGTTAAAGCCAGCAATGAAAAAGATGAGTAAGTCTGGCTCCTTCAGTAATTTCATTGATGAGAACAATGACTGGGTCACAAGTACATCAAGTGCTTTTTCACAGCAAGAGACATACAAGAGGAGGAAAGCAAGAACTTTTCCAAAATCCTGAGTGTGTGTGGCCATAAACCCAGAATGTATTCATGCGCCTGAGTACAGGAGACATGGGCTTCAGGGAACAGAGGGTATGCACATGACATCATAGCAGCAAGACTGAGCGACACCATTAGCGTTCAGTTTGAATGCAACACGAACACAAATCTAAGATGTGCAAGAGCTGCGGTGGGATTTTACAAATCGATTTTACAAGAAATCTCAGCCATCTTTTTATAGACTGCGAACACGAAAGAAAAGAGAAGTGAATTTATCGCTGCGATCCGCAGAAACGACCGGAATCCAGGCTCCGAAACATGGATTTGTGGTTGGCATTTCCGACCAAATAGAAGTAGTATTCAAATAAAAATATTTGATCAAATGTCTCCACATACAACCACCATATCTACTGGTGTCCTCATCACTTTAACTTTGTCAACAAATCCCACCCTGAAGTATGACCAAGCACCAAGGCTTTTGTATGCCTTCAGGATTTGCTTTGTGTATTTCATCGGCGTTGAAATCAAATGCATATAAGTCAATTCAATTTCAGTTTCAAAGTTTACTTGTTATTCCTACACATCAACACACTGGATAGAATGAATTGTGTTTCCTGGAATCCTGGTGCGCAATACAAAGAAATTAAGAGAGATATAACAAATGAGCTAAAAGAATGTAATGTAATGTAATAAAATAATGGATAACACATTAATTAACCTTGTTATCGTGTTAGGGTCGACACCGATAAGGCCATATTTTTCGTAATTTATAAAGACATTCATAATACATTATAATGTATTCATAAAGCATTATAGACATGGCTATAAATATTTATCAAAAGGCATAACATGTTATAAGCATGTGCATCATGCACCATGAATGCTTTATGAAGCTCTCATCTATAATGCACTATAGATACCTTTATAATGCATTAAAATGGTTGGTATAAGCTCTAATAATGCTTTATACTACATTGAAGCCAAAGACCAGGATCCTTTTGCTTTTCAGTAATCTGAGCAAAAACAACCTGGGTAGGTTTATTGAGAAAAGGTAGCTTTTCCCACTACAGGATGCTAATTTAAATTTTAAGACAAAATATCTGTTTTTATGGCAAAAACATAATGGATACAAAGTATTAGCATTTTATTGCTACTGATTAAATGTTGGATAATTTTTTGGTTATATTTCAGATTGTGGAAGGAGTACTGATATCTTCTAGTAAATCTTCAGATTCAGCTCCAGAAAAAAAACAGGTGAAGGAGATTTAAAAGAAAATGAAACTCACTGTCCAGTAAATATGATGGCTGGAAATACAGTATGTTGAGAAAACTTAGCAAAAATTATTATTATTTTTTTTACTTCATCCCAAAATAAAACGACTGAATGATCTGTGTTAGAGATGCCAACTTTTCACATTCCCATAACTCTTTGGCACAGATAATATAGTTTGTACAACAACAGATTAATTTCTTCCTAAACACAATGGAATATAAATAACGTGAAGAGTTCTGGGTAACACTTAATGCCATGTTTTTAAGCATATATAAAACATTCATAATGCATTATTATTGATTCATAAAGCATTATAACCATGGCTATAAAAATGTATAAAAGGCACATTATAGCCATGTTTATTATGCATTACCCTTAACCCTTATGAAGCTCTCATGTATACTGCACTATAGGCGCCTTTATAATGCAGTACAAAACATCTATGGGGCATTATACTGTATATGACAGCTTCATAAAGCATTCATAATGCATAATACACACATGCCTATAATGTGTTATGCTTTTTGATAAATATTTATACCAATGTTTATAATGCTTTATGAATTCATTATAATGTATCATGAACTATGTACTATGAATGTGTTTATATATTAGTAAAAACATGGCCTTAAGTAAAATGTCAGGAAACCTGATTCCTGGCCATGTATCAATGTCAATAGTCCACTGGTCCTTGTATGATTTACGGATCCCTGTCAAGTCCAACTGCTTTTATAAGTCACTCGTGCAAGCCAGATGTTCCAGTTTTTCTATTACTTCTTGGAGCACATTGTCTTTGGAGTTGTTACGGAGGATACATGCAACAGGTTAGGTTGTAGAATAAATGATCATACAGTGCTTGATTGTTGGGAGTATGCAGACTGACTTGCCAGAAAATGCCAGAGTTCACACACCTGATGGAATTAGTCATTATCAGCAGCAAAGATGTTCTGAAAGCCAGTGAAAGTGGACAGTCAGGCAGAGATCTTTGGATGTCAAAGGGAAAAGTGAACTTGTTGTCAAAATCAGTTAATTGTGGGGATCATATTTTTGTCATTACTTTAGTTTCAATTGCACTGAATTCCATGCCAGTAAAAGAGCCTGCAGTGAAACAGATGCCAACCCTAACACTGAACAAGGGGGAGTTTGAAGTCAAAATCTAAATCACACTTCCAGAAAGACAGATATACAGGAAGACATGTACATGGGAAGACAGGTATACAGGAAGACAGGTATACAGGAAGACCATCTTCAAGGCATGTGCTGAGTCCAACTATGCAGCACTGATAGTTGTTGGAAATGAATTGAGTATGGAGGTGGACACAGGCACCTCCGCTTCTGTGATAAGCCAGGGAAGCTATGTGAAAATGTGGCATGCACAACTGCACTAAAAGAGATTAATGTCAGACTGACAACGTACACAGGGGAGTGCATTCCACTTCTCGGAGCTATTGAGGAGGAGGATGTATACCAAAGCCAGGAAGATAGAGCCAAACCTCTGGTAGTAGAAGAAAAGAAAGACAGTTTGCTGGGTCAGATTCTGCTTGTGAAAATTAAACTGAACTGGGGTAAGATTAAGCGCTTGACAGTGACATTCTAGCAAAGTACTTAGATGTCTTCAAAGAGGAGCTGAGAAGTTAGTTCTTGATCCTGGAGCACATGCCCGCTTTTTCAGACTCTGCTCAGCGCCATAAGTCATGAAGGTCAAGGTGGGAACCGAACTGGAAAAGCTGCAGCAATTAGGTATAATTGAGCCAACTGAGTTTCCCCACGGGGCGGAGTCCTAATCACGCCAGTCTTAAAAGAAGATGGCTGAGTACATATATGCGGGGATTATAATGTGACGGTAAACCAGGCCTCGAAGCTCGACTTGTATCCTCTGTCAGGGATGCAACATTGGCAGGTGGAAAAACATTCACAAGGCTGTATATGAGTCATGCGATCCAGCAGCTGCTACTTAACTAGGCCTCCTAACAGTATATGACCGTAAACACACTCAACTGCCTATTCATGGACAGTTCCAGTTCAGCACCTTTCCAGCATCTCAGAGGTAATCTGTTGCAAAATCTCCCTATAGAAGTAACCTACTTAGACAATGTTTTGGTCACAGGCAAAACTGAAGAGCACCCACAGTATAATAGCACCTATGAAACCTTGAATAGGTGATGGAGAATATCAGGACTGGGTTTGAACCATGGTAATTGTGTTTTTCAAGTCCCAATTGTCACCTACCTTGGCAACTGGATTTCAGCTGGGACCTACCTCCAGTGGAAGAGAACGTGAGAGCGATTAAGGAGGTTCCAGGTCCAAGCTCAGCTCATTCCTGGGTTAGAAGTTGGTGATGACACCACTATACTGGCAGCTTCGTCGGCTGCTTCACAATGAGAAGCTCAGATCAGCCAAAGGCTTTTCAGCAGGTAAAGAATCAATTGCATTCATTGCTATCACTAGTACACTTTTATCTAAACAAAGCAGTCATACTATAATGTGTTGCATTGCCTGATGCCATTCAGGCAATCCCTTTCCACTGCAGGTAGAAGATCAGAAAAGCATATTGGCTGTGTGTCATGCACACTCTCAACAGCAGAAGAGGGGAAGGGCCAGATGCAGTCTCTGCTATAAAACCTTTCCTTATGGTACCTATATATCTTTTTATTATCTATACAGACCATAAACCTCGAATGCGTCTGTCAAGTGAGTCAAAGAGCATTTCCCCAATGATCTCTGCTAGGATTCAGCACTTCAGCATCGTCCTCATCAGCGTATCTAAGTTAGTGCATAAGGCAGCGAGTGAAGATGCTAATGTTAATGCATTTAGCCGTCTTTCCTAGAGATGCCAAGCACAACGTTCCTACCTCAAGGAACTGCGTTGGTGCGGGACAGACTGTTTAGGTCTCCAGTTACAGCAAAACAAGAGGAAATATGGACTGAGAGAAACCCAGTGTTGTCACAACTTAAGAGAAATGTATTACAAGTTTGGCCAGCAACAGTTAAGTAGTAGGAGGAGATTAAGGCCTATGCTCTCCTATGGGGATCCAGGTAAGTTCACCCCTGAGGTTCCACCAGTTATGGAGGAGTTGCGTGAAGACCATGCTAGGGTTGCCTAGATAAAACGCCTTGCCAGGTCATTCTGCATCTGATCCTCTCCATTCATGAAACATCAGGCCATCCTTTGTTCTGCTTCAACTTGGATTTTGTGGGTCTGTTTATAAGATACATGCTGCTAGTACTGGTGTTAAATCCAAGTGTCTCGCACATATTTTTTTTTTGCCACACTTGGATTACCAGACGTTATTGTAACTGACAATGGGCAAACTTTCACTAGGGAAATTTTCCAGGGTTTCATGGAGAAAAATGGAATGTGTCATTTTCGCACTGCACTCTAGCACTCTGCCTCGAATGGCCCGGCACAACATGCGCCTGAAACTTTAAAAGTGGGACTGAGGAAAATGATGGGGCACTCCCTCTCGTCTAAGCTTTCCTTTTCCTATATCGAATCAATCCTCACACAATGACAAGGCTTTACCCCATGAGATGTTATACTGCCGACCAAAGTGCTATGGAGAGACTTTTCAAGTCGTGTGTATTCCAAACACCTTGTCTCCCAGAAGTCATTCTCAGGCCAGATCGTCCGATGTAATTTGTGGTAGATCATTTAAATGTCCAGTACGACACTTGAGAACCGGCCTCAGGGTGTTTCACAAGAGCAGTTCTGGGTACTGTGTTTCTCTCTCCATATTACTGGAGTACTCAGATAGACTGTCAGTGTATAGCACATTGTCCCACATCAGGCTGTGCTTCCATGTCTGTAGACATGGCTGGAGAACTTTGGATATCAAAGCGGCAACAGACCTCCATATCACACTGATAATTGAACTAGATATCATCATCTTCTGCTAGTTGAATGTATGTATTGGATTGAATGTATGTATTGGAATCATGTGGACTCAACTGAATCAAGTATATATAGTGGCAATATCTGGAGGTGAAGATTGTGATGTTTGTCAAGGCCTGTTTTGGAGACACAACTTTGTAATGTTCAGTGAGAGTTGAAATATCTGCTTGTGTGAAAGGAACGTCGTTTATTAAATGTTTGAACCTGAAAAGTGGGGTGAGAGGAGAGGCAGGGGGACATGACTGTACAAAGAGGAAAAACAGCAATCCATAGGCACATGAAGATGTTTCGAGCACAGTGCTAAAAGTCGGAAGAACTGATAGTCTGTACTGAGATTCTTTTGTATCAACATTAGCAACATTGGTAGTCTTTAGGGGAAATATTCATGAAGTCGCCACTAAAGCTATTGCTTGATGAATAACGTAACGTTTCTTTTTTTTTTTTTTCCGCCAAAAGGCACAAGAAGACTACTGCAGTAAAACAAGTTGAAGAAGGAACATTTGTACGTTGTCTTCATTAAAGTTACAACAGAGTTAAACTTCAACCCTGGGGATAAACACTGAGGACACCAAGCCTTTGAGTTTGTTACCCGTCCTCTGAAATGACTTTTTAATGTTACTTTTATTGGCAGTAAAAAGTTTGAGTAACATTTCTTGTTAAGCACCATTCCTGTGGCTTCTAACAGTGTATTATGTCAGTTTAACTTCCAACCTTCCTGATTCCATGACACGATCCCTTTATGTCCTTAAAAATCAGATGTTTTCAAGCTTGAAGTAGAGAAATCCAATCTGCATTCATTTTATATTTAACCTTGTATTCAGAATTTTGGTCTCTCAGGTTTTCACTTATACACTTATGCTTTTCTGATATTTTTCCCCCCTCTGACATTCTGACTTTTTATACAATCTGCATTTTTACATAATTACACCATGAACATAGTGATTAATATGATCGAATGTCTCTTTCCTGACATCATTCTCACTTGGTTCAACCACAAACAGTTTGTGCATTTCCTTTTAATGAAGAGTTGCATCTGAAAATGCTGCATAATTGCCAAGAGTCAATGTCGCCTAATGGCGCTTGAATCGACTTAATTACCAAACACTCTGAACCAACAAAACAGGAATGTTAATTACAGAGCAATCATACTCATAAGATTCACATGGCATCTTCTGTTGAAAGGTGAGCAAATTGGAGGCCAGATATAGCCAGAAGTGCAATGTTTTTTAACTAACTTTCTTCTCTGATCAAAACTTCAGTACTAAGTATAAATGATCCAGGTAAACTCTAAACAGAACAAACACTTCTGTGCAGCCTGCAGTGTCATCAACATTGACCGCGGTCAATAGTGTGTAAATTATATCGATAGGCTGTATTTTCAAAATTACGGAGGATTAGGACTAAGATTGATATTCTGGTGTTGTGAAAGAGGAATGGGCTTCATCTGCATGGGTCACTGGTGACTGGGTGGTCAAAAGCCTTCTCTGTCCGCACCTATCTGAGTTCAGAGAAAGCTCTCACACAGATCTCCCTGTCGTATATTCTTGACGGCTGCACTGAATATGAAGTCCATGTTGGAAGCATCCGGAGTCAGATGAATGAAATGTAAATAGTGGCTAATTCTGAACACACCTCTTATTAGGGGTTTGCCTGTCACTGCCCCCGCCCCCCCGTGGCAGGGTTCATAATGCCACTTTCAATTCCAACGGATGCGTCACTTTCCAGAGAGTCTTTTCTGCATAACTTTGGCTAAGGGAACCACTTTAGAAAAAACATAATAGATTTTCTGGCACATTCAAGATGCCTGAGGTATTAAAAGCGTACATGAATTTTTTTAATTAGCTCCGATACGGAACCTTTGTCTATTAAATTAGGGTTTTCTTGTATGCAGTGGTACAAATAAAATGTTATTTATATATTTATACCTGTGATGACCTTTTAGGATTTCTGGAGACTTCTTTCAGCATCTTGAGGTCTGCTCATGGGCTGAACCTGCTAGGACGGCCTGCTCTAGTCATGCTGGCAGTTGTTTTAAATTCTCTCCACTTGTGAATTATTTTCCGGACAGTGGAACGGCTGATTCCAAACTCTCCTGAGATCTTTTTATATCCTTCCCAGACTCATATGCATCTACAAGCTTCTTTCTGAAGGCCTCAGAGAGATACTTGGATCTCACCATGGTGACACCACTCAATTCAACAATCAAGAGCAAACCAAACTAAATGTCTGTGGTTCAAGTAAGACAGGCTCCACCACAAAGCCCTGTAATGATGTTCTAATCATCTTCACCTGATATGGTGCCTCCTGAATCTAATTCTAGGCATTTTAAATAGTGATGAATGTGAGGGGGGTCCTGACTTTTTCACAGTGGAAATTAGCACCTTAGTTATTTTCTTTTTGTAAGTAAGTGACTTTGTTTCTTGCTTTTGCATACTGTAGATGATGTAATTACATCACCTTTATCTACAGATATAGTTCGAAAGAAGATTTAATACTGATATGTTGTTATTTACTTAATTTTCTCACATGACTGTATATCCAAGGGCCCTTAAAGAAAGGCCCTGAATGAGTCCCCCAGCCCCAGGGAAGCTGCATGTTAGCTGACCCTGAACTGTGTGTCCAGCCC
>JAABNX020000017.1:10557881-10581161 GCA_015163995.2 Mormyrus lacerda | reverse complement strand
GATATAGATATATATATATATATATACACACGCGCACACACACATACACATTTAATATATATATATTAAATATATATATGTGATATATATATATATATATATAGTAAACTGGAATATAAACATAAATTTATTTATGTATTTGTTCATTTGTTTGTTTGTTCTAGTTCACTGTGAATCCATATGAAAAAGTTTGTATTAGTAACCGCTGCAACTGAAAATGTTTTATTTGCAAAATATACTACAATAAATATTTGCTTTATTTTAGCTTTTGCTTTACTTTAACTTTCCTTTTGTGCTTCCTAAGTTAGGTTTGTTTTTCAAAACTTTTTAGTTTAACTTGAATCTTTACTTCTAATGGTATTTCACTGCAGGATGCTAACAGCTAAAGACTCCTTCATAACTGCTACATAACTACTGTAACTCATTTGTTGCTGTAACAAACAAATGAAATTCCACAGGGGAGGAAATTAAAAAACACCTCCATACATATACAAATACTTTTTCAGTAAACAACAGTTCAGTGTCGGCGGCGTATCTTGGCAAAATGCATTTGCAGCGATGCTGTTTACTTTGATTGTACTGTCTTGACTCACCCCCTGTTCATATAATGTCCATAGGAAGCCCACAGTGCATTTGAGATGTTTCTGTGGCAAAGAAAAAAAAATAAAAAACATTGAGAAGAACAGAGGTTTACAGACAGTAATACTTTGCCTTTAATAAAAATCATGTGCCTGGAACTACAGTATTTTGAATTTCCCCAGAGGGAAGAAATATTTGCTGGGAGATCTGCTTTTTTAGTTATATTTTTCAAATGAATGGACCTTAAAGACAGTATTTACTTTCAGATTTCTCAAATTCTTTCTGTAATAAATGGAATGTGAGCTCGGAAAGATCAGCTGGCTGATCGTCTTCCCTTCAATATGGCCTCTCTATGCAGTGCATGTCTGGAGAAACTACTGTCCTGGTGAACTAATAGAATGGCTGTTCTGAATGAACTTCTGCTGTCCTGAATGAACTACTAAGCAACTCGTAATGGTAAGAAACTCAATTGAATAACGTACCAGATGCGTAAATGGAACATAGACCCTGTTCACTGAGCAAGCCAGAGAATCATTTGCAAACGTATTTCAACTATAACACGCTACACAGTGATGTTTTAGTTTCTTATTAATATGTGATATGCGTTAGAAAATGAGTAAACAAAATGTGGAGTGTAGCGTCAATAAAATTTGGAGCTGTCCTGTGTTATTTGACATAGCATGAGGTCATATTCTGTGGCTGAAAGAGGATTAGGGGCAGCTTAGTGGGGTGGGCTGCTGCCACATACCTCCAGCATTGGGGTTTATAAGTCTTGTCGTGTGTGTGGGTTTTCGCATATTCTCCCCTTGGTTGCATGGGCTTCCCCTTCAGTCCAAAAAAATAACTGCTAGTAGGCAGTCAGTACCTTTACATCGCCCAGGGTGTATGATTCTGTGTGCATGAACTTTGCTCCGTGATGGACTTACATTCTACCCAGCATGTGCAGCCGCCATGTGCCCCGTGCTGCCTGAGAGGGGCTTTACATCCCCCCCACCTCCAACAAGAATAAGAGCTTGGAAGGAAGACTCTCCGAGATTTTACTCCGAGGCCAAAATCACGAAGCAGGATTTCTTGCTTATCCGGATAACTTGTCAGATTTAAGGTAGCCCAGTTTAAATGACTTCCCCTTCATTCATTTACATTTAGCCCAGACTACCTTAAATCTGACAAGCTACCCAGCTACACAAGAAATCCAGCTTTGTGAGATAGGCCCCAGGTGTGTTTTTTCAATACTCTACATACGTTTGGTATTGTTACATTTTTTGACCTTTTTAATCCCTGCTATGGCTTCAATATACATATTCATATATACAAATATATAAATATATATTTTTACTCGTTTCCTCCTGTTGCTCCGGTTTCCCCCCACAGTCCAAAGACATACTGAGGCTAATTGGAGTTAATAAACTGCCCGCAGGTGTGCATGTGTGAGAATGGTGTGCGAGTGTCCCTGCGATGGGCTGGCCCCCTGTCCAGGGTTGTTCCCTGCCTCGTGCCCGTAGCTTCTGGGATAGGCTGCGGACCCCCCGCGACCCAGAAGGACAAGTGGCTTGGAAAATGGTTGGATATTTGTACTCCTAGTGAATAGTCAAATTAAGTTCGACAACATGCTTGCATTTTAGATTCCATTTACAATTTTAATTTTTTTATTTTTCGTTATATTACTATTGTTTAGCTAATTTCCATTTCCATCCAGTCTGAATTCAGCTCTGCTTTTTGTAAGGGTTTAGGAAATACTTAGCTATCTGTTTCACAGCACACAGCTCCATAAATTTGCTGTTGCATATTGAATGTAATGCTTACCTCAGGGTCCTTGAAGAGAAAAAGATTAAAAAACACAAATAAGCCAAGCCCCATTACTAATGATGCGGTAAACGCATGATATTTTCCTGCCAGACTCACCTGAAATCGCAGCAGAACCACAATGTTAGCCCAAAGGCCTAAGCAACCCTCACGGCGCAAAAAAAGTTAAGAATGCCCTGTATTGAAATCAATATATTCCTGATTAACCTTTACAGATTCAGTATTTGACTTGGGACATAAATAATACTCTACAAGGCTGTGGAAACAAAGTTAGCCGACATTCAGTCAGAAATGGGTTTTTACCCATATAGTGAGCCCACTTTCACGATTAAATGATTAAATTACCTCCCGCTCCGTAACCCCAATACTGTTTACAAACATGGCAACACTGGAGCATAATGATTTGCAGAAGCTGGTATGGGGGGGGGATGACTTCATTTGATTTAAAGCATAATGGATTGGTTTGGCAGCCCGAAAGAAACTGATGTAAATGATGTATGTCTGCCTTTCATGATTGAAATAATCAGGATCCGCTGGATGATGGATCACCTTCAATCCAAGTGCTGCTAATTTACTTCCCGATACAAAAAAAATGTGATTTACGTAACACTGATATACAAACACAAGAGCACATATGGCTGATTGTGGAGGTTTTTCCTTCTTTAAGGCTGCTGTTACTGATAATGCTGCTGAGCTGAATTCCACAAGCCAGTTCCAGTCCTTAATAACGATAGCCATAGTCATTGTCTCATCCCCTTGAATGTACTGGGATGGAAGCAAATTGAAATGATGCCTCTATGCAATACACTTGTTCTGTCATTAAGCTGCTTTTCACCAGAAGTCCAAGCCTAGATATCGCCTGTTCGTTTTGGTAAATATTCATATGCAGCTAGATGGTTGCCTTCTGCTTTCATTTACATTTTCTGCAGGGATAGATGATGCATTTTGCTGAAATTATGAGGGGAAACGCAAAAAAAAAAAAGGTAGTGACCCGTTTCCTATAAGCACATTTTCTGCAGAAAACCCGGACAGGTTAATGCATGTCTGATATCGATCGAATGCATTTCTCAGTGCAACATAAGGTCCTCGTATCGCTCACCAAGATGCAATCAAGGTGTGCATGTTATCAGAAGAACCGGGGAATTTCGCAATAGAATGAGCCCGCAGTAACATATAATGTATTTAATGCATTCAAGTCTGTTGGATTTCGGGGGGGGGGGGGGGTGTGAGGCCTTGTAGGTCATCGATGTACATGATCTCTTGTGTCATTTGGGTCGGCTTTATCGCAAGTTCCAGGGGGTAGCCGTTATTTTTAATAGGATGTGTTTATATCCTCACTAAGCTCACAGCAGCACATTATTAAAGCAATTATCAAATAATGCTCAATTTTTCCAGCTGAAACAGGGAAATGCTGGATAAAGTCTGCTTAAAAAGATCAGTGGCAGTTTAGGCTGCAAATTCATTAAGACAATATGAACTGTCAGATATGTTATATTCATATATAATGCTCTGTGGGGCTTTATTCTATCACTGAAATGAATGGTTTCAATATCTGTGCAATGGTGTGTTAAAGATGAAGGAAATATCATTAACATGCATAGAGGCTATTAAACCATTTTATTTCTCACAAGAATAGAAGTGATCCCAGCCACTGAACACAACTAGACTTGTTTACATACTTTACGATATATCCCCTTCTTCAAAGAAAGAAGATTTTTAGCATCTCGCTAAATACAAACGAAATACCGTTGAATATTTAAAGGTTGGTCAATAAATGTTGCGTAGCTGAGTGCACGATAGAACTCTGTTTGTATCCGGAAGGGTGTTGGTGTGAGCTCCCTGGTAATTGTATCTCAGCTGGGCCCTAGAGCATGACCCTAACCCCTCTACCTCCGGGCCCCTGAGGGAGGCTGACCCTGCTCACTGAGCTGCATCTTTTCTCTCTTGCACATCTCTTCTGACAGAGTGTTTGTTGAATAAATCAATGTATATAAAGCCTTAAAACAATTATTTTATATGCTGTTTTGATAAGCCCTTTTGCACAAATTTAATTAACTAAATTATGAGCTAAATCGCCGAAGGGGCTGTTTGACAAACACTGAGCCAGCATCAAGCCACAGAAAAAAACTCCTTAGAAGGCAAATCGCCCCCCCCCCCCCCGGATCACATGTTTAATTGTCTTTTGTGAACTCTGTACTTCCTTCCATAATGGATTTTCACCTGTGGACAGCAAGGCAGGGATTTTTCATGTGATTTATGTTGTTTCAAGCAAACTCAAGCAGGTATGATGAAAGTGGCATATGAAACCATTGATTAAATTCTTGTCAACATACTTATACTGAAAAAGTATATGGGTAAGTGTTTTATTATTCAGTTAATTACAAATTAATTATTTAACCTTCTTCACATCCTCTGGATAACGCTGTCCTATAAATCTAAGTGCTTTGGCTTTCATATAATAATTATCCCCATATAATTATGCAGAGTAAAGCAGTTAGACTTAACATGGTCCAACGTGTTCTTGTACAATCTGCTAGTTTAATTAAATACAGAATTGATACTACTGTCAAAACTGACACACTGCCTTCATATCAGAGTGCCACTCCTCCTGTGTTCATTCCACATACTTATTTAAACAGGCAAACAATAATAATAACACGTTTCTTTATTCACTGTATATAAGAAAATTTCTTTACATTTGCTTACAGGTAAAAGGAAAATTAGCAAAGATGGCAGCTTGCATTTCCTGCTCTAGTGCAGGGAAACTAAAAAAACAGGGAACATTTGTGTCCATCACAGGCACGATATGGACAGTTTTAAGATGCTGATTTTCCCACAGGCATACTTTGCGCTCATTTTACACAGACATTTTTGCTATCATTTTTGTCCCTTAACACAATGATTACCAATGGCCTATTCATGCAGCCATTGTAGCAGTATTCAGTTGCGGAATTGTAAGGTAGGAACAAGTAACATACTCTTTACATGCTTTTATTATTTTTGTCAGTTATCCTTGGATGACAAACTGCGAGACATTTTTTTAAATTTCTGTGACCCACATAATAATCATTCATTTGTCTCATATACACCCTCTGCTGCTTTATTTAGCTCCCATGTCTATCTATCTATCTATCTATCTATCTATCTATCTATCTATCTATCTATCTATCTATTCAGATAGAAAGACCTTGGTTTTGATTGCAACTCCACAAATTAAACTGTAATTAATTCATTCAATGTTTAATAAAAACCGGTGGTTGATACAACATTTTAAAGATACACGCTGTATTTAAAATATGGCTATACTGCATGCCGTCGATCCGACATGAGCAAAGCACACAAAGAGTTAACCTTTAAGAGGCGGGGGCAACGTCTTCCTTATATTCCTCAGTTTTATACGAATAACACCTGTTGTTGAAACCAGTGAAGCCTACAATTTAATTTCATCTGCCTACAAACAACGTCTCATTAGGGGGAATGATGATAGGATTCACTGAGCCATGCAGCTTCACATTCTGCCGGGGTGATATATAACAAGAGTCCTCTTTTTACCCAGGAGAAGAATCAATTCTCTGGCAAGGGAAAAGTTTTTCTGCAATAAAATAAGTCATATAGTACTCATGTCCCTTTTCTTCAGCCACTTCATTCTCGAGAAAATCTTATTGCAAGAAGCATTAGCTGGTATCCTATATTGTTTTACAGCCCCCTATTAAATGAAAATGCTTTATACAGCCCTTCGATGACTGAATTTAGTTTGAATAGTAAAACTGCCGTGCATTAATTTTAATTTCTATTTTTAGTATCATTTATCATTTGAAAATAAAAACTCTGTAGATTTCCATTACGGAGTCCATTTTTCGTCTATTTTGAGCTTGGTGATATTTCCCACTAGGTTGCTTGTGGTTAATGTAGAATATGAAGAAAATCAATTATAGAAAAAGGTAAGTTGGTTAATTGAAGGTGTAGGAAAAAGAATCAATAACTGTAGCAGTTTTGTTCGAATGGTCTGACACTCTGATCAGATTCTGACGCCAGTCCTGTGGTGCATTGCACCAAAAGCTCTCGTTTTGATTCGTCAACTTGACATAAGAACCCTGTGGTCAAATAAGGTGGCAGCAAATTAAAGTGTAATTTCTGAAAGTGTGACTCCATGCAAGCATGAGTTGATTGCTGCAAGGATTGACAGAGCAATTGTAAAATATAATGGGGCACATCAATACTTTGTGCTGAAATATGAGAGCTAGGCAGGTCCCTTAAAAATCATCCAGTCTAAGGTTATGCTTTTCAACATAGTCAATTTCCACAAATAAACAAATAAATATCCTACAGTAAGATTCTTTATTTTCTCTCCTGTACTGCACATTTTAAATCTAATAAATTCATAATAAATCAATATTCCCGAATCTTTTAATTGTATTCTATATTAAACTATGATGCAATTTATGTCAAAAGCAACAAAACCCCATCAGTACGTATTTCAGTTTTTTAATGAATATGTTTGTATCCCTGATAAAAACGCTTATAAATAACTTTATTCTCTTTGTGTCACTGTGCTTACGGAAGTAGGGATGTATTTTTTTACATCACATTTCCTGGTCTCACAAAAGAGCAGAACTTGAACAGACATCCGGGGATAATTACGATGTAGTACGTTTAATCAACTATAGGAGACCAAATTACAGTCCATGTGAATGTTCCAAATGCTTGAAACAATTAATCGGTTTAATTAGAGCCAATTAGTGGTATAACCAAAATCCCTTTGAGGCCAGCTGCATATAACTTCTACAGCATTAAATCCATCCATCCATTCATCTTCCGAGCACTTATGTGGGACAGGGTCACAACACAGGCCTTTGCTAAACACTTTCACATAGTGCTCATAAGCCCCATAAGCAGTCTGTTTAGAGTTCAGCGTAATGTAAAATTGCCGATGTCTCATAACACATCACGTCTCAGTGAAAAGCAGCTTCCAAAAGACCCCAAAGTCCCGCAGGCTTTTTGTCATGACAGACATGCAATGCAGTGACGGCCCTCAGATCTGCCCGGGTTTCTCTCCTAGGTCAGTGGGCATTTTCATAAGCAGGGTTTGTCAACATAAAACACCTTTGCATTCGACTGCATAGACTTAAAGTAAACTTATGCAATTAAACAGCACGGCACAGGGGCCACGTTCGGGGTAGGGTGGGGCTCCCATTCTATTCATTTTGTTTTACCCCCTACCCTGATGCCACCCCCCGAGTTGCATGCTTTTGTCATGTGAGATTCTGCTTCTTTATTTGTTTGTTTGTTTAACCTTCCTTCTCATCTTACAGTCTCATGAAACTGATCAATTTCCTGCCTTAGTTCCGTAACCCATAGTCAAGCATGACCAGTCTGTTATGTCTTTGCCCTGAGAATCTCAGAATACCATCTTTGAATCATATGGGCATCAATCATTTAGTATTTTAATATTACTTCTATTTAACATGCAGAAAAC
Source organism: Mormyrus lacerda (assembly GCA_015163995.2). NCBI lineage: Eukaryota > Metazoa > Chordata > Actinopteri > Osteoglossiformes > Mormyridae > Mormyrus > Mormyrus lacerda. The sequence continues at coordinate 10,573,303 of JAABNX020000017.1, read as the reverse complement.
AGAAGAGAAGCAGAATGACTAACCCTTTTAATAGCATATGTGCTCTACATGGGAAGCATTCTCTCTCTTGCTGTTGTAACTCTATATGTGTTGTTTAGTGCCTTTTAACGGCAGAACTGAGTGTCAATCTGAGCACTCAGTAACATTTATAAATAGGAGAAAGTCCCATTGCTTTCGAAGAGAATGAATAAAGACCTCACAAAGTGACGGTTTCTGGGGTTCCCTCTTACGCCATTGCTCTAAGGCCAGTCCCTGGACACTCCAGCACATATTGCTGCTATGACAAGTTTCTTACATGACAATTTTTAAACCAATGAAAACAATAGGAATCGACACAATAATGAGTTATGCGTAATATTTGGGATTACATCTGAGTTCTGTGTAGGGGCCTCCCTCACCAAACGTCAGCTTGGGCCTCGACACAATTTTTCTGGATAATTTTAGATATTCTAGGATCCCCAGAATCTCCCAGGGTATCTGTGCTCCTCCAACGCCCCTGGTGCTACGTGTTTATATTCCTGGTAACACTGTAAATGCAGTATGATGTATGATACTGTTATCACTGTACGATCCTCGTGCGAGCCACGCCCCCTGATCGACCACTTGTGCTCCCCCGATTGTGCCCAGCCGTTTTCCGTCACTTTGATCTGTCCTGTGTATTTAGTCCACGTCTGAGTCCGTTTCCCCAGATCCGTCATTGATGTTGTGTGACGTGTTGCCTGTTTCCCCTCCCATAAAGCCCGCTTGCCCATATTTACAGCTCCACTCATCTGTTTGCCAGCTCGTCTTCAACTCGACGTGACACCAGTAATGCAAGATCCCTCCATGAAATTTGTTTCTGTTAATGGGCCTAGTTTGTGCATGTCTGCAGGTAATATAAAATAATAAAAATTGATACAAATTATATAAATGTATCAAACAAATTATAAGTATCCTAAGTGATATAAAATTCTATAACTACTACTAATAGTAATAATAATAATAATAATAATAATAATAATAATATGCAGTCTAATTTCAAAATAGCCTTAAGTAAAATTCTCAACCTTGGAAACTTTTCTATGTATTTTTCCTCTGGTTGTAGTGGAGAATATATGTGATAAAATGAGTGTTCCATTTACACCAGTGAATTAGATGTTTATATAAACACTGAATCTTGAATCACTATAGGTTACAAGACAGGTCTCTCGTATTTTTTTTATTCAAGCACATGTATTATAGCTTCACAACTAATAAAAATGTATTTGGGTGTTTATACATACATTATACAATACTTTGCATTATCGTAGACCACCTGCTTTGTTCAATAGATTCTGAATTGGGTTTTATTTACAAGAAGTTGTACAAGTCTTTATGTGCATTGTGATATCAATCACTTAGAGTAACCTTGTCACTCAGCTGTAAAATTGCTTAAATAAAACCTTCTATCAGTCAGTACTGGCAAATACCTGGAAAATTCCCTCACTCTGTATCCTGTTTGTGTGTCTGTCTGACAAACACAGTGAGTGAATCTGTGTGCTTAAAGGAAAACATTACTGAATGATACCCATAATATTTTGTTCGACAATACTTTGGTAATGTGAATCATTAGTGTGACCTTTCTTGACTAAAAATCTTGAGTTTTTCTGGAAAATGTAACCTAATGTGTGCATTTTGCCAAACCGCAGGCTAAGCGTTGTTTTCCAAGTTTTGGCCTCTGCAGATCAAAAATTTGTCATCATTCTCGATCCAACATGAATTGGTTTTTGGAGGGAGATGTTTTCATCCTGATTGGATATGGTTAGTTTGGTTGGGAATTTTTTCTTTCATACCTAAAAAAACTACTTTGGCGAAAGATATTTGTGTGTAGGATTCTAGACAGTTTTCATTATTTGTTTATTCTAACTTTCTTCCTGAACTTTGCACACAGGGTATGAATGAGCTCAGTACAGTTATGGGGTCTCAAGTTTCATGGCTATTCAGCTGTGCAAAGGGGGAAGAATTTACATAGAAGTGAACTGAGGAAGTCATACAGCCTGTAAGGAGTTTCTGAAGATAAACTTGCTCTGCAAAGTACAATGAATGTGTAGGTGAATAACTTTTCCCCATACTTCGTCAATAGTTTGGAAGGGGGTAATCACGGGCACATTGTCCCAAAATGAATTTCAGAGTGAAACATTTCAATAGCACCTTTTAAATCATCATTTTTGACAGAGTATGGCTGAAAAACAACATGAAGTGTTTCTGTCGTTGGCAGGAGGTAGAGAACTGGCACTTCTCTGGGTACAAAAGAGCTCTTGCATTACCATGGTGACTGATCACCATTCCTGTGCTTATAAACAATCCAGGCAATGAAAACCAGCTGTCCCTGATTACACTGATCAGTTTGTTAGAGTTTAAATCAGGTCAGCTGGGTGGGATGTGGATTTGGAGGTGGATGTCTACCTGCTAGTGGTGCCAAAATGTCTTTTAGTATTGCATTTCTTTTTAAAGTTAAATGTTAACAAGATAAAACGGAGAGTGCTTTCACTCTTGGGCCCTTGAGCGAGGCCCCTAAGCCCAGTTTCTCCAATGACCGGCTTACCCAACATCCTGAATTGTATTGCTTTGCATAAAATCATGTAAAAGTATTTCAGCGTGTTTTTTCTCTTATCTTATGGCGTCCCCAGTCTGCTAGGGAAGACCCCTGCATCTCAGGGACTTACAGTATAGCCATCTGGGCCTTCCTCTGAAATGCTGTCGCTTTTGCTGATTATATCTCTCTCTGCCAGGCACCTCTGTTTCTTCTGTTTCTTGGTGCATACTGTGTTTCTGGAGTTTCCAGAGGATTCACATTTAGAGTCGATCCTTTGTCGTGATTCTCTTCTTTCTGAACATGAATGGAGGCGTAGCATCTGAAAGCCAAGGGAAGCAGAGGCCATTTCCATGTACTTCTGTTATGCAGCAAAGTGGTGAAAGAGGAAACACTGCTTTACAAAGTTGTACCCCACTGCAATGAGCCCACTGCAATGAGCAGTGCGTCAGCTTTTGGCTTGGTGGAGGATGCAGTTTATATGCAGAGATAAATAAAATGGATGTAGTTTCTCTACTTTTGTACAGCAGGTGGCCAAGCATTATTACTATGCTGATTATTTCAGAGATTAGAGGACGGCTTTATGGGACAGTCCTTAGAACAAGTGGAGGTTACAGTATGAGCTTTCCTCAGGGGCCCAAAGGTGAAACCATTCTGCCAACCCTGGGATTCAAACTGCTAACCTTCTGAGTTCTGGCACAGCAGCCTAACCTGCTGAGCTATACAGTCTCCCCCATGTATCTGCTTGTACACGAAACATGCAGTACATTTTGTATTTTGTGAACCATGTATTGTCTAGGTCAGGGGTAGGATCCTGACTCCATGGAGGGCCGGTGCGGGGGCCGGTTTTTGGATGACCTCTCAGTCATCCCAAAATCCCGCACTGACCCTGCAGAAGTCAACCCCCCCCACCCCCCCTCCCCACAGAGTAGCTGATTCTCTAGCAGATTCATTAAGTTGTGGATAGGATGTGGTTGGGCCCTCCTTATCAACATCTAAGCAACACCTACACCCACATAAAAGGCTGCAAAATGTTTGTTGCTAGAAAAAATGACTTGCTTTTTCTCTGATTGTGTCTGAAGCCTATGAAGTGTGAAGTTTTTAAGAGTGTTTCTACCGTGTGAAGGACAAATTACCTCCCTTTCATGATTCCATGGTGGTATGAAAACGTAAAGATTAGTCCACATGGAAGAATCTTGGGAGTTGCGTAAAACTGCCAGTTAACGTCTTTGATTCACATGCCAGGAACTGAGATGCAAGAAAAGTTTGTTTTATTACTTAAGTGAGGGTTACTTGGTGTGTTAGTACCGCAGTAAATATCAGGAACGGCATATGAAATTATCGAGTTTGAGCTCTAGTTTGGGATACAGTTTTACAGCCCAGCTTTCCCCTCAGCTCCTGACCTGCAGCATGTCAAGCCGGGGAAGGAGAGCTGACATCCAGCTCGATAGCTAAATTCTGGTGCATTTCAGGGCTTTTTCTCAGATTTTTTAAGGTAAGGACATAACATGGGTCATAATATATATAGAGGGGCCAACCTTATCATAAGTCAATGATTTGTTTTGAATTAGTGAATGACTGGGGTGGGGCCTCTCCAGGGGCCAATCAGATTTCAACTGGGGCTAGTGCTCCTGTGGCCCCACCCCTGTACACTCCCCCAAATTCACATGGTCATCAATAGAGACCCACAGACTATGTCATCTTTTATGAAATGGTTACAGTTACTCTCCTTCAATTAAGAAGTCACAGGTGAATAATGTAAATCTTTGGCTTTTAATTTTACCTTAATTTTAGCATAGCATTTAATAAAATAAAAGAAGTAGTTATGTCACTAACCGCTAGACATCTCATTACTGTGTTATAATATTCAGAACCAGCAAAAGACATACAGAAATCTATTTTGTGTTGATGGAAAAGGAAAAATATTAACGACAGAGAACTGGTCAGTCTGTCTTGTCCTATACAGGTACCTTAGTATTCAGACACCATTATAACAGTGGGAGTAGGATCTCGGTTACACGATAACGCTCTCACCGCCAAGCCCAATAGCGCCGTCTTATCTCTGAACGCTCATGTACTTCGAGACAATTTTCTTTTTATGACTCCTCTGATCATATACATTACCTTACTTTCCCATTTTGCATAGCGATTTATTTATCCCGTGATGTGATGTACTTGTCATGGATGCTAGTTTGTGGAATAAATTGTTATATTTCGACTAAGCTAAATTGTGCCATCGCACAAACTGTAATCTTAGTGATCTCCATCTAAAGCATAATCACATCTTGTGACTTTAGATTTTCAGTCTTTGTGTTTTTTAAATAGGAATGTAGTCTAAGTGCCTCTCCGAAGGTGTGAAGAAGACAGACCATGGATGTGGATTGGGACGTGCAGCTGCTTCACCTGAAGGCCTGGAGGAGATGACATGTACGTACAGGATGGGGGCGACGGAAGAGGGGGGGCACGGATGCAGAGTCAATTTCACTGCAGATGGAAATTGGGATCAGGTGACCCTGACGACCCCCCCTCCGGGTGACAGACCTGCAGCTGTGCAGACATCTCTGGATTTAAGGGTTACACTGAAGCGATGGTGGTGTCTGATATCACTGACGATCACTCACACTGCGATCATAACCGCAATTGAAAAGCAGCGCAAGACAAGGAAAAAGAATTTAATTTATGCTGTTCAAAAATCAACAACATGCAAAACTCTCATGGCTGATTATGACCTGTTAGTGACATTTCTATCATTATGGACTGGCCATGGATATCGATTTCGGTGGTAACTAAAGATTTAAGTGCAAAGCCTTTTTGATCTTGAGTGAAGGTGTCTAAGGACAATATCATGTGGATCAAGCCTGATGCATTTTATGCTATTACTGATTCCGCAGCACAAGCCTGTCCAGTTAGTCTGTAAACCAGGCTTATGCAGGGAACATGCTGCTTTTTGAGTCGTGCAATTCAGCACTAGAAAATCACTTTGGTCCAAATAAGCGGGACAGTCTTCAGGTTTATAATATTTAATATGCTTAAATGTTCTTGTATTGTAAAAGTAAAACCTCGGCAGACAGCTGAAAGATTAGTAAAAAAGCAGGCCCTCTGTATTGCGGAGGAGACCTACAAAGAGATGGAATCCGTCTAGCACACTGCTTGTTTTCTGATCTGGGTTTGTACTCCCAAACATAAAAAGTATTTAGCAAACTGAGTAATTACAGTGGCGCTCCTGTTGATTATCATAATTATCAACATCTCGTTCATTATTATTGGGAGATATTATGAATATGGCTGTACCTGATAACAGAGTGGATGAGGCTAACGAAATAAAAACACACTATATTTCGATTCCTGTGCCTTTAAATTACAGAGGCCATAATTATAGTTGCTAGAGTCCATTCATGAATCATTATTGGTCTTGTCAGCTCTGTGTTCTTTGAAAAAGGTTAATGTCATTTCAGATTTATCCTGGCTGTTTTTCATCCTGAGTGCAGGTCTGCGCATGCCTTGATTCCCCCCCCGCAGAAGCAGGGCTTATAATTTATGAATGTTTGACATCAGCATATTTTTTTAATTTAATAACTAGGAGCCTGAATACAGTGCATGTTTCCGACAGGACTGCTTGCACGCACATGGCCCCCAGCTCGTGGTGTGCGGCCCAGGGGAAAAACACACGCAGGTCTCTTCATTTTCTAAACACATTTTGCGCTTATAAAGTTAGTATTACGTACTCTCCCTGTGACCCTAACCAGGAGGGGCAGCAGGGAAATGAGATGAGCTTGTGTATCTAATCACGGGGAGTATTTGCATTTCTCATATCTATTTGAGGAGAACAGCGGTACAGTGGTAAGGCAGTTAATATCCCACAGTGTAAAGACATGAAGTTCAGGTGAATTGAATAAGTGATGGAGACTGCAGATGGCCTGGAACTCTGTTCAGGCTGAAACCCGCTTTCTCCGTAGGCCTTTTCCGAAACTGGCTCCAAACGAGATGTACTGAATCTAAATAAGAAGGCATTGAAAGTGGATGGATGGACAGACCCCGGCGTCGACCGTCATACCTTCTTTGTTCCGACACGTCGTTCTTTTTCGCATTAAAACATAATGGCGGGTGGGTCGAGAAACCATAGAGGGAAAATTCGACCCCCTGCCACCAGTGTCATGGTAATCGAACATGAAACGCCGTCTGGCTCTCAGTGCGCCAGCCAGACGGGCCCCAGGCCTGCTGGGAGGAAGGACGCTGCTTCTCAGGGTGACCCCTGTGATGTCAGAGAGCAACAATGATCTCCATTTCAGGAGAATGTGCTAGGCTGACCTCCGACGGCCTTTGGCATCAAAGGGTAAACATGATGTGTGATGGAATAGCTGTCCGCATCAGGGCTCACGGTGATGTGTCAGACCGTAAAAAAAAAAAAAAGCACTTGTCTGTAAAGCTAATTCATAGGGAGAGCAAATTCATCCCAACAGATCCAACAGACAGATTATGGGCTAAAGCAATCCCAGCTTCTGGCAGCGTACCTTGGCATCCTGATCATGCCAGCCTATCACCCTCTCATGAATTATTCTCAATCAGTGAGTCTGGGAGGAATATCAGGGCACACAGAACAGCGGAGAGGCTCTTCCTCACACCACGAGACCTCAGTGTAGACTGACGCTTTGGTATTAATGTGCGTTTGATGCCTCAGAGCCAGCAGAATGAAGGGATCGATGGACGGCTACCGTTCAACTACTCAAGCACCTCTGTGCAGTCATCAGCAGTCATAATGTGTTTGGAAAATTTTATGTTAATTGCGTCATTAACATGCATTGTTTAACACTATTCCATATGGCTCCATTTCTCTATATTCACACAATATTACTCAAGAATAAAACAACACTTTTAACTACTGTTTTTCTTGATCCCTTCACTGCATTTTTTTTTCAGGGAATAATGACTTTACCACTTCCGCAAAGGCGTGTGGTTTCGCACAGAAAACAATAAGGGTTGCTTTGCCTGTCCTCATTCCAGCAAATTCAGATACTTGCCCATGTTTACCAGTGTTGGATGCAGTTAACCCTGCATGCACATATGCACAACAACTGCAAGTACTGTAGGGGATTATTGCCAATAGAATTCATTAGGTGCATAATTACATTCAGAGGTTACCTGTTCATTCAAGAAATCGTTGCCGGTGGTGTTGTGTGATATCACAGCAAGCTCCATTTATATAGGCCTTGAAATATGCTTATTTCCAGAATTAAATATGTTGCCGTGTTATGTTTATAATTTATACTGCTGGAATGCTAGTGACAAAATAGCAGCAAAATTGACTTAACTTGCTGATGCAATAATAACAGTTAAAATGGTCAAAATGTATTTGCATTACAGTCAACACATGAAAAATGAAAACCTCCCAAGGGAAGAAAAAAACGATTTTTAAGAAGGAACTTTTCATTGCACAGATTTGATATTTGTGTGCGCGCGCGTGGGTGTATGTGTTTGACAGGAAAATGACAAGACTGCTGACAGTGAACTGAGAATTTTATCTCAATTTCCAGCAAGAAAGTCATTTAGATAAGGCATCTAATTTCAAAGGTTACTCTTATGGTGCGGATGGTGGGCGGAGTAGGATCTCTCTGCTCCTGGAATCAAACGGGATGGAGTCTTCAGCACGGCTGATTATAGCACCGATTGCTGTTTATCTTCGCGTCACCGAGAGAAGAGGGTAAAACACGCGTACGTGGCTCTTCTTCGTTCCTCGTCTTCGCGGCTGTACAAACTGTCAGCATGGGAGACCATCGATCTGTAGCGGCCCTTCGTCAGACGCACCTCCCTGTTTGCGGCGGGTGGGAACTGTGATGAGGGATTCATGAGTAAAACTTTAGAGTATTTGTGATGGTTCCTGCTGCATGACACTTCAAAATAAGGGGCTACTTGCATATCCTGCTTTCCAAAAATGAGTCTGTATGTCCAGTTCATGCACTTGACATTTACTGTTATTTTTAGGTACAACAGATTGACCTTTCCGTTGGTGTGAATCTGGATTGAGCCATTTTAGCTATTCAAACAAGAGTTTCTTAAATGGTCTCCATGCTGGAAACAGAGTATGGTAATTCTTGGTCCAGAAATATTTGAAAAAACAGCAGTCAACTGACGTACAGTATCTTAAGTTTTATTAATCCTTCTATCTCAGGTACACCAGGGATGATGAGAAGCTGACTTTAACATCTTTCTCAGTCAGCCTTCCTAGTTGAATACCCAGTAAAATACAATTCCAGTCGTTTTCCACTCTTAGTGAGTGGGATGCCAGAGGCAGTAAATCTCAGGCGTGTGAGTTTTCCGAAGGGCACTTTGGGTGAGAGTACGACCCAGATAGTCCATGTATGCAGTGCTGAAGCCATTCATGAGATAATGGTCCTTAATTTGGGGTCTTTCTGGCTCAAAGGGGATAGTGGTAAATCTCACAGCTTTTACACATTGGCCACACGCCTCACACCACTCTAAAGGTTTCTGAGCCAAAAGCGTTTCCGAAGGTTTGGTCCGACTGCGGGTATCCATGGTAACACACGCGTACAAGGCACAGGTCCTGAGATTCTGGTTTGCCTTGCTTACCGACTGTAGGTAGCCAAATGCTAATCTAACTCACTGCCCCTGTGAATCACTGTGCCAAAAGTATCCAAACCACCCAGAGACAAGCTGTTACGACACACATGAAAACAAGAGATGGGCAGATATCGCCCCCCCCCCCCAAGTCTGACACATATATTAATAGATGGATGGTTTTTTCAAGTGTGACTCCAGTTGATAATTTAAAGTAAGGGTAAAGAGCTGTCTTGGAAAGGGGACCATTATTTTCCTGGGATGACACGCTGTCCGCTTTACGACTCCCCAGCGTGTGATTTCAAATCCGTCTTCGAAGTGGGAGTTAAGCCACGAGAAGAGTTATCGGCAAGGTCAGCGGCCGCGTCCTGCGTAGAGACCATCGCTTAAACATAAAATAAGCCGTTTCGGCGATTGTCATTTCTCAAGGATGAATAAATAAATTAATAAATGAGCGAAATCCCCAGGGCCCATGACATTATGTCATACCTCGATTTTAACACTAGTTTTCGTTGTAGATCTGGTCACGCGTTTATGAATATTTCATGAATATGCAAATGTAACAGGCGGGTTTTCAAGGCAGTCATGGTGCTAAAGGACATAGAGGGAGGGAATGTTACATTTTAAAAATGACACATGCTTCTTGTAACCCTCCATAAGCATAAAAGCCAGTATAATATTCACACGAACCTGACATAAATAGCAAAATGCAAAAAACGTTTAAAATTTTTTGTGTCAGATGTCTAATTGTTGATTTTAATTCATTCTATGTATGTATTTATGGATTTGTTTGCAAACAATATTGAAACAATAAATCTTTAAAATGGATTAAATTTGATTATCCTAAGTCTACAAGTTTGGCACAAAGACATTTCATAAAGCATTGGCGGCCTATGATCAGTTGCTGCCCTGGCACTGTACTCAGTAGAGGCGCAGTTTTTATTGTTTCGTTTAATTCTCTGCTTTTACATTTACATTTGCTTTACCCTGAAGTGCTCATCGCACAAAAATTAACATCCTCTGTAGCTCAATTACAGGAGTACTTGGTAAATCCTTTATTTTTTCACACCGCTATGAAAGGTGTCTTGTTTTCTTTTGTAATCTTAGTTAAAGATTATATACTTAGCAGCAAGTCGTTGAGGTCAGTGTTAACATAAAATTTAGCTAACTATCACTTTATAGTGTACATAATCATTACCTACCAACTAGATGCTGGTATTTATGACTCTAATGCAGTATTTCCCAACCCAGTCTTTGGGGAACCCCGGACAGTCCATGTTTTTGCTCCCTCCCAGCTCCCAGCCAATCAGGAACACCGAATGTCTGGTACAGGCCTGCTGGGAGCTGAGAGGAAGCAAAAACATGGACTGTCCGGTTCCCCAAGAACTGGGCTGGGAAACACTGCTCCAATGCACCAATAAGTAGATTTTAAAGGAGGAACATACTGCTGCTTACCTAGTACTTCTGTTAATTAATGTACTTATATCAAACTCATGTTTGTTCATTATTGCATCGTAACGGATCTTTTATTTCACACAGTTATTATATTTGATACTATATCTGTATCTTTGATACCAATTCTGTAATTTGTAATAATCTTTGTGAACTAGTGAATTAAGACAATGAATGAAACAAAACATGTAACAATGATCTCATGTTTCTTCATAATTAATGAATTGCGATGTATCTTTTATCTCAAGCAGCTGCTAAAATGGTTTATGATTTGTACTTGAGTGTTTAGCTGAATTACTGCTAAATAAGGAACCGTAATGTAAAGTTTGGCCCTAAATGCCGAAGAAGACGTCAGCATTAAAACCATCTCTAGAATAAAAATAATCTGCAAAGCAATGAGTCTGGACCTATTTTAGCCAGAAAATAAACAGGTTGTATTACCGTACGATTTGGACCATACTGACAGTGCCTGTCTTCTGCTGATAAAATTCATACCAGATATTCACAGCGTCTTCTTTGTGTTCTGCATATTGTCTTTGACACGGAAATTCTAAAACATTTGTGCATGAACCACACAAAGCCAATGGCTGTATCACACTCACAACTGTAATAGTAGGCATGTAATCATAAGCTGATCGCGGCTAATAGCACGTAGCCTTAGGCCTCCGTGGGGTTCCCTGAAGGTTGTCACTTGGCTGTTGCGTAATAAGTTAAGCAGAATGTATGGAGAATATTTTTCCCGAGAAATATACAGGGTGACTTATGTTTCAAGTGTTGGCATGAAGTTCTTCCATTGTTATGTAAAAACATTTCCACGGGGCATTAGAAGAAAGCAGCTGTCAGTGTTGCCAGAAGAGTGTTTTCTGGATCTTGTAGAAAAATAAAGGAGTATTTCCTGAGGGTGTCTGTTGTGGCAAGTGGGACTCCCCCTGTAACCTGTGGCAGGGCTTGGGATGAACTAATCGGAAAATACTGTCCTTCTCCTCAGTAGCGACGGACAGGCTAAGAGTGGGTGAATGCCGACAGCAGGGTGTCGGCATTTTGACAGTCGCTGGAGGTTGACAGAACGGTTTAAAAATGGCTGATGGTTTAATGCTTTTCCTCAGACAGTTCCTAAACCTTCCCTTTTTACTGTGTGCATCCCAGCCCCTAGATCTTGACTTTAGCATCATTTTGCTAATGGGAAGAAAAAAAAAAAAACAAAAGAAAAACTTCATGGCCACATGTCAAAGGGACAAGCATTAAGTCAAACTGCCACCTGCACTGAACGTATGTCAAAGTGTAGAGGTGGGAAAGTTGAGGGGTTGGACATCAAGTGCACATGAACTATGAACTGAGAGCAAGTGCTTCTTAGTTTGCAGCCGCATACTATTCCTGATCATCTTCTGACTAGGCATCTTCTTCAAAGGGCAACAGTGATTCACGGGAAACGGATTGTTAGAAGCCAGAAAAAGTCACGGGAACCGTGCACCGTGCGGGGCAGAGCGCAAAGGACATGCTCCGGAGAATGTGCAGACGTGAGGAGCTCATGGGAGAAGCAAGCAGCAAGTTCACATGCATTGTTGCAGCTGCAGCAGGAACGCTGCACGTTTCACATCCTCTGAGTCTGATGCCACTGCGGCTTGATGTGTGTTTTGATATCATATAGCTAAATGATGCTGCTGATATATATATTTTTTAGCCTGGAGTAAAGTTGCTACACATGATGACGGTGATGGATAACGTCGATTAAATGTTACTAAAGAATCAGGCAAGCTTTGGGAGTATCAGTGTATTCATTACTCGTGCTAAAGTGTATCAGTGTAGAGTATCAGTGCACTCGTGCTAGAGTGTAGGGAAATGGCAGTGTGAACGTGAACGGCTGCTTTATGTGCAGGAGAGAAGACAGACCTTCTATTAATTGATTTTCTCTCCCAGTCATTCCTACGGAAGCCTTGCTCTACTCCTGGGCGAATGGACCACTGTGACATGTGTGTGTATGTCATTTGTAGCTTAACAAGTACAGCATTATGTTAACTATGCCAAGGTTGCGGGTTCGAATGCTGGGAAGGGCACATTTACTATAAATCACTTTGGATAAAAGTCTCAAGTAAATGAGCAAAATACAAATTTAGCAATCCCTCATTCTCTGTTCCTGCTGGGTCATGTGATAATATCTGTGTTATTCTGTCGATAAATCCATACTGAACCCAGCAACAGGAATACCTGGATGTAACATGGAACATAGCTGTGGGATTTCGGGGCTCTAGAATGTGTCTGAAAGCTGAGTTACTTGCCTTACCCTTGGAATTCCCCCAGGCCTCATGTCAGTGACAAGCCAGAAGCGTGGACTTGTGAAGTGTCCCTCACTGTGAGACAGATCAGTGTGAGACACAAGAGAGGTAAGGGCTCAGCCTCTTAGCACCAGGATCTGCTCACCACGTTTAATGAGCTTGTTTCACAGCTAAGAATAGCCCCAAATCACGGGTGTCAAACTCCAGTCCTGGGGGGTTAGAGCCCTGCTGATTTTTGGGTTTCCCCTCATTTGACACACCTGATTACCACACAGCTCAGGAGCTGAATCATTTATGGTGGAACAGGGAAAGAACTAAGCTACACAGGGCACCGGCCCCCCAGGACAGCAGTTTGACACCCCTGCCCTAAATTCTGGTTAAACGGCAGTAAGATCTCGATCCAGGCAGCAATGGGAAGGCTCACTAATACAGGAAGTGAAGGGTTTATTGTTTGTGAAGCTGAGCTACAAAAGCCTGACAGAAAGTGCTTAAATGTTATCTGAAAAGTCATCGCATGAAAAATTCCAGGAAATTGTTCACTGACTACTAAGAGGAGAACTACTGGAAAATGATGCAAACCCTACAACACAAGCAAATGGTCACTCTTCGCTAGATATGGGAACGTGCTGAAGCGTGCTGCTGATAGGCCGTGCTAAAACACAGCCGTCTGAACCGACCTGTGCCAGACGTGACTGTGACAGGAAGCAGATTCAAGTCCCACCTTCTCTCAGAAACGCCTTTCATCGGTGGATGTGCAGTTGTATGGGGCTCGCCCCGACCCCGGCCATCTCGCACATTAGCCCCACCCACCCGGCTGATGGACGTTGTGCCCCCCCCCCCCATCCAAAAGGCAAATCAGCAGGAAAAGCAAAATTGATCACCCCCAGTGGTCGCTGGGATTCTCCAGTCCGGTATGTGACACAGATCCACAAGAGACCCACGTCTATATGCCATCTAGGATCTAGGCCTCCCGTTCTGAAACTGGGCTCATTGATGGGCAATGGGAGTGAGGGGCACAGGCCCGGGCCTGGGGGACACTGTGCACTGTCAGAAAAAGGAGTACCAGTTTGTAGCTTAGCTTGTCATGGGGGCTGTACCCTCAAGGGTTTGCCAATTGTACCCTTAGCTGTATGTATCTGTACCTTTTAAGATACAGAAATAGATTACGAGTAATATTTTTGTACCATCATAGGTACATAAATGCTGGTTGTGACTTGGGGATCTACCTCAGAGTCCATTTCTGACCTTAAATTAGACTAAGAGGTATATTTACCGACAGCTAGGGTACAATTGCCAAGCCCTTGATGGTATAGCCCTGCTGACAAGCAAAGGTACAAGCTGGTACTCTTTTTTGTGTGCTTAGGCTTTGGAGTACAGAGGGCCCTGAGGCAAAAGGGTTAGGTTGGGTTAAGAGAGAACTAGGAGACATCCAATTGGTATAGAGACCAGACTTTAATGGATGCAGGGTTTTCCCTGCTGGAACGTGTCTTTCATAGCTAACATAGCCTTAATCCCATCATCCTACTGCTTCGGACGTTTTGGACAGGGCAGGAGCCAAGCATGTTGCGAGCATAGCACCCGGGGCAGACAGAGAAGCAGAGCAAGGCTTGTCAGAGTGGAATTTGAGCTCGCCGGACACACCGCCCTGACGGGTGACATATCCCGGCGATGCCCGACGGCGCAGCCAGATCTGACGGAGCATATGCGACAGCTTCTGGCAAGGCGTTGAACTCGCCTGAGTCTCCTCCAGATACCAGCTTGTGGGGCTGAGGAGCGAGACGGCGCTCCTGCCATCTCTGGACAGTTCTCCCGATTGCCGAAGGCCAGCGGCCTGAGCGCCAGGTGGGAGGCGGGTGGGTCCTGTGAATCCATGCTAGATGCTGAGTGGCTCCCCTCTCCTGTAAAGAAGACGGGAGGTTGGGTTCTGGCTATGCTCTGCCAGGGAAGGTGGGCGACGGTGATCCGGGGTCAGCAAGCTCCACGCCGCTATCTCCTGCTGTCCCGCTCAAGGCAGCTCCAGGCTGTCTGTCTGATCCCCGAGTGACAGAACAAGTTAACTAGGCAATAAATCACAGCCCTGCTGCCCAATTTACTCCCCTAATATAATTAATAAGCGCTAAAAGCACTTAACAGGAGATAATTTGTCTGTGCCATTTTGAGGATATTATCTCACGTGCCTAAAACTGCAATAAAACAAATAAGCATTCAATATTAATTTCAATTTGCTGAAGCCAACTAAGAGCATGACGACGCAAAGAGGAAACGAAGTTACACCCTCTGAAATGGAGACAGTGCAAAAATGTCGCTGTCGGTGAAATCAATATCACGGGTTTCTTCTGTTCCTCCAAACATTCATAATCCTCTGCTGTTTTTCCTCCTGAGATGTGAGATTTGGAGAAAAGCAGAAGGTTGTTTAGCCAGCAGGAGCCAGGATGGGCTGATGGCTATTCCATAGAATGGTTATAGAAATTAAAGAAACTGGCAGCATCCCCCCAGATATGAATTGTGCAGACATTAACCTGCTCCTCAAACCTGACAAAGACCCTGCTCTCCCCTCTAGCTATCGACCAATA